>CM070738.1:25529718-25972333 GCA_036346245.1 Bonia amplexicaulis | reverse complement strand
CTTTCTTGATTTGTCTATCTGATATTGTAGTCAGGTAGATCCTATTGTGGCATCCTTCTCAGGTGGAGCAGTTGGAGTTATCTCCGCCCTAATGGTTGTTGAGATAAACAATGTCAAGCAGCAGGAGCATAAACGGTGCAAATATTGTTTAGGAACTGGTACTTACCTTCTCCTGAGGAACTCTTTCATATCCATGGAGCATAAAGACATCATCTAGAGAAGATTGCATGTGGCACTAATTTTTTGCAGTGAATGTTCAGTGTAAAAATTATCTTACACCACCTGAATCCCATATTCAAATCTGAAATGGATTATCTTGTTTATTACTTCCTCAATGATAATTCAGTGTAAAGATCAAATATGGATCAAAATCTCGATGAATTTAAAGGGCTGATAGCTGTAGTACTGTATAATTCATCAGAAATTTGGCAGAGCCTACTTGTTAAGCTTGTTGTGCATCCATTACAAATGGCATAGAGGATCTTCTTTTAGTTATTCGATAGCTGTAAATTGAAACCACAGTTTGCTTGGGCACTGAGAGTTCCATGATGTTGCTTTGTAGGATACCTGGCTTGTGCTCGCTGTTCAAGCACAGGAGCTCTTGTGCTCACTGAGCCTGTTTCAACGTTCAGTGATGGTGATCAACCTTTATCAGTACCAAAAACAGAGAGATGCCCAAATTGCTCAGGTGCAGGAAAGGTAAACAGTCTTTTACACGCTGAATACTTCACCCTGTGTCAGCATCAATGCAAATTCCGATTCCCAATTAATGTTGGCTCTTTTGAGGAGGTTACATACTTACATGCAACCCTGTATGCTATTTTGGGACTTAAACGAAACATGACTTGTAACAAAATGTTTGCAGGTGATGTGCCCAACATGCCTATGCACGGGGATGGCAATGGCAAGTGAACATGATCCTCGAATTGATCCGTTTGATTAAGACATCTTGGTTCAGGAATTCTTGTACCGCTACGTATGGTGTTTGTAGATAGTAGTATTGACAGGCGTGTCAGGGGTTCCAGGCTTATGATAGGGCACCACGTCGGATATTAGTGAGTCTTGGTCAACTACGGGAATATGTAGCATACTAATACACTGTCAATACTCATTTCCTGTACGGATCAAATCGCATGAACTGAGCAATGCAGAGGTGTATGTTGTCAAAGCAAATAGGTTTGTGTGTCAGTGTATAGTACGTGCATGGTACCCAACACTGACAAATCAATATCATCAACGAATTGATCCTGGCATTTTGCAGTTCAAATGTTTGTGTTGGTATATGCTTCTAGTTCTTGGTTTGGTGGAAATGCATGAAAATATGCCCCCTCTACTATTCAAGTCTGGATGAATTCAGAGAGGATGAACAGCGGGAGAGAGTAAGAATACCAGCCTGGTTATTTCACCCTTGTACTAGAATCTGTTGCAGTGCAACTTCTGATGAATAAACTTCTGTCTGTTTTTTAGGCTGTTTTTTTTGTTTGCCTTGTAACTTTGTCACGTCAACAGTTCAATCAGCGTCTATTTTTGGCCCGTTCAATTCGCGCAGATGGCTTACGGCTTTTGGCTGACTCTAGCAGTTGATAGCTTTTGGCTAAGACATTCAATTAAAGACAAATAAAAAATTTTAAAAAATGTAAAAGAAAAAATACATTGAGAAATTGATGTGTTCAAAATGACCTCTTTTGACTTTTGTTCAAACCTTGTTAGTGCTAACAACGACTGGAAGTTTGAAGCCAAAAGTCAAAAGCTGTTCTAGCCTTGATAGTGCTAACAACAGCTGGAATTCGTATTGGTTTTTGTTTATGTCTTTTTGGCTAAAATAAATAGTAATAGTTGAAAGAAGTCACTTTTAGAAAGAAAGAGCGAGCGATGGAAAAAGAGAGAGATGTGTATACGTGAGAGGCTAGAGGAGTGGAGTGTGTGATACGCGTGTGACCTCATGTCTTCCCCCGGAGCAAGACGGTAGCGAGATGAGTGGAGGCCGCTTGAGAAACCAGATGTTTGTATTGTTTTCATTTTTCTAAGTAGAAGATAGAAATAAAATCAATATAAACAGGAGGAGATATCCGTGGATAAGAGGCAATACATACACATATATGCACATAGCCAATCAAGGCCATCTGAACTGAAATCAGTGGATGACATTGAGGTAGGCGCGCGAGCATTGAGTTTTACGACCCCCACGTCTTGTCTCCCTCTTTTGTCGGCGTCGCGTCCTGCGAACCCTAGCTCCTATTCATCCACCGTCGCCGCCTTTTCCCTCCCTATCTGACGGCTCTCCCCCCTCAATGTGTTGTCCTCCTTCCACCGTCGCGTTCCTTTCTCTGTTCGGCATGGCATCATCGTGGCATCACTCATCCTCCGCACCGTCGCACTTGCTGGATCCCCTGTTCGGCCTACCACCGCCGGCCCCTCCACTAGTCATGTCTGCTGCCTCCTCTTTGCCACCCCTACTTGCTGACAATCTGCCACCCCTCCCGGTGCCACTCCGTCGACGGGTCACCCCATCGACTCACCTTGGTTCAAGTGGACATCGATTCAACAATTCATTTGTGAACATTTGCTTATGCACTTGTACAAGCAAAATTACAGAGTATGACTGCATTCAATCTTGTCTAGTGCACAAGAGTTATCACACAAGATTTCTTGAAACCAATAATTTACAACATCGTAGTCATAATTTGGCACCATTCCTTATCGACATTACACAATTTTAACAAGACTACAAATTGGCATCACACAACAAAAGTCTGACAGCTTCATCAACTACAAATCTTGGGCTGCTTGCACCTTCACATTAATTGAAATGATCCTGGTCTGCATCCAAAATGAATCATAAAAATCACTGCAATTTATAGCCAAGAGCAAAATTTCCCAAATTTAGACAAACAACAACAAAAATCGAACGAGTTCTTGGATCACTTCCAAAAGGGTATGAGTTTGAAGTTAAAGAATTGGGCGAATGATCGACTTGGGCAGTGACAGGGGCATTACGCGGCGGGGCTTGTCATACATCGTTTTCAGTCCGATGTACTTCACTTGGCGCAAGCATTGTTCGGCAATCTTCCTTAGGAATAGCTTGCAAAATGGAAATACCAACCATGTTAATACTTTCTTGACTATTTCCTCAAATTATCGCATGCAGCTTGGCAGACCGTATTGTAATTTACCGTTAATCACATCATGGCAAATTGCAAATCTTTAATGTCTTCCCAACTTTGTCCATTGAAGTAATTCTATTATACTTCTAGATTGTCGACATTGAAAGCTTAACAAAATCACGAATTAAGCATAATACTACAGAATAAATATAAATGTCAGTTCATGACTAGGCATTTCTGCAAGCAATAGTACAAGACAGAATGCAAGTTGCAAGACATGTCTCAATAATTCAGATTAATATAATTGACGTCTAAGCATTAGATCCTTGCATCAATGCATTAAGTTGGTCTACATGATGTCTACTACATGTCATTCTAAGGATTTATATGTACTTCAAAAGTTAGTCTCTTCAAACGTGAACTAAGTTCTCAATTGATATATCAAATAGAACATGTTAGCATGTCATCTTAAATTGAGGCTATAAAGCTAATACATTAATGAATATACAAGTAAATTTACATATACTTAATGGACAATTGCATAAATATGTACTAGCACAATCAAACGTCATGTGATGCATAACGTTATGCTATCAAAATAATCTCGTTCAATGTACGTAAAGCTTTGAACTAATTAACTCAGAAATCGTCAAGTGCAATCCAAACTAGCACAAGATCACATTCATTCATCTAGTCAAATTCTGATAACCAGTCAATTCATTCTAGACGAGTTCAGAAGCTACATAAATTAACTCTATGAACACGAATCATGAATTATACGTTGCAAATACTGGATCCTTGCAGAATGCCTCTCTAATGCATTCAAGCTCCACTTGACATTGTACATGAAAAAATTCTATTCGATCAAGATAATGTCAGAACTGTAAATCAGTTGTTACATGCATTATATATTTCAGTTAACTAATGCAATCAGTATTCTATAGAACATCAATGAGTACAGTCAAGAGTAGAAGATCTTGAATTTCCACTTAATGCATAATGACAGTATTAGAAACTATTATACATCATACTATTCCATAATTCATTAGCATGACAATGCTGCAAATCATATCAGTTGCATCTATCAGTAGACTGCTACTCTTATAAACTGATTCAGAATGAATCGCTTAGACCTTGCTAGAGAAGATTGCTCATGATCTTAAATCATGCTCGAATTTAAACAATCTAGCCAACTTCAGATACCTTCAATCTTATCGCTCGAAATGTAAAGTAAGATCCTACGTGACGCGTGATCCTGTCATAACTTATGATCTAATTCGATACTCTCACATGTAATCTGCTATCATATGCAATTGGTCGATAGATCTTATGACGCTGTCCGTATGCACATGTGAAATGACGTGCGTTGCTACTGGATTACGTATCTTAATATGACTAATGAGCATGAAATAGACTTCACTATGGTCGTCCTTTAGCTGATACGATATTTAGCATAGTATAGCATTCGGCACGTGGTTGGCGCAATGCTGACTTTTACCGACTTGACGGCACATGGCTGACGCAGCTCCGTTTCGAACAGCTGCCTTACGACATCTGACGCTGACCGTACGCGACGCTCACGCTGTCGCAGCGCTTGCGCATGCACGAGTTCAGATTCGGCCTGCACGCTGCCTGCATCGCAGCCTACAGTGGATCGCAGTCTGCAATCGCTAGTTGCGGCTGCTGGCCTGACTGGTCTCTGCGTATTAGCATGAGTGGCAGCCTGTGGCTCGGGTCCTGCACTGACTGTCTGACGGCGAACGCCTGCCGATGAGTCTGCAAGCTCTGCATGAGCTCGAGTATTGTCTGGTCACGTGCAGCAGCGTCATCGGCGCGGCACTGGAGCGGCTGCGAGCCAGAGCGACAGGTCGAGCTGGACTCGGCTCCGTCGCTTCGACCGAGCGTGCGTGCTGAGCAGCTGATCGCGTGCAGCCGTGACACGTGCTCGATGAGATGCGCAGCGTGCTGGGCGAGTCTTAGTCTGCAGGTCTCGATGTCAGGATCGAACGTCTAGCTCGCTCAGCGCTGTGCACGCGCAGTTGCAGACTGCGACGCCTGCTGAGACATCTGGCTAGACTGGCTGGACTGCGACCCAGGCTGTGCAGCTAACTCAGTCTTGCACTGTCGTGCATTATGTGGCTAATTCGTCTGGTTCTGCTGAGCTTAGGCTCATCCATGAGTCTCTACATGATCAGCTTCACGTTCAGTGCTGTTGTCAGTTCGTACTTGCTTTCAACTTAGTCGTTCATTCTGCTGGATTCGATCTGCTCCTGATGACATGATACTTCAGACCTGCGGACTGCGGAACTCTCCTCGTCTCATAACTCGTTCGCGATTTCTATAGAACAGTGTTGCATACTTGCTATCATGCGTCATGAAGGCATCGAATCTTAACCAATGCATATTGGTAAACCATTCATATTTATTGATAATGCCAAGCGATAGTTGTCTATTTGTACTAACTTGAATTGGACGTAATTGATCTGATGAGTAGATAGTTAAGCTATTCTCAGTATCGTTGAAGAACAATTCTAAATCAAGTTATATAACGATACTGTAGAACTATTCTGACATCTATACCACTCATCTCTACTCAACTTAATTTCCGAATTAACTTTCCATCCAATCAATAATCTCTATACAGATATCTATAGTCATTATAATCTCAAAGCGATTAATCCAGTCATTCAATTAACTATCATCTATAATTCCTCGACTATGCAACTATCGAAGCATCATGACTTCATACGCCATAATCCTCAATAGTGACGTCAAAGTCTTGATCCGATTGATAGCAGGATCGATATCATAGCAATAGAATGCGGTTGAGCAAGTAAGTCCATGGCATCGATAGTCCGATGAGAGGAGCAGTGCAAGATGAGCCCAGTGCTAGCATGTGGTAAGACGATTACCGGATTGTATGCCAACGTTCCGTCAGTCGTATGCTCCATTGCAGGCTATGTCCATCGACTCATGGCATTATGCAAACCCATACAATGAGTGCAATCTGTTAATAGCAACAGATTGCAGTGCATATGACACTTGGAAGATGATGCTCGTACGATGCACAGGAAATCGTCAGCAGCAGGCCTGGCAAATCGATAGCAAGCTGTGTATCGCCACGAAGCCAATGAGTTTATCCAAAGCGTTATTTTCAGAAGCAGTAATAAGCAAACTCTGTTTTGGTCCAAATTTGGACAGATCTGTATTACTGGCCATTGGCATTAGATCCTCCTCGCCACACGATTGCTGGGGCATTGGGCCATCGTTAGCTCCAAACTGCAAGCCACCCAATTATGAGATCCGGAATCCAGCGCCTGAGCGTCAAAATGTAACTACGTAGTTCAGTGGCATAAGTGCAAGTAGGCTAACGAAGGTCTTTTGTCACTTGCATGACTGAAATAGCGTCGCCTGACTATTGAATTGATGAGTTCGCTGGTCACCTCTGCGATTGCAACGAATACCAAAGGTATGCTTTCTGCACTATTTTGTTGCAGGCACTTTAGGTCTTTGAAGTAGCAAATAACTAGGATAACAGATTGCACTTCGTGTTTCCGGAAGAATGGAACCATTGGTGATTAAAATGCTACTACTAGTATAGAACAAGTTTGAACGTACACGGTAATAATATCCGGGGCCGGTACTCGCGCAGTGACGGCAATGCCAAGCTCTCCAGTGGCTCAGGCCCAGCGTCGGAAGCTGCTCCGCTACCCCGCGACAGACCAGTTACCGGCAAAACTGATACCTGGTCAGGATCCAGTGCGCGGCCGGTGACAATTGGTGGGTTATTTTGGGCTTCAGTTTTTGGGTTTACGTTTTTTTAATTTTAGTTGTTCACGAAAGATAATAAAGAGAAACAGTCGGATACGATTTTGGTTGGTATAGTTGAACTCAATACAGTGTCTATTACAATCGACCTTTAGATTCATCTTGAAAAGACGCACTATTTAAAAGCTAATTACTATAACATTAGGGATAAGAAAGAAAAAAAATCAGCTACAGTGTGCCGGACGAAACTGCCTACATGCTGGATGCTTGGATGCAAATGCGATTCTTGTGGGATGAAACAGGTTTCAAATCTTCAAGGAGGTTGGATTTTAAGGTTCTAGTTATAGGTTGCAAAGAACCATTGCGTTTTACTAGTAGCCTCGAAATAAGCATAACGATCATGTAGGACTGAAATAATAGTCGTGTTTTCTTCAGCACATGCCAAACCAGATCTGGCCGGTGGCGAAGGCAAAGGGCTAGCGGCGCCGCGGCGTGGCCTCCAAGGCAGCAGCTCGGAGAGTCCCGAGGCGGAGCGCGCCCCATCGAGCTTGGGACACGGCGTCAGCAATGGTTGCGGCTCTGCCTCCGGATTCTCTCTCTCTCGCCCACCGTGGCTCGGCTAGGACGGCGCGACACGCGAGCGCGTGTGGAGCAGCAGCGAGGGCAGGCGGCGGGGACGGTTTGCGACTCCGGACGAAGCGTGGGCAGGTTGGACCATCGTGTGCGTGGACGGAGGTTGCAGTCGGCCAAGGACGGTGGCGAGTGGAGGGCGACGCCGGCGACTGGAACGTTGGAGGTAGAGTAGTTGGGGAGAGGGGAAAGAGATGGATTGCGTTGACTTGAGGGACTGTTTGGCAACTGCGGTTTTACGAATTTTTGAATTTTGTTTATTTACTGTGCAGTTACGAGAGATAATCACTTGCGATTTTGGATGGTACAGATATTGGGATTTTAACGTGTACATCGTTTAACTTGTAGACTGCCTTGAAAAAATACTCCGCTTGAAAGTTAGAATCAGTAGCAAAAGCCAAAACGCCAGCTTTGGAGGAAAAGAACATGCCCGAGACTGGTGTTGTCTTTGTCATAATATGGGATGAGCTTTTGAAGAGGTGGTTTTAGGGACTGTTTGGATGGAAACCTTTTGCAAATGGAACGAGATGGTTCTTATGTGACCGTCCGTATTTGGTTCCATATATGGAACGGCTTCATCTTAGACAAAGAGGTTCCGATCCGGAGGATATTCGCCGAGATGCCGACCGACATTCAATGAAAACTGGCGAACGACACGGTTCAAGACCAACAGTGCACACCACATGTGGTGCCCTCACCCCTCGCGCACTCGCCGTTGAGGGAGGCGAGCTCAAGGTCACCGCTGAGGGAGCCGAGATCGAGGTCGCCGTTAGGGAGGGGCGAGCTCACCCGGAGAAGCGGGGCCGAGGTGCTATCGATGGAACCGAGGTCACCGCGGGGAGTAGGGTGAGGTTGCCGCGGGAGGCAGGGCACCGGTGATGGAGCCGAGGTCGCGGCATCGTTGATGGAGCCAAGGTCGCCGCCGAGGAGAGCGGGGTTGAGGTCATCAAGGTCGCGGTCACCGCCAGGGTGGGGTCATGGTCTGTGGAAAGGAGCTGAGGGAGCCACCGATCGAGAAGGACCGAGAAGAACAAAAGAAGAATGTGTCGGTCATGTGGAAATTGAAAGAAGAACGAAGAGAGAAGAAAAGGACCTACGGTTGAAGATAAGGAGGAAAGAGGAAAGAAAAATAAAAGAGAAAGAAAAAAAAGAAAAAGATGGTAAGCTTACCAGGGTATCCCAACCCTTCTCATCCAACTTTGTTCATCCAACTAAACATAAAATTGACTCATCCTATCCACCCTCATCTCACTAACCAACACGAAAATATGTACCATCCCATCCACCTAACCAAATAGGCTCTCGGATAATCCCATTCCATCTCATCCCATCCTATCCACCCTCATCCACCCAACCAAACGCCCCCTTAGTACCCGTCCCATAGATTTTTTTTGTTTTCCCACCACCCACTACGGTTAGGATGATAGCACAGATTCGAAAGTTGGTGGGAACTCGCAAGAGAATTTTGCAGAGGAGCCTAACGAATAAAAACATTTATACAAACTCACATAATAGGTGTTGATTAACGTAGAGGTGGCCATTCGGTTTATTCGGCTATATTGGTACGGTTTATTCGATGTTAAAAAATTCTTTTTTTGAAAACAGGAAACCGAAAAAGCAATGGGGAAATAAAAACCACTCCGAATTAATCGAACTATTTGACGATTAATTCGATATTCGTTTCTCTAATAAGTTTTTTGCACACATTGCATGGGAGTTTGTAATTAGGAGTATTCAAAGAAACATGCGAAGTTACACAAGACTCGTGCGCTTAATTCATGTACAATTATAAACTAAAATTTTAATTCCTTAATTTCCTAGTAAAAAACTTTCTAGTCAAGAATTTTAAAATTAAAGAGCTACCAAATCTCTAAAACTAGATCTGCATGTTTCATGAACTGAAATTCCCCAACTTCAAAGAAGTCACAAACTCCAAAATGCTACATTAATATTCACTATATTCACAGACACTTCCAAGATTTTGCAAAGCATGATGCATACCATTTCCTTGACTTAGAATTAACTATTCAAATGTACACTATTAAAACCCAAAACCTTAGACTAAAGGATACAGCTGGAATCTGGATCACATATATATAGTCCAAACTGACCACATCAACTAAAATAATGCTGTCAAATTCCTCAATTTAATTTCAACACATATCCCTATATTACACAAGGCATGCATCTACATGTAAGAGTAAAATTTAAGTACTAGATTCAATTTAATCTAGGGTGGCGCCAACGAGGTGCGTGGGGTGGTTGGCGACGCGACGACACGATACGTCACCCTTGCTTCCTAGGGTTAGGGGCTTAGGGTGGAGTGCGGGTGGGTCTCTGGCCGCCTCTTAGCCTCTCACGGCGGGTGCGAGGAAATGAGGAGTCGAGTGGGCTCGACGCTAGTTGGGCCTAGCGAGTAGGCCTTCTGCCGGTGACTAACTCCGGTGAAGTTGAAATTGCGCTATATAGTTTATTCGGTTTCTGTAGTTAAAAACTGCACCGAACACGAAAACCGAATATCGGCAAATAAGAACCGAGCAAACCGAAAACCAAAAACCGCTATATTCGGTTCGGTTCAACGCGGTTTTTGGTTACCGTAATCAAGGGCCTGCTGCGCAACGAAGCCTAAAAATGCACTAACCGGGGTTAGCTAGCCTCGCCTTTCCTGCAGGAAGACAGACCAAACCGGGGTCGCGCGGACGCGAACGGCACGATCCTCCCAACCACGGCACCACCTCCTCTTCGACCTTCCGCTCCCTCACCAATCTCCTCGCCTCCTCCCAAAATTCCCCAATTCGCACCGCGGTTCCTCTCGAACCGCGCGCACCGGCGCTCCCAAATTCCTCGCCGGATCGGCCTCGCCCATGGTGTAATTAGGGTTACCGAGTAACGCCGGCAATGGAGGCGCAGTGGCTCGCCGAGTACCCGCTCCAGGGCGCCGACAAGCGGCCGCGGAAGCGGCCCCGCCTCGCCTGGGATGTGCCCCAGCTCTTCCCGCCTCCCAAGGTATCGTGCTCGCGCTGCCTGCCGTCTCGATCCGCTCGTAGGCGTGTGGTTAGGCGGTTGTTTTGGGCTAGATCTAGTCGTGGTTTGGCTAGATTTTGGGCGGGGAGGCTAGATCCGGGCATGGACCTTGGTAGTCGCGGATCTGCGGTGCGGTTGTGGCGGATCATCGGTGAGATTTTGGGAATTAGTGGAATAAGGTGGGAACAAGCTGCTGGTGGAAAGAGCAATTTTGGAGAAAAGGGGGAATTTGGTGACCTCTACGTGCCTATGTGTTGATCAATTTATGGAGCTTGTGAACAAAACCTTGAGTTTAACTATTATCATATAACTGTCGATTGATAAAATGTTGTATTTTTTGGAATATACGTAAGCGTTACCCAATGAATTGCTCTATTGAACAAACGGATAGCGAATATGGAGAATGCCAGGTGTTGTGTGGTCATTGCGCTACAAAACACGAGACGGACATTCAATTGTTTCTGTTGGATAGAGTTTTGTACCTTGTTGTCAATTTCGTCGTTTGTCATTAATAAGAATTTTCATATTGCTGGTTATTTTTGTAGGCAATTCCGATGCTATATTGTGGGCAGGAACTAATCAATGGTAATTTTGTGACTGCTTTTCTGCCGCCACCACCAATTTATTACACTGGACCACCGCGGAATGTTTCGCCACCTTGGAGGCCGGATGACAAGGATGGACATTATGTTTTCGCCGTTGGGGAGAGCCTTACGCCAAGATGTATTTTTCCACAGCGCAATCTTATTTTATTTATTGCGCTTGCACTGGGTTACTTGTTTTGTTTTACATCTTTAACCTTCCTTTAGCTACTTTAGGTGATGGTAGAAGTTTATGTGGTATTGAATGCTGCAATACTGGACAGGGAGCTTTCATCTTTGCTATTCTGGCTTTGCGTGATTATTTCACGGTTCATCAATGAATCATTCGTTAATGCATTCAATCAAACCATCGCAAAATGTTTCTCTAAGTCTCTATTCTTGGCTCCAAACAAGTTTACCATGTGTTATGGTCATGTCTTTATATGTTTGTTGATGACTGTGTTGTCAACCGCTCAATACCCACATGCCTTGTAGCTTAATGTTTTTGTTCTGTTTCAATCCCTTATCAGCAGACAACTTGAGATAATTCTATGCTCTGACATTGTTTCCCTTTATGGTCTATGCAGATAGGATACTTAGCAAGATGGGTGAAGGTTGGTGTGCTTCTCCTAATCTACTATAGTTTGTTTTGTTCTCTGTTTTTTTTTTTTGGGGGGTGGGATTCTTAGTTTACAGTGAATAGTACAGCATATAGGGACATGGTCTCTCACGCTCTTAATATCGAGCCATTATTTATATATTATCCAATAGCTGTCTTTTCTATTTGTGTTGTAGGGACGTTTGGGCAAGTTTTGGAATGCTGGGACTTGGAAAACCAAGAAACAGTGGCTATTAAGATTGTGCGTTCCCTTCAGAAATATCGAGAGGCTGCTATGATTGAAATTGATGTGCTCCAGAGACTTGGGAAGCATGATTTTACTGGCAACCGGTAAGTAATATACCATCCTCGTTTAACTTCTTGACTCTTTTTTGAGTTGATGGATTTGCATGAATTGTTCTATGCCTGCAGTTGTGTGCAAATACGGAACTGGTTTGACTATCGTAATCATATATGTATAGTAAGTACATATGCATCAAGAAGGTTGTCCTTTTCTTTTTTTTGACGGTCAGAGTATAATCTTAAATTAATTACCTTTTCAGGTATTTGAGAAGCTTGGACCAAGCTTATATGACTTCCTCCGAAAGAATAGCTACCATTCATTTCCAATCGACCTTGTTCGGGAGTTTGCCAGACAAATATTAGAGTCTGTTGCATGTGGGTAGTCAATTATTTTTGCAGTTGTTCGATTAGACAAATTATTGTTCTCTATATGCCAGTATGACATGGCTGTCCCTAATGTGTTAAATTGTTAAGTCCCCTGTATGACATGATTTTCTTAAGCTGTATATGCCAGCTCTAAATTCTAATGCACTTATCCTTTTTTTTCTTTTGTACGTATGCAAAATAATTCTGATTTTTTTGTTTCACCCCTGCAGTTATGCATGATCTGCGACTTATTCACACAGATCTTAAGCCAGAGAACATTCTCCTTGTTTCATCGGAATCTATCAGGGTGCCCGATTATAAGGTGGTTACTGAACTTCTGAATTTGAAGTCCTGCTTTTATTTGATATTTCCTAATTTATACTTGTGTATGTTATTGTTCTTCTGTGGAGGAGACTTGTCAATTACTTAATGTTCTTTAGTGCATGAATAAATTTCTTTTGTCTAAATTCTGTCTCTTTCCCTCACAAAGGTTTCTATACGCCCACCCAAGGATGTTTCTTTTTTCAAGAACCTTCCGAAATCTAGTGCTATCAAGCTTATTGATTTTGGAAGTACAACATTTGAGCACCAAGACCACAATTATGTGGTGTCAACAAGACATTACCGTGCCCCCGAAGTTATCCTTGGTATAACAGCACATTTTTTTTCCATTTTTTACTAAAATGGACAATATGTCATTTGTTTTAATTTATTATGTTTTATGACAACATTACTTAACTATTATGTTCTCTGCTATTTTATTTTATAGGTCTTGGGTGGAATTATCCATGCGATCTTTGGAGTGTGGGATGCATTTTAGTTGAGCTCTGCTCGGTTAGTTCACAATAGCTGCCAGCTTGTACCTGAGTTGTTTAATCTTAATCCATAGCCGGTGCTGGCCATTGCAAATCTATGGTGCCTCTCTTGATATGCTGCCTTTGCCCTTTTTGTTCTGCATGGAAATACTAGGGCGAAGCTCTGTTTCAAACACATGAAAATTTGGAGCATTTGGCTATGATGGAGAGGGTTCTAGGTCCCCTTCCAAAACACATGATTGTCAGAGCTGAGTACGTATACAAGACCTATGTTATTATTTCATGATCTGTTAAGATAATCTCAGATGCTGTGTAATCTGGCCTAGGCTGCTATTGAGTTTCATCCGAAGCTATTTGGGATTAAATGATTACTGACATGATTGATTAATGCTATTTTGCAGTCGACGTGCTGAAAAGTACTTCAGGCGAGGATTAAGGTTGGACTGGCCAGAGGGGGCAGCCTCACGAGAAAGCATGAAGGCAGTGTGGAAATTGCCTCGTCTGCAGGTAATTTGCCCTCTGATGTAGTTAATCTGTTGAACCTAGCTCATTTTTTTCCTGTGCCTAAGTGACGGCAGATAGCTGGTATTTCTGTTGAACAATTCTAATTCCAGTCATGTAATTCGTGCAGAATCTGGTAATGCAACATGTTGATCATTCTGCTGGAGATCTAATAGATCTTCTTCAAGGGCTTCTTCGGTATGATCCTGATCAGCGCCTTAAGGCATGTGACGCTCTTCGACACCCTTTCTTTACCCGATGCCACAGAAGATGTGGCTACTGAGACTATACCGAGATTGAAATGTTCAATTCTGTATTTGTTCATTTCAATGTGTAAGAGCTACAAAAAAACCGGAAATGTTCTGCAAAAAATGAAATATGCTAACTCGCATTCTGTTCAATGATGTGAAAGGTAACTGTTGTATATAAAAAAGAGTTCTTCGACAGTCCATTTAATTTAACCGGGAGCTGTGTTTTTCAGTCGTTACAAATTTCTTCCTTAAAAATCCGTACTAATTTGCCAGACTGCTCAGTACTAGCAGGTAGCATGCAGAAATCTCTAACTTGGGGGAGTCAACTGAGGATAAGGTGGGTGCAGTGGGTTGCTTGGAAGACTGGTACACCACATTTGATGATGACATACGGTGAGCATTCTGTACATATGACTGGTCATGGCTGTGTGGCGAGGAGATTAGGCTTGGCAGGTATAATCTTGCGTGCATTTAGGATTTCAGTACGTCATCTACAAGTTGACAACGATCTGTTCGCCATGGCACTTCAGGTTCAATTTGCATTTTTTTTGTCACCATGAAATACGTGATAACGTGAATGTCTGGAAACAAACTGAGCATGCTCAACTTGTTTGCACTGGTGAGTTAGTGAGTTGCACAGACTGGCCTTGTTTTTTAACAATGTGTTTTGACTCAGGCTTGGTTTGGACATAGTTTGAGTCTGACATTTGGCTTGGAAAAAGGTTTGTGACAATTTGTCAATCTCAGACAGGAGCTCTGCTCATCTGATATTTTGTAAGATTTAATTAGAGTTCAAAATCCTCGCTACCAGCTGATATTTTCCAACTTTTCATATATTAAAACAAAGAAGAATAATTATATATGCCGACCATGGTTTTCCGTGGCCTGGTTACCGTCTTACCGAGAGTGAGCTGGCCCTTGGCTTGGAGATATTGTATGCGCATGAGTCTATTGGCACCTTTAGTCTGTTTTTGGTTCACTCCAGGTTCAAGTTGAGACAAATTTACGCTGGTCCCAAATATATTGCGATCCTTAAGCCCTTTACCGAACTTGGTGATGGTAATGGTGCAGAATGGCATCGGGGACACACTGATATATTGCACTCCTCCGTCCTTTTTGTGTGGAAAACGGTTGGGTTTTGTACTGATGATGTTTGTACGCACCAAGATTTTTTATTAACCTGAATTTGTTTGGATGTTTACAATAATCGTTTCGGCATTTTCTGAGCTGCATTTTTTTTAAAAAAAATGTACTTGTTCGATAGCACTAATGTTAGGTAATTTTTGTCTCATAGGCATTATGATTGTGCATTTGTTAGGTGGGCGAACCATGCTTTCTAATCTGGATAGACACAAGGAGCATATCAGATAAACGGACTCTAGTTTAGGTGCTCGGGTGTTGTACGCTTTCGTGTAAATTCTTTTCCCCCGAAGTGCTTGACTCGACGTTAAGGTTACGTTCACCTCGGTTTCCATCAGTTTATGATCCTATGGTGACACTGACGGTTCGAGCTAGGATCATGCCATTTGCGAATTATTTGTCCGGATATCTGACGTGTGCCCGGAGCTTGGCTCAGAAAGCTACAGCGACGGTTCGATTTTGCAAGAAACTGACCAGAGAATGTGGTTGCGATGTCATATCGCATGAAAGAACAGGTGCTGCTTTAGCATATTCAAAAATTCAACAAGGTAGTCTGATATGTAAAGCTCATACCTTCGTTAAAAAAAGAGGTATATCTGCAGAGCAGGTGCGTACGCATCATCAAGTATGTATGATATCGTGGCACAATGTATTGGTGGCTTGCTGGCTGTCTCGCATCTGCTTCAATCAAGTTATGAGCTGGTTGGGTGCGTTTACACTGTGCAGTTCGCTTGATCAAAGATTTAATTTTGCATCAACGACAGCCGGTTATAATTAAGGTGTCATCTGGTCCTATCGTGAAAAAACAAAGAAATAAACTTTGTCCTTAGCTTTTCCTATAAGTGATTCAAGCTGTCTCTTGTTACGACGAGCGGTCCAACACAGAAACCCAACGTGAATATCTCAAGTCTCACAAACTCAACTCAACATAAGGCTTATATGGGGCTACCATCTCACCCAACTCACCAACTATTTAGTGGATCACACCAGTCATATCAATATGGAGAAATTCGGTAACCCACGCACAACCAAGTTTTACACTCTCACACACTTGCATGCTTTCCAAAACGCGACTTTCAAATGTTCCACAAGCCATATAAGACACTCCAACCATAAAGACATGACCTAAACCACTTAGGCCAGCGCCGCAGTTTTGCAAATCACCATTCCACTCGAATTCAGACAATTTCCCAAATTACCATCCGTCGGTCTTTACGACAATATGATGCCCATGACTTGTTGCCAAGATCGTACGCCTGCACCAAGGCCGTCACCACTTGAAACGCCAAAGTCCCATAGCACACCAACTTCACTCCACGATCCGTGATGCCCAACGCCTTGCCGCTAAGATTGTCCTGCTCAAGAACATCACTACTTGAAACATACAAGTCCATTTGGCACATCACATGCATGCATTGTCTCTTCATAACCATTGTCTTTCTCCCGTGCTTCTCGGCTTGAGATGGTGCTCCACCGCTTCACGCGACACGCCATGATCTCGGGACCTCAGTAGCCTCGGTCCTCGCCACGATCGCAACAATCATCAAAGCACATGCACACCAAAGAACAAAGCAATCAATCCGAGTATAAATGACATACACTTGACTCTCCATTAGTAAACCAATGCATGGACACACGCAATGACTCACACATGCATGAACTCCCCCATGACTAACACTTGCACAACACATGTCATGACTAACACCCAAAATCACATAACCAACATAATAGACTGCAACTCGACTTAGCAGGGTCAGTCTGACTGCGGCTCACACTGGTCAGACCGTCCATAAGGCAACCGGTCAGACAACCTCCCCAGATCGGCGGGAATTCTAGAAATGCACATCCTGAATTTCAACTTCACAAAAATCAAACTTAAGCAATGAAAGCAAGACATGACCAATGTCAAATACTCATCACTCACATGGAGTTACCACCACATGGTCTTATAGTATTTGTCCGAGATTAGTTCAACTTCTTGTCTCTTAGAAATACTTTTCAAATTTCAAATACTGAACATCATATATAGAGCTGCAGCGAAGGAAAATCAATCTACAAAAACAACTAGAGGCATTACCTTTCAACAGTGATATGTCATCTAAGTATGAAATTGATGCATGTAATTTGATGTTTGGAGATATTCATCACTGATAAACAAAAAAGAAAGGAGCTCATGTGCCTGTTCTAATATTTGAACAAGACTGAATGCAAATCTGACGTGGTCTTGTTCTTGTGTGATGCTGTCACCCACGGCCACCCAACCTCCATTCTTTCACTCTTCTCCATCCTAAGAATTCAAACTAAGGAGCTACCTAAATGTCACAAAAAATATTTGGAGCAAAGTAATATTGGGCAAAGATAACCATGAAAAAATACTTATAGTCCAACTTTGCACTATATGTCAGTTTACTCTTCCCTCAACATTAGCCTAGAATTAAATTCATGCGGCATCAGATGTTCTGCTGCACATAAACAGGCTGCACAGTTTCTGGAAACAACACCAACTGCAATGCTGCAGCAAGAGCACATTCAAAGAAGCTCCTTCGGGGGGGCTACACCAACCAAGCAATAGGAGAGCAAAACAAGCGACCGATTCGCATACTGCAAGCAGAACATAAATATACCTGCTGTTCTCTTCCACATTTCGAGGTCCACTGCTGTGGCCTGTAGCCGCCATTGTCACTGGTGTTGTCCCAGCCCCCACCCTTCCTTTCTTCTGTCTCATCCTACAAAGGACGAACACAGCACAATGCTATCTGATGGATTCCTAAAAAAACGCTCAAAATACATATAAAAAGCACCACAAAATCCCCTCAACCTGGTTGCGCCTTGCAGGGAGATGGTGCCGGTGCTGCTTCCTATCATCCTCGCCATCTCCCGGCTCCCCTTTTGCTTCTCCTCGGAGACCACCTGCAGAACAAAACCCTTAGACCCACCCACCCCGTAAACCGAACAACTCCTTCCCTACGGCGGCATTGTATCGAACAACTCGCGAGCACCTCGTCCCACGTCGCCCGTGGCCTCCTTGCGGCCCCGGTCCCTCCGCGGCACGGTGGGCCGTCCTCGGTTCGCCGCCGTCCGCACCGTCGAGCGCGAGGTCGTCCAATCCTTGACGAGCCCCGTCCATGGCGCCCAATCTGTCGCATTCAAACCTCCTTTCCGCGCTACTGATTTAAAGAAAGAAAATATACGATGGGAATGGGGACCTGATTGGCTCGTCAGAGATCTGCTGCGGGAGGAGTGAGCGATCGATCGGCGGGCGATGGCTTTGGAGTTGATAAATGCGCTTGGTCGGGGCGAGATGGTGAAAAATTCGACTTGGGAGGCAAGGGAAGCGGCGTCGGGCAGTCTGTTAATTACCGCCGCTGTACGGACAGGCACTTCGCTCAAGTGGCACGCGAGCGAGATTTGGGCCAAAACAGTTGGGCCGGATGTTATCTTGGGCTAAACTTGCTCCTTTCCTTTTCCTTTTTGCCTTTTTATCGGGCTCTACTTCTCCTTTTGGACCTTTTCCGTCGAAGTAACCAAATGTCTACCTTCAAAAAAAATTGTCAGATGCATTAGCAAAGTTAACAGACGGATTAGTATGGCTAATCAAATATCATCGACTTGCTAGATTGTCCGACTATGGACAGTTGTCCTCCAAAAAGAAAGAAAAGAAATAAGAATATGGACAGCTGTCCTCGCAAAAAAAAAGATATAAGAATATGGACAGTTGACCAGGCATTTTGGTAAGCATACTCTTGTCCCCTTTGCATCCAACGGTGACACGAATTGGTCATACATTATCTCTAGTTTTCTTTACTCCTTAACTTTTGCTTAAGCTGAAAAGACATTGTATTCTCTTGGCCAAAGTCAACGGCATTAGAGCTCTACTTGCCAAAATCATCGTTCCAGAAGTAGGGCAAAGCGGCATGAAGTAGGCGTGTTGTTCTACTCTATTTTATCCCGGCAAATAGTACTCTACCAGCTTCCAAGCTGTGTATAGACTTAGCCTTTGTTAATTACCTTTGGCCTTGCAAGACAAGCAACATTTCTCTCTCATTTGACTTCCTAAAATCTATGGTTAATGTGGTGATCATTGGCAATTATTTTGTCGGTTCTTTGACTTGCAAGCGAAGAAGGTATAAGAGCTTATTTCAACACAATTAAATTTAAAAATTAAAATATGTTAGCCCATTAACACAAACGATCAAAAAAATGCAAAAAGCTCATAAACTTTAAAAGTTCGAAAAGCTAAATTCATGAATAATGAAAATGAACTGCTAAGCAAAAGATGCCTTTGTTCATCAAATTATTCCTGTCTACCAGATTCCGTTTGCACTTGCCAGAGCAAGAGGAGCAGTTGAGGAGTCAAATTCAACACACCCAACTGTGCGAAACTCAATTGAAATAATCACAACAAAATCTAGTTACAAATCCGAAAAGTATTTACATTAGTCGATAACATGTACAAATGTTCATAAATGAAACAACGCAAGAAAAATCCAGTTGCTTGACCTAAGTCGAAGCCAGCGTCTTAATTTGTAAACCCATATAGACCAAGCTATTGCTGATTTAGGCCTACCGAAAGGTCGGTTAATTTCTTCCAGAATCATTGCAACTATCTTTCACAGATATTTAAGCAATTAAGAAAAAGAACAGAATTAACAAAATGGGATTTGTAGAAACAGCCACACTGACACGTCCGATTTAGCATATCGTAAGAGCTCTTCCCAACAAATATCATAAATTTCGTTAGCAATCCACGTTCAAAGAAATCATGATTCTATTACTTTGTCGAAGTGAATTCCACTTAAGACATGGACTGCAAGAAAAGTCCGCCACTGATTGCCTGCCTTCTTTCTTTAATGCTCTCAAGGAGTCTCGACAGCTTGATACACACTGAGAAAAAGTTCCTCATTTTCGATCAGTGGAATGCTGAGTCAAATGGACCCGCGAATAGGAGGACAACCAGTAACACTGCCCATTAGCTTCTGAATGGCATCTATATATTTTAAACAGGTAATCCATATACTAACTATGATCAATGTCATTTCTCTTTCCCACGTGCAGCTACATCACTCCTATTCACAATTTTTAGATGAAAATTGAGTGTCACGGATATTTGTTAGATGCAATTAGTCCCCACTAACTACAATTAATATCTATTACAACAACAAAAATTTCTACAAATCCCGCTACAGCATGGGGTTATCTTCTAGTATATACCTGTTAACGAAGAACGATAAGATTGGGATGCAGCAAATTAAAGACTGGGTTCGTGGATCTGCACTTGGTCAGGAACATCTGCTTACTCCATTTATATATCCGGGAGATTATTTATGGACACAGGAAAAGAAAGAGGTAGACTATTCCCAATGATTCTCTTTATAAATCCATGCCATCGACCATCTTTAACATCACGATCTCACCACAGCACCGTTGCAGCTCGCTTTGTCCTTGCACCTCTATACCATCCGAAAGTTTAGAAGAGCAAAACCAGGGCACGACTTGCCGCAACTGCAAACAAGCAGCCGAGTGAACACTCGGCTTTTCTTGGGGAATTTACTGTGTGTGCCTGGACTGGCACGGGTCTGCACTGAGTACACGCAGCATTCGGGCGAGAGGAGCCTTGAGTGCTTCTTCCTGTGGTGCGCTGATCGGTCGACGCAGTGTGATTTTGATCGTTGAGGTGAGCGGTCCTTGCCGGTTGTTAATTCTGGCTCAAATGCTCGTCAAAATTTGATCTTGTAGTTCTGCTTCACTTTGGCGGTTCATCCTGCTGTAGCAGCCGAGGAGGCAGGAGCAGCGACACCATGGACGTCGACGCGGACCGCACGCGGGTGCGCCGGAGATCGACGAAGCCACGAGGCTGCGCGGGTCGACATGGAGTCGGACCCGTGGCGGCTCGGCCGGCGGCGCCGAGCAGGAGCTGGACGCCTGCCAGCCGTGGCGCGAGCAGGTGACCGCGCGTGGCATGGTGGCGGCGCTGCTGATCGGGTTCGTCTACACCGTCATCGTCATGAAGATCGCCCTGACCACGGGGCTGGTGCCCACGCTCAACGTCTCCGCCGCGCTGCTCGCCTTCCTCGTGCTCCGCGGCCTGGACAGCGCGCTCGAGCGCCTCGGCGTCGCGTCCCGGCACCTCACGCGGCCAAGGAGAACACCGGATCGTCCAGACCTGCCGTGGCCTGCTACACCATCGCATTCGGCGGTCAGTGCCATGCACACTTGGATACTGCCATGCCATGCAGTCTTAGCTGACCAACCGTTGCACGTTGCTGGCTTTGCAGTCGTATGGTTGATTTTACCGTGGTGCACTGCATGCAGGTGGGTTCGGATCGACATTTGCTGGGCCTTGAACAAGAAGGACGGTACGAGCTGGCGGGAACTCGCCGGGCAACGTCCGGAAGCTACAAGGAGCCCGGAATTGGCTGGATGACCGGGTTTCTACCTGGCGATCAGCTTGGGGGCTCCTCTTGATTCCGCTCAGAAAGGTGCCTTCTGTGACTTGTGTCTTCCTAATTTGCTTTGGATTCAGGGTAACACGGAGTCTGGGCCGAATCATTTTTAACTAAGCACAAAAGTGTACATTCATGGATCTGAACAAACAGCCGACATTTTCACATTTCTAAAGCAGGACGCTGTAGTTGGATAGCGTTAAGTCTTTTGACAGGACGTGAGTTGGACAATCCACATTTTCTGAGAAAAGTCTTATATCTTTCATTATTAAAACAATTATGATTGTAGATATTCTCCTCACTATCTATTTTCACTTCTCCACCATTTGTCCTTTCCAACCAATTCGTTTAATAATCTCTATCACACCTTATCATCATTTAATATTATAAAACACGAGTTCGAGGTTGTAATAATTTAAATTTTGCCTAACTCTATCCAACATCTCGAACTTCACAACCAGTATTTAGCCTTTCAAACCAAACTTCGAATCACTCAATATAACACTTTATCTCGATTTACATGAGTGATATTAGTCATACGTAATAGTAATAATTAAGATTTTAATCATATAGATAATATGTTAGCTAAATTAGATAATATAGGGCTTCAAATTCACTCTACCGATTGAAAAGGAAGCTTTGGCGATGCCGATCAGAGTGATGATGTCTCTGATGAAAGAGAGATTTTATCATATAAGATAATATGTTAGCTAAATTTAATATAATACATGGGGCTCCCGGACCCGATGTGAAGAGGACATGCTAGGGCATTCGAGCAAAGTGCCATTAAACTCTGGAAGAGAGAACAATTTTCCTTTGATTATTAAATAAAGCACAACATGTCAGGGATAGAACTGGTGTCGACGGGAGCCAACGCTCCCCCACCACCAGCCCGTCGTCGATAAAATAATGAAAGGCCGGAAAACGAAAAGCCCAATGGTGACTGATTAGGCCCAACAAGAGATGCTTTTTTATTCCGAAAGGAGGACTAATAGAGGCAAAATTTACAAAGGCCCAGCTAGTGTTCTCTTGCAATTCCCGACAAGTTGTAATCCGTCCTCCCCGATTGCGGCGATGCCCACATCCCCATTCCCTCCCACACGGCGAAGCCTACCTCGCCGCCGTCCTCGACATCCTGGCGGCTGGCCACCTCGCATACAGCGTCCCCCCTTATCTCTATGGCCTCCGGAGGCGGCATGGGCACTAGAGCTTCCTCTGGCCTACACGGTTTATGGCGGCGGCATCGCTGTCGCTGGCCCTAGAAACCGCGCCGAAGTGAGCTCCATTGATGAGTACGTCTCAGGCCTCTAAGGAGAGTGCAACCTCCGCCGCTTCCAGTTCCTCTGCCTCGCGTTAGCCCAGCCGCCGGTGAGCGCCGCCACTAGGTTTTGAACCGGCACTAGTTCCCTCTCTGCTTTTCAAGCAATAGATTGTGTTCTGTTTTGATACTTTGGCTACATGGGATATAGACTATAGTAAGTTCCAAATGGATCATGCTACAACTTTCAGAACACAACAAAATTCCCATACCCAAATGGTCCAGTGATGAAGTCTTAACGGAATAGGTTGATACAAATTTGAGGAAGAATATATGCATTGTGCACTGCAAAATCATGTATGGTTTATTCCCTCATAAAAATCATGTATGCTTTCCGTTTGTCTTTGCCACTCAATGATTTGACATAATACTTGCAGGCTTTGGTCATCGACTACAAATTAACTTACCCAAGTGGGACTGCAACTGCTGTTCTTATAAACGGGTTTCACACCCCGCAAGGAGACAAGGATGCAAAGTATGGACACTGTCACCTCATTTGTGCTCATTACATTATCATTCAGTCATTAAATCAAACAACATGTAATGAACTTGATCTGAATGGATTAATTTTACCTTCTATGACAGGATGCAAGTCCGTGGGTTTCTAAAATACTTCGGGATCAGCTTTTTGTGGAGCTTCTTCCAGTGGTTCTACACTGGAGGCGATGTTTGCGGATTTGTTCAGTTCCCTACGTTCGGTCTGAAGGCTTGGAAACAAACGTAATCCTATTCGTTTGCTAATTATTCATCGTAGATCTCCATAATGTCTAGTGTGAAACATATTCTCAAACTCTCAATTTCTTTGTCTGTCAGATTCTTCTTTGACTTTAGCCTCACATACGTTGGTGCGGGGATGATTTGCTCACACCTTGTGAACCTCTCCACCCTCCTTGGTGCAATTATTTCATGGGGAATAATTTGGCCACTCATCAGCAAACACAAGGGGGATTGGTACCCTGCAAATATACCAGAAAGCAGCATGAAAAGCTTGTACGGTTACAAGGTATCTCTTGTAGCTCACCCTTCTTTTTCTCACTGGTAATTTCATACATAACAGGCAGTAGTTACACAATGTACATCACTAAGTGTGAATTGTTTCATCTTGCAGTCCTTCATCTGTATAGCTCTGATCATGGGGGATGGCCTCTACCACTTCATAAAAGTCGTTGGTATCACTGCTAAGAGCCTACATGGACGATTAAAACGCAATCGTGTTAACAACAGAGGTGAGGAAGACAAACTCTGTAAACTCATGCCTTTTTGAACATTCACTACTTAACTAGTAAATTTTGCTGATGCTGAGTGGATGAACTGCAGTGGCAGATGAGGATAATACAGGCGCACTTGATGATCTGCAGCGTGACGAGGCCTTCAAGAGGGGCTATATCCCCTCTTGGCTAGCATACACCGGATACGCCTTGTTAAGCATCATTGCCGTGATTACCATACCGATGATGTTCCGACAGGTGAAATGGTACTATGTAATTATAGCTTATGCCCTAGCCCCTGTGCTTGGGTTCTCCAATTCCCACGGAACAGGGCTCACTGACATTAACATGGGCTACAACTACAGCAAGATCGCTCTCTTCATCTTTGCAGCTTGGGCTGGCAAGGAAAATGGTGTCATTGCTGGCCTTGTTGTTGCTACTCTTGTGAAGCAGCTGGTGCTCATCTCCGCTGATTTGATGCATGATTTCAAGACAGGCCATCTCACTTTGACATCACCAAGATCCATGCTTGTGGGACAGGCTGTTGGGACAGCCATGGGCTGCATCATCTCACCCCTCACGTTCTTGCTCTTCTACAAGGCATTTGATATTGGTGACCCAAACGGCTATTGGAAGGCACCGTATGCACTGATTTACCGTAATATGGCGATACTTGGTGTGGAGGGCTTCTCTGCATTGCCGAAGCATTGTCTTTCTCTCTCTGCTGGATTTTTCGCATTTGCAGTGCTCTCTAATGTAGCAAGGGACGTCCTGCCATGCAAGTACGGGAAGTATGTGCCCCTGCCAATGGCAATGGCAGTGCCATTCCTCGTAGGCGCGAGCTTTGCTATTGATATGTGCGCTGGGAGTTTGGTGGTCTTTGTCTGGAACAAGATAAACAAGAAGGGGGCTGCCTTCCTGGTGCCCGCAGTTGCATCCGGTTTGATCTGTGGGGATGGCATATGGACGTTCCCTTCTTCCCTGCTTGCTCTTGCCAAGATTAAGCCACCAATCTGCATGAAATTTACACCTGGAAGTTAAGAGAATCGGGTGGTTCATGGATGAAGAATTTGAAAATGAAAACACAGTCAGAAAAATTAATGGTGATTGATCATACAATAAATTTGCTCTATTCACATCTTTGTTGAAGTATGAGCCGCTGTTTTCCAAGTGCTTCCAGAACTCAAGCTTTCTGGAGCTGATCTGTTAGTGTGTAATTGTGTACGATCCAAGTTATGTTTGTGTTTTGAAGGAGGGATGACCACGCGACAGTTAAGTACTATGATATTTTGAATCATTTATGTATCCATTGAGTTGGGTGAATATGTAGTGTGCACTTGTACATTTTATAACTTGAAAATTGCTTGGCGTGGTGTAGAGAATAACGTGATACAAGTTTTTTTTATATGTTTTGAGTTTTACAGGATAAAAAAATGTACAATTAGAAATTTGATCTAGCACGTATGCTGTTATTGTCCGAGGCTTTTATGTTGACATTGTTATCACCAACACAATTAAATGTTTAAAATATATAAGCTTCTTGCCTGGGGTTCTTACGACGAAAAAAACATTGGCTGGATTATTTCGGACATATAACTTATAGTTTTTGGTTTATACTATAGTAACTAGTTTTCAAACAGTACGTTTTTTCTAGGTGAGGTCTACAAATTGATTGTAGTAAATATTGTACCAAATTCATCTATATCAGCTAAAATTACATGCGAGTGTCTCTCTCCGTACTCTCTATTGCGAACAACCAGAATTCAAAAATCTAAGTCAAAGTCATAAACCACATCCTAAAAGAACCCATCCGTTATTTATGTCAGAGAATTTCAATGGTTTTTCTGGACAGAACACAATCATATGCTGCTTTATCATGAAAGCAAAGTGTTACATCGAACAATGCTTGGGAAACCTTAGTGGTGATCATTTTATTTTTGTGGTTAAAAAAGCATCAGTGGTAAAAAACATCAGATGACAGAGGCTTATTTAACATAATTAAATTTAAAAAATTAAAAATATAAAAATATGTTAGCCCATCACAAACAATGCAAACGAATCGGAAAAAAAACAGACAAAAAGCTCAAAAAACCAAAAGTTCGAAAAAGACGAAATTATGAATAGTAAAAATAAGCCGTAAGCTTAAGCCAAATGAGCGGGCCTTACCATAGAAGTCCAGATCGCTCACCGGGTTTTCAATTTTGGCAAAATTTCACCAAAATTTAAAATTTTGGCCCTACCGGTGCTCCCGGTACATTTTAGTGCAAGTTTATCTACATTTTTATCTCTATTTTATCTTTATTCAATATCTAGTTCGTCTTGCCATTTTTCATAACTTTTCTCAAAAATTCTAAATATTCACTAAGATTCAATTTTTTAAAAAATCGTACCTTCACGCCGCAACCGGTAAAAATTCAAGAAACATCAATTTGCGTGCTCGCTTTGAACCGCTTATGTCGAATTGCTACTTCTAATTTGTTCGGTAGCTTTGTTTTTTCACTCTAATAAGGGTCAAGCAAGGTTGTCAAAATTTTGATTCATCATACGATCTTAAAATTTTACGATAAAAATTGACTAGATCGATTCGATTCTATGGTAAAATCTTAATGTTCTTCCGATTTTATCTAATTTTTGTAGGATCATGATCAAAATTTTCATATGATCCTACTCGATTCTATTGTTTTATATAAATAATTACTTGTATACTTCCTTAACTTTTATCTCATTATGTTCACCATAGAGATAATTTCTGGGAATCTATCTCCACCCATCTGGGCACTTTGATAGCAAGTTCATGAGGAAACCTTTTTGCTTGATTTTGGCCTCTCCAAGCGATTTCATGTTCGAGGGTTTTGACTTGATTTTTTGGTGTTCTAACTTGTTATGATATGTGGAAATACATTTAGAGTCATCTTGATCATCATCCACCAACGAGCAAGTTGTATTCACCATTTTTTGTTTTGGCTCTATTTGCAACATTTTTCAAACTGAAAAAATCTCAATTTTGGCTATGATTTTCATGATCATTTATTGGAATAGGTTCTTGATATCCTAGATTAGATCTCTGCAATTTTTCATGTCATTTGGATGTACGGATCAAAAATTTCATCGACGTTGGCTTTTAAAATTGTGCTGAAAATACTATTTATCATGATTTTATTGTAGCAACATTAGTACCGCAGTTACTGCTTATTGTATTGTTTTTCAGCATTTTAATTTGCTAGATTGTGTAATAGCTTTTTATTCTAATATTTATAGTTTTGTAACTATTGGAGAAAGAATTGGTAAATACTTTATCGGTCAAAAGACACGAAAATTGACTGTACCGCCAATCATGCAGCATCTCTGATTAGATGTGTCACAGCCTCACTGTACTAGTATGCGAGACTAATCCAGGGCAAATTCTTCCATGGACTGATGGACGCGTGGTTTGGGCTAGTTCTCTTTAGAGCAAAAGCAGATTGTAGAGGTGGCATGGCATGCTGCCATGGTTCGTCACTGGCCTGACTCCTGAATTGAGCCTTCTTGGTGTGCTCAACCCCTGCTTTTGTCGCTATAGAAAGAGGAGAAGCTGTAACTTGGCTGGTAGCCTGGTGCCAGCACCTCCATGGAAGTCGCTCCGCGCGGGGCGCAGCGCCCGAGATAGAGAACTGCAACGCCGGCGACGTGGAGACGCCGGAGCCGGCCGCGGCTGCAGGCGAGCAGCGGCAGCAGCAAGAGGAGCGCGTGCCGCCGTGGCGCGAGCAGGTGACGACGCGGGGCTGGTGGCGGCGCTGCTCATCGGCTTCGTCTACACCGTCATCATCCTCAAGCTGGCGCTCACCACGGGCATCATCCCCACCCTCAACGTCTCCGCCGCTCTGCTCGCCTTCCTCGCGCTCCGCGGCTGGACGCGCGTGCTCGGCCGCCTCGGCGCCGCCTCCCGCCCCGCCCTTTCACCCGCCAGGAGAACACCGTCGTCCAGACCTGCGCCGTCGCCTGCTACACCATGGGGTTCGGCGGTGCGCGCCCACGTCTCCCGCTGTCCTCCTCTCCTCCTTTTGTCACCCCGGACGAGTCTTTCTTAATTAGTTCATGGATTGCTTGCCGCACATCATAAAATGGGGACATTGTGCACGCAGGTGGGTTCGGGTCGTCGTTGCTGGCTCTGAACAAGAGGACGTACGAGCTGGCCGGGGTGAGCACGCCGGGAAATGCGCCGGGGAGCTACAAGGACCCCGGCGTCGGGTGGATGACCGGATTCCTCCTCGCGATTAGCTTCGTGGGGCTCCTCAACTTGCTTCCGCTCAGAAAGGTGCCTTCTTTGACCACAAATTTGTTGCTGTGGCACTGAATGTTCAATGGATTAGCTCAGTCCCTGCACTTTCAGGATTTTCTCGTGTTCTTGCTATAATTAGACATTACGAAACCTTCGGAATTGCGAAGTCATAATACCATATAGTTTGGAGCTGGAGTTAGTTTTGTGAGTTTTAGTTCAAATACTTTCAGAATTTTTTTTTGAAGATTTCAGTTGTTGGCTGCAAAGTTTGTAGTATATTCTCGGTTTTGTTTCTGATTTAGGCTAGTACTTTTGTGCTGATATCAAACACTGTTAATTTGTGGATATTGGCCCACTTTCATTTGAAGGTTATCCAATTGCTGATTTGTTGGATATCATGATATGGCTAGGCACTTTTGGAAGACAGAATATGAAATATGTCTGTACTTGATAAATAATGCCCTATAATACCACAACTTCATAGATTGAGTTAAGTTGTATCGGTCAAAATTGTATATGACTATTTTTTATACGTACTATCTCTTATAAACATCTAGAATTTAAATGTTTAAACTATAAATCATAAGCTATCAATTAAAAAGGATGAATTGATGATTTGCCTCCATCTTTCATAATGCAAGTGATGTCTCACCGACATTAGGCCCGTTCCGTCATGTCAAGAAGATATCACGAATTTTATCAAATAACAAAAAGATAGACAAATCATCAAACTCCTAAAACACACCTAACATCATAAGAGACAAAAAAAAAATCATACAGCTGCATGCTCAAAACAACTCACCAGTTCTGCTTGGAATATACACAAAACTGAGGCCAAAAGATGCTAGTTGTTGGCAGCTACTAAGCCTACTACAGCTGCAAAACAGAGACCAAAGACCAAACAATAATATCGACAAATCATACGGCTGCAAGCTCAAACTCTTCTTCGCCTCTTCGGTCTGCATTCCTCAGTCCACAAAACAGATCTGGAGCTCTGGGCCTGGGAGTAGGCGGCGGGGTCGGCGGACTGCGGAGGGTAGGCGGTGGACACGGGTAGGCGGAGGGAGGACGCGCTGCCGAGGGAGTCGAAGAGGAGGGGAGGGGCGGCGGGACCAGAGGAGGTGGCCGAGGTCGAGGATGCCGCGGAGGAGGGAGCGCGGGTCGGAGGCCGGAGATGCGGAAGGAGGCGGAGGATGGGAGTGTCGGGAGGATGACTTACTTCGTGAGGGCGACGGCGACGGGGAACCGCGGGCGGCGACGCGCGACGGGGAACCACGGGCAACGGCGACGCGCGACGGGGAACGGCGGGCGACGGCGACGCGCGGCGGGGAACGGCGGGCGACGGGGCACAAGAGACGCGTAGGGTTTGCAACCACGAGGTATGACTGACGCCTCACGCGGCCTCACCTTTTCACTTCCCCCCGTGCGCCCATTGCCGTCTACGACCGCCTAGATCCGCCTCGGGCCACTGAGAGCTGCTCCGAGCGCCGCTCCATAGCGCCTAGCTCCGCTGCGCCTTGCCCACCTGGCGCCGCCTCGGTCCGCCTACGACCGGCGTTGACCGCCTAGGCGGCTCGAAGGCCCAGGGGAGCGCCTCTCCCCGAGTCGCGGTGGAGCCCTTGCGCCCTGCGCCTAGGCGGCCTAGGGCAACACTGGTCAGAAGCAGAAGCCAATATAAACAGTGAGACAGCCTTACACATGAATACACTTTATGCAAGGTACTCTTCTTCAAGTCACACGAGATATGTTATTACATGTTTGAACACATACATAAGAGAACCATTTTCTTTCTTTTGTCTATCCCACCTGATGATTCGCATGGCATTTTCAGGCTTTGGTCATAGATTATAAATTAACTTATCCAAGTGGGACTGCAACTGCTGTTCTTATAAATGGATTCCATACCCCTCAAGGAGAAAAGAATGCAAAGTATGAAACTGGTTTCACTTATGCTAACCAAATCATTGTAATCCAGACGATACATGATGGATTCCTGACCTGAATTCTCAATTTCACCTTTCATATCAGGAAGCAAGTCCGTGGATTTCTGAAGTGCTTTGGGATCAGCCTCTTATGGAGCTTCTTCCAGTGGTTCTATACAGGTGGCGAGAGTTGTGGGTTTCTACAATTCCCTACTTTTGGTCTAAAGGCTTGAAACAAACGTATTCCTATGGGTTGCCCATTGCTTGTAGTACTACTTTGTGCTTATTTGTCAGGCATGCCAAATCCTCCTAACTCTCGAGTTATTTGGCTGCAGGTTCTTCTTCGATTTTAGCCTCACGTATGTTGGTGCAGGGATGATCTGCTCACACCTTGTCAACCTCTCCACCCTCTTTGGTGCAATACTTTCTTGGGGAATAATGTGGCCACTCATCAGCAAACAAAAGGGTAACTGGTACCCTGCACATGTACCAGAAAGCAGCATGACAAGCTTGTTTGGTTACAAGGTTTGCTTGCTAATTTTTACATTTGTTCTAAACAAGTCTATGCAACATTCCATTATTGACACAGTTCTTTTAATCTGCACCTTGTGCAGTCCTTCATGTGTGGCTCTTATCATGGGGATGGTCTCTACCACTTCATCAAAGTCACAGGTATCACTGCTAGGAGTCTGCATAAACGATCCAACCATAAGCATGTTAAGAGAGGTAAATGTTCACCGCAAAATCAGCTCATTCCACGTTTCCTCCACCTTTTATTACTAATACTTGACTGATGCTGAGTGAATGGCAGTGACAAATGAGGGTACAGTTGCAGTTGATATGCGTAATGAGGTCTTTAATAGGGACTACATTCCAAACTGGTTAGCATATACCGGATATGCCTTATTAAGCGCATTGCGATAATTGCGATACCAATGATGTTTGGACAGGTGAAGTGGTACTATGTCATTGTAGCCTATGTACTTGCTCCGGTGCTGGGGTTCTCCAATGCCTATGGAACTGGACTCACTGACATAAACATGAGCTACAATTATGGCAAGATTGCTCTCTTCATCTTTGCAGCCTGGGGAGGGAAGGACAATGGTGTCATTGCTGGTCTTGTTGGTTGTGGGATAGTGAAGCAGCTAGTGCAAGTGTCTGCTGATCTGATGCACGACTTTAAGACAGGTCATCTGACGTTGACATCACCAAGATCCATGCTTGTTGGGCAGGTTGTTGGTACAGCCATGGGCTGCATCATCTCACCGCTCACGTTCTTGCTCTTCTACAAAGCATTTGATATTGGGAACCCAGATGGATACTGGAAGGCTCCATATGCGCTGATATTCCGAAACATGGCTATTCTCGGTGTCGAGGGCTTCTCAGCACTACCAAAGCATTGCCTTGAGCTGTCTGCTGCTTTCTTCGCATTTTCTGTGCTTATCAACCTTACAAGGGACTTCTTGCCGCCTGAGTACAGGAAGTATGTACCCCTGCCGATGGCAATAGCTGTGCCATTCCTTGTTGGTGCAAACTTCGCTATAGATATGTGTGTGGGAAGCTTGATAGTCTTTGCCTGGCACAAGATCAACAGCAAGGAAGCTACACTGCTGGTGCCTGCAGTTGCATCCGGTTTTATCTGTGGAGATGGTATATGGACGTTCCCTTCTTCTTTGCTTTCTCTTGCTAAGGTTAAGCCGCCAATCTGCATGAAGTTCATACCTGGAAGCTAGAGAATTGGGCGTTGCACGGATGGCGAGTTTACGATAATTTGAATGATATGTTATTTTGTTTTTTGAATAAATATCTTTCGTTGATTGATCAACAAATACATGACTTATTTGTGGAAATCTTTATTTGTTATTTGATGTTATTCTAAATTATTTATGATCTTATATCATTATATAGGATAATTATGATTTATATATTAACACATCTATTGATTGATAATCATGTTTCACGGATCATGGATATGGAGATATTAAATTAATAATTTTGATATATGTTAGAGAATATGGTGTTAGATTAATCTACCATAAGACACTGCGGGAATTGTTATATTCTTAAGTGTCATTAATTAGTCTCATATATCGTGTATGTAAGATTTTTAAACCTGAGATCGTTATAGTTTTCTACTTGTGTAATGGTTTATTTAGGGTTGCTAAACAATATCCTATAATTGGGTGGTCATAAATATAGCCTTCAAGTTTACTATAAAATATATTGAGAAACATAAGTGATTAAGATGGAATTTACCTCTTCTATATAATAGGAGAAATTTTTGGACCCCTTGATATGGTTAGATTAAAAAAGTGCATGATCATATCGAATATGGTTGAGGAGTCAATCGAACTTAGAAATTCACTATGGTTTAAGTGAAGGATTGAGCCATTATAGAATGTATGTTTTCGCCTTGAGTTTGATCCGGTATCATAAGACAAAGAGAACAATATATGAGAACTATGTAGGTTCATCTGATATGATTTTTATGCATATTTGAAAATAGTTGTGTCCTGCTAGGAACCGCTATTGACTTGTGGACCGAAAAGAAGTTTTCAGGTCACGACCGAATATATATGAACCTACAGGGCTGCATACTTAATGGGTTGGAACATATCAAATTGGATTAGATCCATTACTAATGAGCTAAGTGGGCTTCGTACCTTATTGGTCCCCTAACATAAGGTTCCACCGATAGACTATATTAAGAGAGACATTGGGTTGCGGGAGGTATCCCGTACATACCCACCGAAGTTCTAGCCGTCATCTCTCATAGGCCCTACCGTGCTCACTAGTGTTAGCACATGGATGCAAGACGTTCTTTCCTACACGTGTGGACTTTGGTAGATGCCATCGGATCGCGACGCTGATCGGGAAGATCGCGAGAAGAATACGGTTGGCTTGTGGAGATTAATTATTTCTACTACACTGATATACGCTACATTGATCCGGCTCCTTCTATTCTTCTTTGCTATATCACGCCTAGTGGTAATGATCCATAATCTTTTACTCGTATGGTTTTCTAGTTTACTGGTAGAAATTTTAATTTGCGCTAGTATAGTCTATCCCGTATTCCAACACAGAAAGTAAACTACGAGCCGTGAGACAACAAATATGATCTTTTCATATACTGTAGAAGTTGAAAAACCATCCTGTTTAAAATGTCTTTTGACTTCTCCAATGAACAGGGGCAGAGCCAAGTTGGCTTATCCGATATCACAAGATACCATGTCCAATTTTTTTAGCAAGGATCAGTACCTTCAGCCTGTGTGTGAACCCCTTAGCCCAAACTTGGTGCACTTGGTCCGTTTCTTGAAGCCCAACGAAAGAAGCATTAGCGACCCAAATTTTCAGTAGCTAGCAGCAGTCCGTGAGTAGCCTCCGCTATCTCTCAGTTTATGAGTCAACTACAGTAGGTTGACCAGCCCTTGAGCTAGCCTAAGAGGGAGAACCATAACTGGCAACGACATCCATTTGATCAATTCCTAAGCGCGTCACCTCACAATAGCCTCGATGTCCGTTTGTCTTGCATGGTCGGCTAGGAACACGCACCACGCCCACACATACCGCATCCAACCGAGCAATGACCGGTCGCGAAAACGGAGAAATCGCGCCACTGGTCACCCTCGCTCATTTCGCCACGACGCTGGCTGATCTCTAATACCTCGCGCCCTTGCTGGTCGAAGGAAGTTTAGATCCACTCAATCAGTACATACTTTGCTCTAAAATTCTCTTAGTTTGTCGTTTTAAGAACAGAGACTAAATTTGTGAGCTAAGATTTTAATATGATGATTGTTGATTAATTTTATCCAATTGTTGAGTCAAGGTTTCGACCGCACCTGCCCGCCGAACACGCGCTTAGCGGCACTGCTGCGGTGCTGCCGCCGCAGCAGCAAATGCCCGCGCGGCCCCGTCCGACTTGGTGCACGTTGATCGACCGTGGCAACTGAGCCTCGCTGCAGATTTACAGCCAACTAGCCAAGTCCCGCCCCCAGGTTCGTGCAACTGCCTTCTAGCCCCTGGTTTGCACACCTTAACAACAAAGGGTTACATTTCTAGTGCAATTCCTGGGCAGTGTTGGCCTTTACCCAGGCATTTCCCTACTACCTACTACTCTAATTAATTCCAAAAAGGGACGACCGTGAGGTCCGTGACAGAACGTCCAAACGGGTCACACAAAGCTGATCCTCGTGGCACGTTTATGACTACACATTGGTCTTATTCATTTAGGCTATGTATTTTTTATACCATAGTGAACGGTAAAAGTGTTAATATGGATAATAAATATATCAACAGACTTTGAGAAGTTATTTAGAGAATCGACTTAAAACCGGTTAGAAAGTTTCAAAGAAGCCAAAATCAAAAGTTACCTCAAAAGTTTCAAAATAACATTAGGATTTCTACTTTTTTACTATAATTCTTATTACATTTTGGAGTAGAATTAGAGGACTATGGCCCTATTCTTAAGCTTTTGGCTTTTGCTTTTCTATAGAACGGCTTTTAAACGGAATGTCTTTTCAAGATAGGATCTAATAGTTAATTGTATACATCTTGCATCGACTTTATTTATATCGACAAAAGTCGCAATAAATTTCGTTATCTGTAATCTCTTAGACGAACAGACAAAAGTCACAAACCACCAAAAGGCACAAGCCATAGCCACAAAAGAACATGCCCTATATAAAAGCCATAAGGGATAATCATGAATAACTTAAGCAACCAAGCGACAAAAGCAAAGAATGCACTCATCCAAAGGTAGATATGCACGAGAGAATTAGATGTTAGGTTATTCTTTAACACTATATTCTTGTACATGGTAATGATTCGAAAATCCTAAAAGATTTGATAGGGTTATGAGAGACGATAATTTCTTATACTCTTTTAAGGTCGTGATTAAGGAATTTACGATTGGATTTGTCAAATCTTTTCTTTCTCATTGCGGTTACTTCAATGTTATTTTAGTTTTCTTTACAAGATTTATCTTCTTCGTTTTGGTATCGTCACGCCATCGTATTTCACAAACATTGATCCGAGCTAAGAGTTGCTATGTATAAAAAGATGTATTAGAGTGTAATAGATTTATTTGGGAAAACTTAATAATTTCTTTAGGTGTTCGCCTGAATCTTGGATGGTAGAAACGTTGGTCAATGGCAGGAGGGAAGGTGTACTGTTTGAGGAGGTGGAGCCCGCTTGTTTCGTTTAACTTTGACTTCGATTTTTAATTCACTATTTTATTTATTTCGTTTTTCGGTTTTTCTTTCTTGGGTGTTTTGTCTTTTTTTCCTGTATTCCTTTGTATTATGTGATAGGTTAACATGTTTTTCTATTTTAATTTTTTAAAATTTAATTACACCAAATAAGTCACCAATAGCTACAATAAAAAATAAAACATCTACATTAAAAAATAAGACATTACAGTAAAAAATACTATAAACTCATCGCCAAACTGAGCACCTCCTCACAGTGATCGTAAGGATTGCTGGCTCATCATCTCCGGCAAGGTACCCTGACAACTCCCGCTTGTCGTTCCGATGCAAAATTTCGCTTTGAAATGAAATTTGCGTAGAGAAATCTAGGCAAACATGTCCACCACGGCAAGGTTATGTAGGCAGTTAGGCGCACAAAGTCCGTATGAACGGTGCTCTGATGAGTGATGACAACACATCATGCTCCATGGTTAATTCGACACTGTTCTCTCGCAAACTTACCGCTGTTGCTTCAGGTGTACGATCTCACGCCGTTTATGGAGGAGCACCACGGCGGCGACGAGGTCCTGCTGGCGTGCACCGGTGAGACCCCTCCTTTGACCTTTCATCGATCTTCCACATGCTTTCACAAATCGGTTTCTTCAGCGTGGGAGTAATCGACGTGTGACTGCCGCTGCATCATACAACACAGGCAAGGACGCGACGACCGATTTCGACGACATCGGCCACACGGACTCCGCCAAGGAGCTGATGCCGCAGAGCTGATGCCGATTTCGACGACATCGGCCACACGGACTCGGCCAAGCTCGCCTACGTCATTCCCAAGGAAGCGGCCCTCACGCGAGGCAAGGGCCCGGGTGGCCTTCGCGCTTGGGAACTTCGCCAAAACCAAAACCAAAACAGAGTAGAAACCAGATGCCGTCGTGGATTCCCATCGTGCGGAAGCCTCTTGGAAGTACCTGAACATTGTAGTAGTTGTCGATGTGACGAGTGTTTGACCTCAGCCGCTGCGATTATAGTTCCATTTCCTATACGGAAGATGGTGTATACTGCTAAGTGTTTAGTGTGTTTCATAATAACAATAATTTATTATCGTAATTCTCAGCGTTATGTAGGGCATGAAAGTATGAAACGTGAACCTCAGTTACAATGTAAGGAGTTTCGAGTGGCTTGTACTCTTGAGGAAGTAAAGCGGCTAATCGTTTTTACCTGTGAAATTTTAGTCTCGGTAAGGTGTTTCTGCATTTCTGCTTGTTCCTTCAGCAACAGCACGGCCTGTCAATTTGGTGCTTACATAATATTAGTACAAACGAAAGGGGAATTTCCTACCAAAAACCTCAGGTATCCCCTATTGCTTCAGAACCGAAGCACTTAAGAATTCAGAAATCATCTCTGCGAAGAACATTTCACAGTGCTACATTCTCCAAATGCTGAAAAGTGAAGAGTATGCTCAGCAAAATAACATCCTCAGCAGGCAATTCAGCCAAGTAATGCAGACGGAAACTGAAGTATATTAAAATGAGACTCCAGGCAAGAACCATCGTCCGTGTATGAATTCTTCCTATTAACATTTGCTAAGATGAAGATGAGAAAAAAACTTACCATAGGGTGGATAGAAAGAGAGAACATCGGGGGAAAAAATCTTTTACATGTGCACCACCCACCTAATCTATAAACAACATTGTAGAGCAAAGAACAAACTGAAGAGCTTACAATATTCCGGAGGTTACAACTCGGTATGAATTATTTCTGGAATTCTTGTTATCAGGGGTCCGGAGCCGCGACTGTAGATATATACAGCATCACTTGGGCATGCAAATTTTTCATTGCATACCTCAGGATTCAGAGTTTTAGCGGTTGAAGCTACGTTTGTTGAATTAATTAATTCTATGAATCCAATGTATCCTCATGCTAGGAGCCTGCTTCCAGCTGAAGAACAAGCTCTTGCTTTCCTCTAATAAAAGAGGCCAATTCTTTTGGGGCAACAACCGACTTTAGCCACTCTTGAAGCTCCTCGCCCTCAACCTTTTCATTCTCTGCAAGGGGCGCATGAAAATCAGCAGTTGTATATATCACACGTCAAACAATTTCCAAGTTTACCTTTGTGAAGCAAAAACCATGATGAAATTGAGAACCATAATAACAGAGGCAACCTGATAATCTGGCAAATTACCTTCTAAATATGCTCCAAGGCCTTCCAAAACTGCAGGATTAGCACGAACAACTGAAAGAGCTACTTCAAGAGCTGATTGTAGAAGTGTTTTTACCTCCTGCTGGACAAGATCAACTAGATGGCCCTGTCATTAGTTTTTAGTTTGAGCTCAGTATTTGCACATGGTAGAGTTTGATTGACAGGTGTACGAAAATTTTGAGACAGACCTGATCCCTTCCCCATGGAGAGCCTCCAGAGTCATCAAGCCCACCATTTGACAATGTAGCTAGTGATATTGGACCGATACGCTGATTAAGACCATACTCTGCCACAGCTTTGTAAGCCATGTCAGTTGCACGCCTTATGTCATCAAGTGCCCCAGTAGAAACCCGTCCCGCTAGAACTACTTCCTCTGCAGCCCGCCCACCCAGAAGTGTTACTAGACGTCCACGCAGTTCATCAACAAAGAGCAAATATCTATCTTCTGTTGTGGGAGGGGTGTATGTAAAGCCTAGTGCACCTCCTGACCTTGGCAATATACTCAATTTCTGAAAAACAAACACAGCAGTAAAAAAAGCAAGTACGATTTAAAACTTTTCTTAAGACTTCCACCAACAGTTGCTTCAGTTCAAACCTCAACACGTGGCTGCCCTGGCAACAGGTTTGCTACAGCAGTTCCCACAACTGCATGACCAACTTCATGCCGTGCAACAACAGCCTTTTCACTACCCTTCAGCTTTGCATGTTTTTTCTCTATGCCCTAAGAAAATAAACTTCAAAGTTAGCTTCCAGGACAACAGCGTGAAGAACTATAATGACTAACAACTGGAACATACGTCTTTCACTGCAATATTAAAATAGGGCAAGGATCAACGAAAGTGTCACACCCTGAGGGATGAATTAATAGACCACTCCTAGAAAAAGATGTGGATGTCAGCATAGTGCTCACAACTAAGACCTTATACGCACTGGTGCACCGAAATGCTATTTAACCCATTACCAAATAAAGGATATCCCTAGAATCTATCACCAGAAAACTCACAAGTAAAGCCATGCTCCAAAAACCTTATTTTTTATCATGTTGCCGGCATGGATGAGAATAGATATAAATTCACCACATGCAAGTTAAGCATTTCACAGATAAAATGCACTGCCATCTTGATGGCCCATACAATAAATAGTACAGTGTATATATCTAAAACATTTCTAATCGTGATTTTGATTTTTTTTTTCATTTTATCGTTAAGTGCCCTTTGCAGCAAAAAAGAACTCAAAGAGACATTAAACAACAGTTTTACAGATGGCAGTCTCTAGATATTGATTTATCTTGTATAAGTTGGACAATTGCACTTATCTTGTAACCCTGTGCATTGCATAATTAAGAAGACTAAGATAGAAATAAGGAAACAATTAGAAGCTACATAAAGAATAATATAGTTGGGGCTGGAAATTTCCAAATATACAATTGCTTTAAATAAAGACAGAAAATCGAACAAATTTTGAGATAACAGAACAACATACAGCTATAGAGCGCTCAACAGCATGGATAAAGTCGATCTTTTCCACTATTTCTTTATTTGATCTCCCAGCCAACAAAGCAGCTTCATTTACTAAATTTGCAAGGTCTGCCCTGTATATGGTATAAAAAAGTCAGCAAGTCAAATTGAAAGTGCGAAGTGATTAATAAAATGAATGGAAGAGCAATTCTTACCCTGTAAAACCAGTTGTCATTGCAGCAATATTGCTGATATCTACATCTTTACCAAGTGGAAGCTCTTTTCTACTCACATGAACTTTGAGAATGGATTCTCTTCCAAACCTATCTGGAGTTTCAACCTGTCACATGGACATCTGTGACCTCTGACAACAGAGATGCCAGTATTACTTTTGTGTTGAGAAGGGAAGCTAACCATAACTACACGGTCAAATCTCCCAGGGCGTCGAAGGGCAGGATCCAAAACATCTGCTCGGTTTGTTGCTCCAAGTACAATGACAGCTGAGTTGGTGTCAAACCCATCCATTTCCTAGGAAAACTCAGAGAAATTTAACAATAGCTAAACCAAGAAAAGTATAAGAAAATGATTCAATTGGACCCCAACTTGGGATGCGACATCATTGTCATACCGTGAGCAATTGATTTAGCGTTTGCTCACGCTCATCATTACTGACGACGCGGTATCGGCCATCACGGCTTTTTGCCACGGCATCAATCTACAAAGAGCAGCCGAACAGAAAGGGTTAGAATGCATCTAAGTACAGAAATCCATTATGATCCTCAAAGTAGGTTACTAAATATATGAATCATCAATTCGATTGATGCATGAATACATATGGATGCATAATATTGTATGCATATCATGTCATTATTCATAAAACTTCCATTTGCTATGTTTCATAATGCATGCTTTGCCACTACAAATAACTTATCAAGTGGACTGCTGCTATCATGCTTTACCCAATGAGACAAGGACAAGCTGGATGACTTACTATGTTCATATATCGTTCAGTCAAAATAAAACTGTAATACATTGTCATTATCTGAATGTCTACATATTTATCATGATTTAGTATCATTCGGATCAACTGAAGATATTGATCGTGTCTAAGTTGGAATTCTCTTATCACTAGCATGTTGTATGATCTAGGTTCTAGTCTTGTTGTCTATTCTTAGCTTACATATCATCGTCATTCTGACTGTCTAGACTTTATCACTTGCTCATATTTCAGATTGGCTAATACTTATCTAACTTTGTCGCAATCTTCTGCATCGTTGTCTACAGTACTTTGACTTCATTCTCACTGCTATGTACTCTCAATTGATGCAATGTACGAAATAATCTTGTCCACGTTCCTTACTCACAATCTACTCAAGGCTGATTGCCATCAAGTTATACAGTAATATCAGCATAACTCAACTGATTAGCATACTCTGCTTACCATTGCTTACCACGTGGTAATTCTACTACTACTAGCAGTTAAGAGTATCTGACTGCTATCACTCTGTATGCTCATATAGTCTATCATCTTGATCCTAAGCTGAGTAACAGACGTAATCGCTTGACATAGCTAGTAGTCAACCACTCTCTTGTTATCTTCAGATGCTCTGACAGTAGGACAGTGCTCTACATGTGCTAAATCTACCGTTCAGGCTTATGGACTTGCATGACAAGGCAATCGGCTATCTCAGATAGGACAACTGCTGAACCATGCTTACATTACATTCAGCTTACTTGATCTTGCTAGATGGCTAGCATGATGAACTTGCTCTCTATAGGTCCCTTTGAGCATTCAGCAGGTATAGGTCATCATGTGTGCATATCAACCTCGATTTTACTTGCTAAGCCTTGCATTGCTGATTAGATTGTTCTCGCAGCTGGACAGTCTCCTAGGCATTGCATGAGCCATCATTGCCTATCCTGCTCTAGTCCCTGTGACTGAAGGCTGATCATTGTCACCAGGGTTCGCACTGCTTAGTTGCATCTCTATGCAGCATTGAGTTGCATGATCATTAGTGCGATTTGATGCGATCATTGTAGCTTCTGGTTGTCATTCATGCTGATTTCGATTCGCATTTGCATGTCAGTGACAGTCTGCCATCTAGCCAGCATGCTCGAGACGCTTGTGGACTTGGTCCATTCTGTTGCTGCTTCCATAAGCTCTTGCGATTGTCATCTGGAGAGTGAATACGATTGGAAGGTCGGATGACTTGCGATCTCATTGTCATTTCATGATTGATAGTCTAGACATTAGATGTCTGATACCGTTGTATGCACTTGTCATCGAAGTTTGTGCGCTCATTGTAATAACAGTCATGTGCCATGAATTTATTGTAGTTGAGATAGGATGTTATGCATTTAAGAATACTGAGTACTAGTTGTTTGAATTGTAGTGATGGTTGATTCTGATTATACTGATTGTATATTTAATCATTGTTGATTTGGTCATGAATTAACTGAATTGATCGATTGATTAAGACTAGTTAAGGTTATGTGAATTCATCAATTAATTAATTGTTACTTCATGTTATCTTGCATGATTAGTGCATTAAAATGATGTGATGTTCAATTATTAGTACTCTTGTTATTGTAATTTAAGCATTCGGATTTTCAAATTATGATGTATTTATATGATTTGTATCCTATTGTATGAGTGCACATTATTATACTAGCTATAATTATGTGATATGAGATGTACATTGCAATATTGTTGTATAAGTTAAATTACCGACATAATGTATAAAGACATCAACTTATCATATTATTTATGTGATAGAATTCAAATGTTATTTCGTAAACTTCATAGGTTTTACATTATAACAAGTTGTATCAATAAATATGTTTGTGGTAAACATAAATTCAGTCTTAATTGTCATAAGATTCAAAATTATTCAAATATAATAGTAATCATATGAAAATTGAAACAATTAATTAAAAATTCAATGATAAAAATCAGATTGATATCTCCTCTGTAGACAGACCTAAGGTTACGCCGACTGGTATCTGTTCTTCGCGGATACGCTCCGCTCCCTCCACCCTGAAACTATCCCCGGCTCCGCCGCCTCCGAAGGTTGCTTGCAAGCTGGGCGCAGCGGCTTCGCGACCAGCGTTCCGTGCCGTTGAGTTTTCGCCTTTTCGGTGCAGCGGCCGCGTCGTCTCGACCGATCCGGCGTTCCGGCGAGCAAGCCGCCCTGCTTACCTGCACTAGCGCCACCGGTAGAAAAGGTAGAGCACACAAAGGCATATGAAACCATTTTCTTCCGGTTTGACGAATGGTTTTTGCTTCCTAACCAATCCTCTATTAGAACTATCGCGCTGTCCCTAGTATTGGCTAGATCCAGTGGCGGGCACAGCTTCACCGATCCAATTCAGATAACGGTGGGTTCCAGGCACCGATGGATGCGCTCATGGCGAGCTACGCATCCGACTCCGACAGCGACGAGCCGCTGGTCATCGCTGGCGACGGCCCGGAGCCTCCTGAAGCTACCCCGCTGCTGCCTCCCCCTCCCCTCGACCTCCTCCAGCACCCAAACTTCGTAGGCATGATCCTTGCCCTTTTCCTTGAATTTACCCTGAGTTCTTTTGGGGGGGTCTCTGGTGATTGCTCACGGTTCTGGAACAATACTGATGCAGATTACTCAACAATGGCGCAGGGGAGTCGCATCCGGAGCTTCCCCCATGTGCAGGGCAACTACGCGCTGCATGTCTACATCCCTGGTCTGTTTCTTTTGGTTACTGATCTTTAATCTACATATGCTTATGCAGAGGCGAATGAGTACTAGTTGTTTGGTTTGTGATTATAGGTAATGCGATGCGGTGATGTTAGATGCTACACCAACGTCAAGAATAGATAGATGTGTAGGTTTTATTGCCTAGTCCTACCTACTGGTTGCATGAGTTCCTGTAAGAAGATAGGGTACACTTTTGAGGGCAAGTAACAAAAATATTTGTCTAGAAACAATCCATGAAGTTCAGTTGTATAAGGAAAGAAGGCCAATTTTTTTATCACTCATGCACCCACAGATTCACTGCATAAACATTGGAATCCAGATTATGCTCACTCATATGATGCTACTGCTATGATTGAGCTCTGAATGCTCATCCTCTCTTCTCAGTTGTAATACCAGTATGAAGCAAATTTTTAATAGTTAAATTCTATTGTTGGAAATTTTGCATCCAGAAGCTACTTTGCTCTTTTGACTCATATATAGCTATCTATTATGCAGTTTTCATACCTTCTGATGCAAGGAAACAGCTGTCCCTTCTTATGAGAAGAGTTGCATCACTCGTGCCGGATCTCTATGCTGTTGATGCAGATTATGCGCTTTCTGAACTGTGCAAAGATGAACAGAAGCTCGAAAAAGTGCTTCTGAGCAGGGAATTTCATGTAAGCCTAGGAAGAACTGTTGCAATTCAGGTGCATCAAATTGACTCCCTCGTTGCAATGCTTCGTCAGAAGTTTCAGTCACAACAACGGTTAGCCATCTCTTTTATTGCTGTGCGCTTAAAATTTCCCCCTTTGGTGGACATCATGTGAGCTTCTGTATATGATTGTATTTGCCCAGTTTTTTATGTGCTTATTTGTGTCATGTTTTCCGCTGATGTACTTTTATACATGTTAAAAGCAGGTATTGGATAGACTTTAACAAATGGGAGCATTTTGTCAATGACGACTCCACAAGATCATTTCTTTCATTAGAGGTTACAAGAATTGGGTTGCCAGAGGTACTTGATATTGATAGTATTTGTCTGCATGCATTATACAGTGGTCAATGTGCATTAGTTCTATGGCCAACTCTTTTTTTGAATCTCGTATGAAGTTTCATGATGAAAACCTCAAATTTTAGTTCAAGTATCCTGATATGATGGCATACATGTTTAATAAAGTGTACTTTATTACTTACTGTAACCTTCAATTTTTTTGCAGATAAGTAAACAGATACATATGGTTGATGAAGTATATCGATTGCATGGTCTTCCTGAGTTCTACAAGGTAATATATAGTTATATTTTCCATGGGTGTTTCAGGATTAGTTTTTAGATGGCATGACTCTTATAGCTTATGGTTGATCTCACAACATGGCATGGGTAACATAGTTGCAACCTAGAACAGATAAATCTAACACCTTGCTTAAAAATAAAAAGAGAGGAATTTCAGTTGGCAATTCATTCATTTGGTGTGGTGCTATCTGGTATTTACACTAGGATTAGTGGGATTGTGTGATGGAAGTAGCCAAGTAGGTGCTTTTCAATGCATGGCAATGTAGTACTTTGGTTTGGAACATCAGTGCACAGTGAAGTGATCACTGATCAGTAATCAATGTCAGATTATTATGATTAGAACTTGTAAAAAAAAAGAACACTTCTGTTTTTGGTCACCAAATTTGGAAAGAATTGTTTAACTGGTATTTGGTCATTTCGCAGAATCCTCGGCCACACATATCATTGCTGTGGGCATTGGGCGATGTTAGCTCCAAACTGAAGCAAGCAATTAATGAGATCGAGAAAACCAGACGAGCCTGAGCTCGTCGAAAAATGTAATCTACGATGCAAGTTCAGTCGTATAGTATGTAAAGTAGGCAAGAAGGTGTACGATGTTTGTCAACTTGCAGACTGAAATAGCGTTGCTGTGCACTTGAATTGCGAAATTGCTGAGTTCTGCATGGTCAATCCCTGTCGTTGCAACAGTGAAATACAAAGGTGATGCTTTTGGCTACATTTGTTGTTTCCGCAGCTACTTTGGTCTTTGAAGTAGAAAGAACTAGGATAACAGATTGACTTCGTGTTTCCGGAAGAATGGAACCATTGGTCGATTAAAATGCTACTACTAGTATAGAACAAGTTTGAACGTACACGGTAATAATATCCGGGGCCGGTACTCGCGCAGTGACGGCAATGCCAAGCTCTCCAGTGGCTCAGGCCCAGCGTCGGAAGCTGCTCCGCTACCCCGCGACAGACCAGTTACCGGCAAAACTGATACCTGGTCAGGATCCAGTGCGCGGCCGGTGACAATTGGTGGGTTATTTTGGGCTTCAGTTTTTGGGTTTACGTTTTTTTAATTTTAGTTGTTCACGAAAGATAATAAAGAGAAACAGTCGTATACGATTTTGGTTGGTATAGCTGAACTCAATACAGTGTCTATTACAATCGACCTTTAGATTCATCTTGAAAAGACGCACTATTTAAAAGCTAATTACTATAACATTAGGGATAAGAAAGAAAAAAAATCAGCTACAGTGTGCCGGACGAAACTGCCTACATGCTGGATGCTTGGATGCAAATGCGATTCTTGTGGGATGAAACAGGTTTCAAATCTTCAAGGAGGTTGGATTTTAAGGTTCTAGTTATAGGTTGCAAAGAACCATTGCGTTTTACTAGTAGCCTCGAAATAAGCATAACGATCATGTAGGACTGAAATAATAGTCGTGTTTTTCTTCAGCACATGCCAAACCAGATCTGGCCGGTGGCGAAGGCAAAGGGCTAGCGGCGCCGCGGCGTGGCCTCCAAGGCAGCAGCTCGGAGAGTCCCGAGGCGGAGCGCGGCCCCCATCGAGCTTGGGACACGGCGTCAGCAATGGTTGCGGCTCTGCCTCCGGATTCTCTCTCTCTCTCGCCCACCGTGGCTCGGCTAGGGACGGCGCGACACGCGAGCGCGTGTGGAGCAGCAGCGAGGGCAGGCGGCGGGGACGGTTTGCGACTCCGGACGAAGCGTGGGCAGGTTGGACCATCGTGTGCGTGGACGGAGGTTGCAGTCGGCCAAGGACGGTGGCGAGTGGAGGGCGACGCCGGCGACTGGAACGTTGGAGGTAGAGTAGTTGGGGGGAGAGGGGGAAAGAGATGGATTGCGTTGACTTGAGGGACTGTTTGGCAACGGCTGCGGTTTTTGACTGAATTTTTTGAATTTTGTTTATTTACGGTACAGATTACAGAGAGAGATAATCACTTGCGATTTTGGATGGTACAGATATTGGGATTTTAACGTGTACATCGTTTAACTTGTAGACTCCGTCTTGAAAAAAATACTCCGTTTGAAAGTTAGATACTGTAGCAAAAGCCAAAAGCCGCCAGTTTCGGAGGAAAAGAACATGCCCTGAGACTGGTGTTGTCTTTGTCATAATATGGGATGAGCTTTTGAAGAGGTGGTTTTAGGGACTGTTTGGATGGAAACCTTTTGCAAATGGAACGAGATGGTTCTTGATGTGTGACCGTCCCGTATTTGGTTTCATATATGGAACGGCTTCATCTTAGACAAAGAGGTTCCGATCTGGAGGATATTCGCTCGAGATGCTGCACCGACACATTCAATGAAAACTGGCGAACGACACGGTTCAAGACCAACAGTGCACACCACATGTGGTGCCTCACCTCGCAGACTCATGGCTGAGGAGGCGAGCTCAAGGTCACCGCTGAGGGAGCCGAGATCGAGGTCGCCGTTAAGGGGAGTGGGGCTGAGCTCACCGCTGAGAAGAGCAGGGCCGAGGTGCTATCGATGGAACCGAGGTCACCGTCGAGGGGGAGTAGGGCTGAGGTTGCCGCCGAGGAGAGCGGGGCACCGGTGATGGAGCTGAGGTCGCGGTCATCGTTGATGGAGCCAAGGTCGCCGCCGAGGAGAGCGGGGTTGAGGTCATCAAGGTCGCGGTCACCGCCAAGGGGAGTGGGGTCATGGTCGCTGTGGAAAGGAGCTGAGGGAGCCACCGATCGAGAAGGACCGAGAAGAACAAAAGAAGAATGTGTCGGTCATGTGGAAATTGAAAGAAGAACGAAGAGAGAAGAAAAGGACCTACGGTTGAAGATAAAGAGGAAAGAGGAAAGAAAAATAAAAGAGAAAGAAAAAAAAAAGAAAAAGATGGTAAGCTTACCAGGGTATCCCAACCCTTCTCATCCAACTTTGTTCATCCAACTAAACATAAAATTGACTCATCCTATCCACCCTCATCTCACTAACCAACACGAAAATATGTACCATCCCATCCACCTAACCAAATAGGCTCTCGGATAATCCCATTCCATCTCATCCCATCCTATCCACCCTCATCCACCCAACCAAACGCCCCCTTAGTACCCGTCCCATAGATTTTTTTTGTTTTCCCACCACCCACTACGGTTAGGATGATAGCACAGATTCGAAAGTTGGTGGGAACTCGCAAGAGAATTTTGCAGAGGAGCCTATAATAGGTGTTGATTAACGTAGAGGTGGCCATTCGGTTTATTTGGCTATATTGGTACGGTTTATTCGATGTTAAAAAATTCTTTTTTTGAAAACAGGAAACCGAAAAAGCAATGGGGAAATAAAAACCACTCCGAATTAACTGAACTATTTCGGTACGATTAATTCGATATTCAGTTTCTACTGTAATAAGTTTTTTTTGCACACATTGCATGGGAGTTTGTAATTAGGAGTATTGCAGCAAACATGCAGAAGTTACACAAGACTCGTGCAGTTAATTCATGTACAATTATAAACTAAAATTTCAATTCCTTAATTTCCTAGTAAAAAACTTTCTATTCAAGAAATTTGAAATTAAAGAGCTGCCAAATCTCTAAAACTAGATCTGCATGTTTCATGAACTGAAACTCCCCAACTTCAAAGAAGTCACAAACTCCAAAATGATACAATATTCACTATATTCACATAGACACTTCCAAGATTTTGCAAAGCATGATGCATACCCTTCCCTTGACTTAGAATTAACTATTCAAATATGCACTATTAAAAGTTTAAATCCCAAAATCTTAGACTAAAGGATACAACTGGAATCTTGATCACATATAGTCCAAACTGACCACATCAACTAAAATAATGTAGTCAAATTCCTCTAGATCCTGCCATTACAATTTAATTTCAACACATATACCTATATCACACAAGGCATGCATCTACATGTAAGAGTAAAATTTAAGTACTAGATTCAATTTAATCTAGGGTGGCGTCAACGAGCGGGTGCGTAGGGTGGTTGGCGACGTCGACGGCACACGATACGTCACCCTTGCTTCCTAGGGTTAGGGGCTTAGGGTGGAGTGCGGGGTGGGTCTCTCGGCTCTCGCCTCTTAGCCTCTCACGGCGGCGGGTGCGAGGAAATGAGGAGTCGAGTGGGCTCGACGCTAGTTGGGCCTAGCGAGTAGGCCTTGCTGTCCTGGTGACTAACTCCAGTGAAGTTGAAATTGCGCTATATAGTTTATTCGGTTTTCTGTAGTTAAAAACTGCACCGAACACCGAAAACCGAATATCGGCAAATAAGAACCGAGAGCAAACCGAAAACCAAAAAAACCGCTATATTCGGTTCGGTTCAACGCGGTTTTTTGGTTACCGTAAAAAAGTGCCTACGCCTAAGTTAACGGAAGGGCAGGCACCAATTCCACATATCCACAAGTCAAGGGTCTGTTGCGCAACGAAGCCTGAAAATGCACTAACTATGGTTAGTTAGCCTCACACAGACCAAACCAGGGTCGCGCGGACGCGAACGGCACCATCCTCCCACATTCCTCCACGAGCTTCCCCTCCTCGCCAATCTCCCTTCTCCTCGTTTCCTCCCAAAATTCTCCAATTCGCACCCCGATTCCTCCCGAACTGCGCACCAGCGCACCCAAATTCCCCACCGGATTGGCCTCGCCCATGGCTTAATTCGGGTTCCCGAGTACGCCCGCAATGGAGGCTCAGTGGCTCGCCGAGTACCCGCACCAGGGCGCCGACAAGCGGCCGCGCAAGCGGCCCCGCCTCGCCTGGGATGTCGCGCCCCAGCTCTTCCCGCCTCCCAAGGTATCGTGCTCGCACTACTCGCCGCCTCGATTCGCTCTTAGGCGTGTGATTAAGTGGTAGTTTTGGGTTAGATCTAGTCGTTGATTCGCTAGATTTTGGACGGGAGGGCCCGATCCGGGCTTGGAGCTCGGGGAGTCGCGGATCTGCGGTTTCGTTGTTGCGGATCATCGGTGAGATTTTGGGAATTAGTGGAATAAAGTGGGAACCTGCTGCTGGTGGAAAGAACAATTTTGGAGGAAAAGGGGGAAATTTCGTGACCTCTATGTGCCTACATGTTGATCAATTTATGGAGCTTGCGAACAAAACCTTGGAGTTTAATTATTGTCGTATAACTGTCGATTGATAAAAGGTTCTATTTTTTGTGGAAGAATACGTAAACGTAAGCATTACTCTATAAATTGCTCTATTGAACAAAACGGATAGTGAATATGGAGAATGCCCGGTGTTGTGTGATCATTGCACTACAAAACACGAGACGTACATTCAGTTGTTTCTGTTGGATAGAGTTTTGTACGCTTGTTGTCAATTTAGTTGTTTGTCATTAGTAAGGATTTTTATATTGCTGGTTATTTTTGTAGGCAATTCCGATGCTATATTGTGGGCAGGAACTAATCAGTGGTAATTTTGCGACTGCTTTTATGCCGCTGCCACCAATTTATTACACTGGACCACCGCGGAATCTTTCGCCTCCTTGGAGACCGGATGACAAGGATGGGCATTATGTTTTCGCAGTTGGGGAGAACCTTACGCCAAGATGTATATTTCGACAGCTCAATCTTATTTTATTTATTTTCCTTGCACTGGGTTACTTGTTTTGTTTTACATTTTTGACATTCCTTTAGCTGCTTTAAGTGATGGTAGAAGTATATGTAGTATTGAATGTTGCAATATTGGACACGGAGCTTTCATCTTTGTTATTCTGGCTTTGCATAATCGTTTCACGGTTCATCAATTAATCATTCATTAACTTTATTCAATTAAACAATGGCAAAATATTTCTGTAAGTCTACGTTCTTGGTTCAAAACATGTTTTCCCATGTGTCATGGTAATGTCTTTAGATGTTTGTTAATTGCTGTGTTATCAACCGCTCAATACCTGCATGCCTTCCAGCTTTACTTAATGTTTTTGTTCTGTTTCAATCCCTTCTCAGCAGACAACTTGAGATAATTGTAAGCTCTGACATTATTTCCTTTGTGGTCTATGCAGATAGGATACTTAGCAAAATGGGTGAAGGTTGGTGTGCTTCTCCTAATATACTATTGTTTGTTTTGTTTTCTTGTAGTTGTTTGGGATGCTTAGTTTTACAGTGAATAGTACAGCATATAGAGACATGGTCTCTCACGCTCTTAAAGTTGAGCCATTATTTACACAATTATACATCATCCAATATCTGTGCCTTTTCTATTTGTGTTGCAGGGACGTTTGGGCAAGTGTTGGAATGCTGGGACTTGGAAAACCAAGAAGCAGTAGCTATCAAGATTGTGCGTTCACTTCAGAAATATCGAGAGGCTGCTATGATTGAAATTGATGTGCTTCAGAGACTTGGGAAGCATGATTTTACTGGCAGCCGGTAAGTAATCCCTTTCTTGTTTCACTTCTTGATTCTTTTTTGAGTTGATGGATTTGCATGAATGGTTCTATGCCTGCAGTTGTGTGCAAATACGGAATTGGTTTGACTATCGTAATCATATATGTATAGTAAGTACATATGCATCAAGAAGGTTGAACTTTTCTTTTTTTATGGTCAGAGTATAATCTTGAATTAATTTCCTTTTCAGGTATTTGAGAAGCTTGGACCAAGCTTATATGACTTTCTCCGAAAGAACAGCTACCGTTCCTTTCCAATTGACCTTGTTCGGGAGTTTGCCAGACAAATATTAGAGTCTGTTGCATGTGGGTATTTGATTATTTTTTGCAGTTTGTTGGATTAGACAAATTATTGTTCTGTACTTCTGTTCCCTGTGTATGCTAGTATGACATGATTTTCTTAGGCTGTATATGCCAGTATGACATGATATTCTTAAGCTGCATATGCCAGTTCTAATGTGCTTATCCTTTTTATCTTCTGTACATATACAAAATAATTCTGATTTTTGTTTTACCTCTGCAGTTATGCATGATCTGCGACTTATTCACACAGATCTTAAGCCGGAGAACATTCTCCTTGTTTCATCGGAGTCTATCAGGGTGCCTGATTATAAGGTGGTCAAACTTCTAAACTTGAAATCTTGATTCTATTTGATATTTCTCTGTACCTGTGTATGTTATGTTCTTCTGTGGAGGACTTGTCAATTACTTTTCTTTACTGCATGAATAATTTTATTTTGTCTAAACTCTGTTTCTTTCCCCCATAAAGCTTTCTATACGCCCACCCAAGGATGGTTCTTTTTTCAAGAACCTTCCGAAATCTAGTGCTATCAAGCTTATTGATTTTGGAAGTACAACATTTGAGCATCAAGATCACAATTATGTGGTGTCAACAAGACATTACCGTGCCCCAGAAGTTATCCTTGGTATAAACAGCATATTCTTTTTCCTTTCCTCCCTAAAATGGACCATATGTCATTTGTTTTAATTTACTATGTTTTATGATAACATTACTTAATTTTTTATGTTCTTTTCTATTTTCTTTCATAGGCCTTGGGTGGAATTATCCATGCGATCTTTGGAGTGTGGGATGCATTTTAGTTGAGCTGTGCTCGGTTAGTTCACCATAGCTGCCAGTTTGTACCTGAGTTGTTTCATCTTATCCGTAGCTGGCTCCGGCTATTGCAAATATGCGGTGCTTCTCTTGATATGCTGCTTTTGCCCTTTTGCTTCTGCATGGACATACTAGGGGGAAGCTCTATTTCAAACGCATGAAAATTTGGAGCATTTGGCTATGATGGAGAGAGTACTAGGTCCCCTTCCAAAACACATGATTGTCAGAGCTGAGTATGTATACAAGACCTTTGTTATTATTTCATTATTCGTTAAGATAATCTCAGATGCTGTGCATCCTGACCTAGGCTGCTGCTGAGTTTCATCTGAAGCTAATTTGGATTGAATAATTACTGACATGCATTAATTACTGATATATTGCAGTCGACGTGCTGAAAAGTACTTCAGGCGTGGATTAAGGTTGGACTGGCCAGAGGGGGCAGCCTCACGAGAAAGCACAAAGACGGTATGGAAACTGCCTCGTCTGCAGGTAATTGACCTCTGATGCAGTTAATCTGTTTTTTTCTGTGCCTAAATGACAGCATATAGCTGGTATTTCTCTGGAATAATTCTAATTCTACTCATGTAATTCATGCAGAATCTGGTAATGCAACATGTTGATCATTCTGCTGGAGATCTAATAGATCTTCTTCAAGGGCTTCTTCGGTATGATCCTGATCAGCGCCTTAAGGCACATGACGCTCTTCGACACCCTTTCTTTACGAGATGCCACAGAAGATGTGGCTACTGAGACAATACCGAGATTGAAATGCTCAATTCTGTATTTGTTCATTTCGATGTGTAAGAGCTATAAAAAAAATGGAAATGTTCTGCAAAAAATGAAATATGCTAACTCGCATTCTGTTCGATGATGTGAAAGGTAACTTTTGTATATAAAAAGAGCTCTTTGACAGTCGATTTATTTTAACTGGGAGTTATTTTTTCGATTGTTACAAATTTCTTCCTTTAAAATCCTTACTAATTTGCCAGACTGCTCAGCACTAGCAGGTAGCATGCAGAAATCTCTAACTTGGGGGAGTCAACTGAGGATAAGAGGGGTGCGGTGGCTTGCATGGAAGACTGGTACACCATATTTGATGGTGACATACGGTGAGCATTCTGTCCATATGATTGTCATGGCTGTATGGTGTAGAGACAGGCTTAGCAGGTATAATCTTGCGTGCGTTTAGAATTTAGAATTTAAGTATTTCTTGTGCAAGTTGATAACAATCTGTTCGCTATGGCACTTTAGGTTCAATTTTGTTTTTTTTTGTCACCTTGAAATATGTGAATATGTCTGGAAAGAAGCTGAGCATGCTCAACTTGTTTGCACTGGTGAGTGAGTTACGCTTGAGACTGGCCTTGTTTTTAACGAGTGTATTTTACTTAGTCTTGGTTTGGGCAGAACCTGTCAATCTCAGACAGGAGCTCTGCTCATATGAGCTTTTGTGAGTTGTAACTGGAGTTCAAAAATCCTCTCTACCACCTGATATTTCCAACTTTTCATATAGTAAAAGTAAAACAAAGAAGAATAATTATATATGACATATATGGTTTCGTGGGCTGGTTGCCGTTCTACTGTGAGTGAACTGACTTTTGGCTACGATATGTTCTCTCTGCATGATATATTGCGTTTGCATTCTTACATTCTCCTCCGTCCTTTTTGTGTGTGGAAAACGGTTCAGCTCTGTTTCCATCAAGTATATGATCCAATGGTGACATTGACGGTTCGAGCACGCGATTTGCGAATTATTTGTCCGGATGTCTGACGTGTGCCCGGAGCTTGGCTCAGAAAGCTATAGCGACAGTTCGTCTTTGCAAGAAACTGACCAGAAAATGTGGACACCGTGTCATGAAAGAACAGGTGCTGCTTTAGCATCTTCAACAATTCAACAAGGTAGTGTGATATTTGAAGCAGAGCAGGTGCAAACGCATCATCAAGTTATGACATCGTTGCACAATGTATTGGTGGCTTTCTGGCTGCCGCACCTGCTTCAATCAAGTTATGAGCTGGTTGGGTGCGTTTACACTCTGGTTCGCTTGATCAAAGATTTATATTTCGCATCAACGGCAGCCGAATACAAGGTGTCAACTGGCCGTATCGTGAAAAAAAAAAATCCAAGTAGCATTGTGGAGTAGTAGTACAACAACAGGCGCCTATCACCGCTCTCATGGCCTGGATCGCGAACCCTGGCCAGGATCAGAGTTGAGTCGGGCGTGTTGGCACCGTCTGGATCCACCGTATTTTGTGACGTCTCGTGCATGCCAGTTTAGCTCAGTCATCTCACCATACTGTGCCAATCCGTCTCGCCTCCGGTCAGGTCCAAGCATAGCCTAAAGCCCGTCGTGCTATGCTAACCTAAATGTAGTCTAAAGTAACTATACACGACGAAGACAGTGGCGACGATGATAGTGGCAGTCGTCATCTTTCTTTTTCTCGTACCCGTCTCATTAAAAACTAGTTGAAATTGAATTAGTTGCATAAAAACATGGGCACGCAATGACGTAAATATTTCGAAAAAAGTTGAATTTCTTTGACATTTTAAAAATACAATAATACTACATCGTTAAAAACCTTACGCCTTAGAGTGGGGTTTTTCGAGTAAGGAAAAGAGCACAGTAACAATATATGTACAAACTAACTATAACAACATGCGTACATAGTATTTATTCATCAATGTCTAGGTTGTTCATGCGTTTGAGGTCAGCATATGCTTGTACGATTTCAGGATCCTCCAGTTGATGCTGTTGCCGCTCTTTGGCTAATTTTTAGTCTTTGGCGCATGTGGTTATCTCCACCATCTTAGGCGTAAAGGATGATCTCCTTTGTTCGATTATTTTCCCTATCGTGCTGAACGTCGCTTTTGAAGAGACGGTGGACACTGGCACCAGGAGAACATCCCGTGTGAAATATGACAGCATAGTAAATATTCGTTTGTTGCTCTTCCACCACTCGAGCAAGTCTATCTTGCCTCCACCAGTAAGATCAATATCAATATTTGCAAAATTATGCTCTAAATAGTGGTTCAACTCCGAGACAGAATTTCACTTGAAGGCCGCCTGAGACTGAGACGACAAAGAAATAAACTTGCCCTTTAGCTTCTTCTATAAGTGTGATATCAAGCTTGTCTTTTCTTGTTACGTCTGCTGTGAGGCTCCAACACAAGAAAACCCTAACGCTAATATCTCAAGTCTCTCACAAAACTCAACTCAACATAAGGCTTATATAGTGGAGGCTACCATCTCACACCAACCAGCCACTATTTAGTGGATCACACCACTTACATATGGAGCCATAACCCACGCACACCAAGTTTTACACCACACTTGCATGCTTTAAACGCGACTTTCAAATGTTCCAAGCCATATAAGACACTCCAACCATAAAGACATGACCTAAACCACTTAGGCCAGCGCCGCAGTTTTGCAAATCACCATTCCACTCGAATTCAGACAATTTCCCAAATTACCATCCGTCGGTCTTTACGACAATATGATGCCCATGACTTGTTGCCAAGATCGTACGCCTGCACCAAGGCCGTCACCACTTGAAACGTCAAAGTCCCATAGCACACCAACTTCACTCCACAGTCCGTGATGCCCAACGTCTTGCCGCTAAGATTGTACGCCTGCTCCGAAGAACATCACTACTTGAAACATACAAGTCCATTTGGCACATCACATGCATGCATTGTCTCTTCATAACCATTGTCTTTCTCCCGTGCTTCTCGGCTTGAGATGGTGCTCCACCCGTACTTACGCGACACGCCATGATCTCAGGACTCCTTCTGTAGCCTCGGTCTCGCCGCTGATCGCAACAATCATCAAAGCACATGCACACCAAAGAACAAAGCAATCAATCCGAGTATAAATGACATACACTTGACTCTCCATTAGTAAACCAATGCATGGACACACGCAATGACTCACACATGCATGAACTCCCCCATGACTAACACTTGCACAACACATGTCATGACTAACACCCAAAATCACATAACCAACATAATAGACTGCAACTCGACTTAGCGGTGGTCGGTCGATCATGGCTCACACCGGTCGACCGTCCATAAGGCAACCGGTCGACAACCTCCCGGATCGGTGGAATTCTAGAAATGCACATCCTGAATTTCAACTTCACAAAATCAAACTTAAGCAATGAAAGCAAGACATGACCAATGTCAAATACTCATCACTCACATGGAGTTACCACCACATGGTCTTATAGTATTTGTCCGAGATTAGTTCAACTTCTTGTCTCTTAGAAATACTTTTCAAATTTCAAATACTGAACATCATATATAGAGCTGCAGCGAAGGAAAATCAATCTACAAAAACAACTAGAGGCATTACCTTTCAACAGTGATATGTCATCTAAGTATGAAATTGATGCATGTAATTTGATGTTTGGAGATATTCATCACTGATAAACAAAAAAGAAAGGAGCTCATGTGCCTGTTCTAATATTTGAACAAGACTGAATGCAAATCTGACGTGGTCTTGTTCTTGTGTGATGCTGTCACCCACGGCCACCCAACCTCCATTCTTTCACTCTTCTCCATCCTAAGAATTCAAACTAAGGAGCTACCTAAATGTCACAAAAAATATTTGGAGCAAAGTAATATTGGGCAAAGATAACCATGAAAAAATACTTATAGTCCAACTTTGCACTATATGTCAGTTTACTCTTCCCTCAACATTGGCCTATAATTAAACTCATGGGGCATCAGATGTTGTGCTGCACATAAACAGTCTGCACAGTTTCTGGAAACAACACTAACTGCAATGCTGCAGCAAGAGCACATTCAAAGAAGCTCCTCGCTACACCAACCAAGCAATAGGAGAGCAAAACAAGCGACCGATTCACATATTGCAAGCAGAACATAAATATACCTGCTGTTCTCTTCCACATTTCGAGGTCCACTGCTGTGGCCTGTAGCCGCCATTGTCACTGGTGTTGTCCCAGCCCCCACCCTTCCTTTCTTCTGTCTCATCCTACAAAGGACGAACACAGCACAATGCTATCTGATGGATTCCTAAAAACGCTCAAAATACATATAAAAAGCACCACAAAATCCCCTCAACCTGGTTGCGCCTTGCAGGGAGATGGTGCCGGTGCTGCTTCCTATCATCCTCCGCCCTCTCCCGCCTCCCCTTCCTTCTCCTCGGAGACCACCTGCAGAACAAAAACCCCTTAGACCCACCCACCCCGTAAACCGAACAACTCCTTCCCTACGGCGGCATTGTATCGAACAACTCGCGAGCACCTCGTCCCACGTCGCCCGTGGCCTCTCCTTGCGGCCCCCGGTCCCCTCCGCGGCACGGTGGGCCGTCCTCGGTTCGCCGCCGTCCGCACCGTCGAGCGCGAGGTCGTCCAATCCCTTGACGAGCCCCGTCCATGGCGCCCAATCTGTCGCATTCAAACCCTCCTCTTCCGCGCTACTGATTTAAAGAAAAAGAAAATATACGATGGGAATGGGGGACCTGATTGGTCGTCAGGATCTGCGACGGGAGGAGGGAGCGATCGATCGGCGGGCGGTGGCTTTGGAGTTGATAAATGCGTTGGTCGGGGCGAGATGGTGATCGACTTGGGAGGCAAGGGGAAGACGCGAGCGTCGGGCGTGTCTGTTAATTACCGCCGCTGTACGGACAGGCACTTCGCTCAAGTGGCACGCGAGAAAGATTTGGGCCAAAACAGTTGGGCCGGATGTTATCTTGGGCTAAGCTTTCTCCTTTCCTTTTCCTTTTTGCCTTTTTATCGGGCTCTACTTCTCCTTTTGGACCTTTTCCGTCGAAGTAACCAAATGTCTACCTTCAAAAAAAAAATTGTCAGATGCATTAGCAAAGTTAACAGACGGATTAGTATGGCTAATCAAATATCATCGACTTGCTAGATTGTCCGACTATGGACAGTTGTCCTCGCCAAAAAAAAAGAAAAGAAATAAGAATATGGACAGCTGTCCTCGAAAAAAAAAAAGATATAAGAATATGGACAGTTGACCAGGCATTTTTGGGTAAGCATACTCTTGTCCCCTTTGCATCCAACGGTGACACGAATTGGTCATACATTATCTCTAGTTTTCTTTACTCCTTAACTTTTGCTTAAGCTGAAAAGACATTGTATTTCTCTTGGCCAAAGTCAACGGCATTAGAGCTCTACTTGCCAAAATCATCGTTCCAGAAGTAGGGCAAAGCGGCATGAAGTAGGCGTGTTGTTCTACTCTATTTTATCCCGGCAAAATAGTACTCTACCAGCTTCCAAGCTGTGTATAGACTTAGCCTTTGTTAATTACCTTTTGGCCTTGCAAGACAAGCAACATTTCTCTCTCATTTGACTTCCTAAAATCTATGGTTAAAGGTGGTGATCATTTTGGCTTATTTTTGGTGGTTTATGGCTGAAAAGCACTGTACCTGGCTGAAAAAATATTGTAGCTGACAGAGGCTTATTTAACACAATTAAATTTAAAAAAATTAAAAAATATGTTAGCCCATTACAAACAACGCAAACGAATACGGCAAAAAAAAGAACTGGCAAAAAAGCTCAAAAAAAGCCAAAAGTTCAGAAAAAGACGAAATTATGAATAATGAAAAATAAGCCAGAAGCTTAAGCCAAAACGAGCGGCCCTTTGTTCATCAAATTATTCTGTCTACCAGATTCCGTTTGCACTTGCCAGAGCAAGAGAGGGAGCAGTTGAGGAGTACAAATCTCCAAACACACCCAACTGTGCGAAACTCAATTGAAATAATCACAACAAAATCTAGTTACAAATCCGAAAAGTATTTACATTCAGTCGGGATAACAACTGTACAAATGTTCATAAATGAAACAACGCAAGAAAAAAAAATCAGTTGCTTGACCTAAGTCGAAGCCAGCGCTCTTACATTTGTAAACCTCATATAGACCGAAGCTGATTGTGGCAGATTTTTTAGGCCTACCGCAAAAGGTCGGTTAATTTCTTCAGAATCATTGCAACTATTTTTCACAGTACATATATAAGCAATTAAGAAAAAAAGAACAGAATTAACAAAAATGGGATTTGAGAAACAGCCACACTGACACGTCCGATTTAGCAGTATAGTCAGTAAGAGCTCTTCCCCAACAAATATCATAAATTCGTTAGCTCCACGTTCAAAGAAATCATGATTCTATTACTTTGTCGAAGTGAATTCCACTTAAGACATGACTGCAAGAAAAGTGCCGCCACTGATTGCCTGCCTTCTTTCTTTAATGCTCTCAAGGAGTCTCGACAGCTTGATACACACTGAGAAAAAAAGTTCCTATTTTCGATCAGTGATGCTGAGTCAAATGGACCCGCGAATAGGAGGACAACCAGTAACACTGCCCATTAGCTTCTGATGGCATCTATATATTTTAAACAGGTAATCCATATACTAACTATGATCAATGTCATTTCTCTCTTCCCACGTGCAGCTACATCACTCCTATTCACAATTTTTAGATGAAAATTGAGTGTCACGGATATTTGTTAGATGCAATTAGTCCCCACTAACTACAATTAATATCTATTACAACAACAAAAAAAATTTCTACAAATCCCCGCTACAGCATACGGGGTTATCTTCTAGTATATACTGTTAACGAAGAACGATAAGATTGGGATGCAGCAAATTAAAGACTGGGTTCGTCGATCTGCACTTGGTCAGGAACATCTGCTTACTCCATTTATATATCCGGGGAATTATTTATGGACACAGGAAAAAGAAAGAGAGTAGACTATTCCCAATGATTCTCTTTATAAATCCATGCCATCGACCATCTTTAACATCACGATCTCACCACAGCACCGTTGCAGCTCGCTTTGTCCTTGCACTCCTATACCATCCGAAAGTTTAGAAGAGCAAAAACAGGGCACGACTTGCCTGCAAACTGCAAACAAGCAGCCAGTGAACACTCGCTTTTTCTTGGGAGAATTTACTTGTGTGTGCCTGGACTGGCACGGGTCTGAACTGAGTACACGCAGCATTCGGTGCAGAGTGGAGCCTTGAGTGCTTCTTCCTGTGGTGCGCTGATCGGTCGAGCAGTGTGATTTTGATCGTTGAGGTGAGCGGTCCTTGCCGTGTTAATTCTGGCTCAAATGCTCGTCAAAATTTGATCTTGTAGTTCTTGCTTCCTTTGGGGTTCATCCTGCTGTAGCAGCCGAGGAGGCAGAGAGCAGCGACACCATGGACGTCGACGCGGACCGCACGCGGGGTGCGCCGGAGATCGAGAAGCACGAGGCTGCGGGGGTCGACATGGAGTCGGACCCCGTGGCCGCGGCCGCGGCCGCGGCGGCGCGCGAGCAGGAGCTGGAGCGCCTGCAGCCGTGGCGCGAGCAGGTGACCGCGCGTGGCATGGTGGCGGCGCTGCTGATCGGGTTCGTCTACACCGTCATCGTCATGAAGATCGCCCTGACCACGGGGCTGGTGCCCACGCTCAACGTCTCCGCCGCGCTGCTCGCCTTCCTCGTGCTCCGCGGCTGGACGCGCGCGCTCGAGCGCCTCGGCGTCGCGTCCCGCCCCTTCACGCGCCAGGAGAACACCGTCGTCCAGACCTGCGCCGTGGCCTGCTACACCATCGCATTCGGCGGTCAGTGCCATGCACACTGGATACTGCCATGCCATGCACGTCTTAGCTGACCAACCGTTGCACGTTGCTGGCTTTGCAGTCGTTGGTTGATTTTTGTGAGTGGTGCACTGCATGCAGGTGGGTTCGGATCGACATTGCTGGGCCTGAACAAGAAGACGTACGAGCTGGCCGGGAACTCGCCGGGCAACGTGCCGGGGAGCTACAAGGAGCCCGGAATTGGCTGGATGACCGGGTTTCTACTGGCGATCAGCTTCGGGGGGCTCCTCTCTTTGATTCCGCTCAGAAAGGTGCCTTCTGTGACTTGTGTCTTCCTAATTTGCTTTCGGATTCAGGGTAACACGGAGTCTGGGCCGAATATTTTTTAACTAAGCACAAAAAGAGTGTACATTCTGGATCTGAACAAACACCGCACATTTCACATTTCTAAAGCAGGACGCTGTAGTTGGATAGCGTAAGTCTTTTGACAGGACGTGAGTTGGACAATCCACATTTCTGAGAAAGAAGTCTATGGGGTGATATATCTTATGGCTTAAAGCTATTATGCACTAAAATTTCGAATTGATGATTGTAGATCTATTCTCCGTGATGGGCTAACATATTTTTATACAATTTTTTAAATTTCTATGTTAAATCTCTCAACTTCTCACACCATTTTCCACTTTCCAACCTATTATCGAATAATTCTCCTTCAACTTCTCTATTCTCTCAATTATCATTATACATTTAATCGAATAGTTTCTATGTACGATTATCTATACATTTAATGAGTTCGCGCGATACGTAACTAGTAATAATTTAAATTTTGCTCAGAACTCTATCCAACATCTCGAACTGTCAAACCAGATATTTAGCCTTCAAACTCCAAACTTCGTAATCCAGTTCAAATAACACTTTGATCTGATTTCACAGAGTGATATTGTCTACGTGATATGATAAGTAGATGATTTTATCATATAAGATAATATGTTAGCTAAATTTAGATAAATAATAGGGGGACTCCCGTAAGTTCCTCCCTCGATTGAAAGAGGAAGGGCTGTAAGTGGCGATAGCCCGAGTCAGAAGTGCATGCGAGCTCGGTAAGAGAGAACATATGCAATTTTTCCTTTGATTATTAAATAAAGCACAACATGTCAGGGATAGAACTGGTGTCGACGGGAGCCAACGCTCTCCCCCCACCACCAGCCCGTCGTCGATAAAATAATGAAAGGCCGGAAAACGAAAAGCCCAATGGTGACTGATTAGGCCCAACAAGATATGCTTTTTTTTATTCCGAAAGGAGGACTAATAGAGGCAAAATTTACAACGGCCCAGCTAGTGTTCTCTTGCAATTCCCGACAAGTTGTAATCCGTCCTCCCCGATTGCGGCGATGCCCACATCCCCATTCCCTCCCACACGGCGAAGCCTACCTCGCCGCCGTCCTCGACATCCTGGCGGCTGGCCACCTCGCATACAGCGTCCCCCCTTATCGCTATGGCCTCCGGAGGCGGCATGGGCACTAGAGCTTCCTCTGGCCTACACGGTTTATGGCGGCGGAATCGCTGTCGCTGGCCCTAGAAACCGCGCCGAAGTGAGCTCCATTGATGAGTACGTCTCAGGCCTCTAAGGAGAGTGCAACCTCCGCCGCTTCCAGTTCCTCTGCCTCGCGTTAGCCCAGCCGCCGGTGAGCGCCGCCACTAGGTTTTGAACCGGCACTAGTTCCCTTCTCTGCTTTTCAAGCAATAGATTGTGTTCTGTTTTGATACTTTGGCTACATGGGATATAGACTATAGTAAGTTCCAAATGGATCATGCTACAACTTTCAGAACACAACAAAATTCCCATACCCAAATGGTCCAGTGATGAAGTCTTAACGGAATAGGTTGATACAAATTTGAGGAAGAATATATGCATTGTGCACTGCAAAATCATGTATGGTTTATTCCTCATAAAATCATGTATGCTTTCCGTTTGTCTTTGCCACTCAATGATTTGACATAATACTTGCAGGCTTTGGTCATCGACTACAAATTAACTTACCCAAGTGGGACTGCAACTGCTGTTCTTATAAACGGGTTTCACACCCCGCAAGGAGACAAGGATGCAAAGTATGGACACTGTCACCTCATTTGTGCTCATTACATTATCATTCAGTCATTAAATCAAACAACATGTAATGAACTTGATCTGAATGGATTAATTTTACCTTCTATGACAGGATGCAAGTCCGTGGGTTTCTAAAATACTTCGGGATCAGCTTTTTGTGGAGCTTCTTCCAGTGGTTCTACACTGGAGGCGATGTTTGCGGATTTGTTCAGTTCCCTACGTTCGGTCTGAAGGCTTGGAAACAAACGTAATCCTATTCGTTTGCTAATTATTCATCGTAGATCTCCATAATGTCTAGTGTGAAACATATTCTCAAACTCTCAATTTCTTTGTCTGTCAGATTCTTCTTTGACTTTAGCCTCACATACGTTGGTGCGGGGATGATTTGCTCACACCTTGTGAACCTCTCCACCCTCCTTGGTGCAATTATTTCATGGGGAATAATTTGGCCACTCATCAGCAAACACAAGGGGGATTGGTACCCTGCAAATATACCAGAAAGCAGCATGAAAAGCTTGTACGGTTACAAGGTATCTCTTGTAGCTCACCCTTCTTTTTCTCACTGGTAATTTCATACATAACAGGCAGTAGTTACACAATGTACATCACTAAGTGTCAATTGTTTCATCTTGCAGTCCTTCATCTGTATAGCTCTGATCATGGGGGATGGCCTCTACCACTTCATAAAAGTCGTTGGTATCACTGCTAAGAGCCTACATGGACGATTAAAACGCAATCGTGTTAACAACAGAGGTGAGGAAGACAAACTCTGTAAACTCATGCCTTTTTGAACATTCACTACTTAACTAGTAAATTTTGCTGATGCTGAGTGGATGAACTGCAGTGGCAGATGAGGATAATACAGGCGCACTTGATGATCTGCAGCGTGATTGAGGCCTTCAAGAGGGGCTATATCCCTCTTGGCTAGCATACACCGGATACGCCTTGTTAAGCATCATTGCCGTGATTACCATACCGATGATGTTCCGACAGGTGAAATGGTACTATGTAATTATAGCTTATGCCCTAGCCCCTGTGCTTGGGTTCTCCAATTCCTACGGAACAGGGCTCACTGACATTAACATGGGCTACAACTACAGCAAGATCGCTCTCTTCATCTTTGCAGCTTGGGCTGGCAAGGAAAATGGTGTCATTGCTGGCCTTGTTGTTGCTACTCTTGTGAAGCAGCTGGTGCTCATCTCCGCTGATTTGATGCATGATTTCAAGACAGGCCATCTCACTTTGACATCACCAAGATCCATGCTTGTGGGACAGGCTGTTGGGACAGCCATGGGCTGCATCATCTCACCCCTCACGTTCTTGCTCTTCTACAAGGCATTTGATATTGGTGACCCAAACGGCTATTGGAAGGCACCGTATGCACTGATTTACCGTAATATGGCGATACTTGGTGTGGAGGGCTTCTCTGCATTGCCGAAGCATTGTCTTTCACTCTCTGCTGGATTTTTCGCATTTGCAGTGCTCTCTAATGTAGCAAGGGACGTCCTGCCATGCAAGTACGGGAAGTATGTGCCCTGCCAATGGCAATGGCAGTGCCATTCCTCGAGGCGCGAGCTTTGCTATTGATATGTGCGCTGGGAGTTTGGTGGTCTTTGTCTGGAACAAGATAAACAAGAAGGGGCTGCCTTCCTGGTGCCCGCAGTTGCATCCGGTTTGATCTGTGGGGATGGCATATGGACGTTCCTTCTTCCTGCTTGCTCTTGCCAAGATTAAGCCACCAATCTGCATGAAATTTACACCTGGAAGTTAAGAGAATCGGGTGGTTCATGGATGAAGAATTTGAAAATGAAAACACAGTCAGAAAAATTAATGGTGATTGATCATACAATAAATTTGCTCTATTCACATCTTTGTTGAAGTATGAGCCGCTGTTTTCCAAGTGCTTCCAGAACTCAAGCTTTCTGGAGCTGATCTGTTAGTGTGTAATTGTGTACGATCCAAGTTATGTTTGTGTTTTGAAGGAGGGATGACCACGCTACAGTTAAGTACTATGATATTTTGAATCATTTATGTATCCATTGAGTTGGGTGAATATGTAGTGTGCACTTGTACATTTTATAACTTGAAAATTGCTTGGCGTGGTGTAGAGAATAACGTGATACAAGTTTTTTTTATATGTTTTGAGTTTTACAGGATAAAAAAATGTACAATTAGAAATTTGATCTAGCACGTATGCTGTTATTGTCCGAGGCTTTTATGTTGACATTGTTATCACCAACACAATTAAATGTTTAAAATATATAAGCTTCTTGCCTGGGGTTCTTACGACGAAAAAAACATTGGCTGGATTATTTCGGACATATAACTTATAGTTTTTGGTTTATACTATAGTAACTAGTTTTCAAACAGTACGTTTTTTCAAGACGAGGTCTACAAGTTGATTGTAGTAGACATTGTACCAAATTCATCTATATCAGCTAAAATTACATGCGAGTGTCTCTCTCTGTACTCTCTATTGCGAACAATCAGAATTCAAAAATCTAAGTCAAAGTCATAAACCACATCCTAAAAGAACCCATCCGTTATTTATGCTGTAGAGAATTTCAATGGTTTTTCTGGACAGAACACAATCATATGCTGCTTTATCATGAAAGCAAAGTGTTACATCGGAACAATGCTTGGTGGGTTGATCATTTTGGTGATTTTTGGTGGCTTATAGTTGAAAACATCAGAGTGGTAAAAAACATCAGAATGATGAGGCTTATTTAACATAATTAAATTTAAAAATTAAAAATATAAAAATATGTTAGCCCATCACAAACAACGCAAACGAATACGGAAAAAAAAAGAACCGACAAAAAAAGCTCAAAAAAAGCCAAAAGTTCAGAAAAAGACGAAATTATGAATAGTGAAAAATAAGCCAGAAGCTTAAGCCAAAATGAGCGGGGCCTTACCATAGAAGTCCAGTACTGCTCACCAGGGTTTTCAATTTTGGCAAAATTTCACCAAAATTCGGCAAATTTTGGCCCTACCGGTGCTCCCTGGTACATTTTAGTGCAAGTTTATCTACATTTTTTATCTCTATTTTATCTTTATTCAATATCTAGTTCGTCTATGCCATTTTTCATAACTTTTTCTCAAAAATTCTAAATATTCACTAAGATTCAATTTTTTTAAAAAAATCGGCCGGCCTTACCGCTGCCCACCGGTAAAAATTCAAGAAACATCAATTTGCGGTGCTCGTTTGAACTGCTTATGTCAGAATTGCTACTTCTAATTTGTTCGGTAGCTTTGTTTCTTTCAGCTCTAATAAGGGTCAAGCAAGGTTGTCAAAATTTTGATTCTGTCATACGATCTTAAAATTTTACGATAAAAAATTGACTAGATCGATTCGATTCTATGGTAAAATCTTAATGTTCTTCCGATTTTATCTAATTTTTGTAGGATCATGATCAAAATTTTCATATGATCCTACTCGATTCTATTGTTTTATATAAATAATTACTTGTATACTTCCTTAACTTTTATCTCATTATGTTCACCATAGAGATAATTTCTGGGAATCTATCTCCACCCATCTGGGCACTTTGATAGCAAGTTCATGAGGAAACCTGTTTTTGCTTGATTTTGGCCTCTCCAAGCGATTTCATGTTCCGAGGGTTTTTGACTTGATTTTTTGGTGTTCTAACTTGTTATGACATGTGGAAATACATTTAGAGTCATCTTGATCATCATCCACCAACGAGCAAGTTGTATTCACCATTTTTTTGTTTTGGCTCTATTTCAGTGCAACATTTTTCAAACTGAAAAAAATCTCAATTTTGGCTATGATTTTCATGATCATTTATTGGAATAGGTTCTTGATATCCTAGATTAGATCTCTGCAATTTTTCATGTCATTTGGATGTACGGATTAAAAATTCCATCTATGTTGGCTTTTGAAATTGTGCTGAAAATACTATTCATCATGATTTTATTGTAGCAACATTAGTACCACAGTTACTGCTTATTGTATTGTTTTTCAGCATTTTAATTTGCTAGATTGTGTAATAGCTTTTTATTCTAATATTTATAGTTTTGTAACTATTGGAGATAAGAATTGGTAAATACTTTATCGGTCAAAAAGACACGAAAATTGACTGTACCGCCAATCATGCAGCATCTCTGATTAGATGTGTCACAGCCTCACTGTACTAGTATGCGAGACTAATCCAGGGCAAATTCTTCCATGGACGCGTGGTTTGGGCTAGTTCTCTTTAGAGCAAAAGCAGATTGTAGAGGTGGCATGGCATGCTGCCATGGTTCGTCACTGGCCTGACTCCTGAATTGAGCCTTCTTGGTGTGCTCAACCCCTGCTTTTGTCGCTATAGAAAGAGGAGAAGCTGTAACTTGGCTGGTAGCCTGGTGCCAGCACCTCCATGGAAGTCGCTCCCGCGCGGGGCGCAGCGCCCGAGATAGAGAACTGCAACGCCGGCGACGTGGAGACGCCGGAGCCGGCCGCGGCTGCAGGCGAGCAGCGGCAGCAGCAAGAGGAGCGCGTGCCGCCGTGGCGCGAGCAGGTGACGACGCGGGGGCTGGTGGCGGCGCTGCTCATCGGCTTCGTCTACACCGTCATCATCCTCAAGCTGGCGCTCACCACGGGCATCATCCCCACCCTCAACGTCTCCGCCGCTCTGCTCGCCTTCCTCGCGCTCCGCGGCTGGACGCGCGTGCTCGGCCGCCTCGGCGCCGCCTCCCCGCCCCGCCCTTTCACCCGCCAGGAGAACACCGTCGTCCAGACCTGCGCCGTCGCCTGCTACACCATGGGGTTCGGCGGTGCGCGCCCACGTCTCCCGCTGTCCTCCTCTCCTCCTTTTGTCACCCCGGACGAGTCTTTCTTAATTAGTTCATGGATTGCTTGCCGCACATCATAAAATGGGGACATTGTGCACGCAGGTGGGTTCGGGTCGTCGTTGCTGGCTCTGAACAAGAGGACGTACGAGCTGGCCGGGGTGAGCACGCCGGGAAATGCGCCGGGGAGCTACAAGGACCCCGGCGTCGGGTGGATGACCGGATTCCTCCTCGCGATTAGCTTCGTGGGGCTCCTCAACTTGCTTCCGCTCAGAAAGGTGCCTTCTTTGACCACAAATTTGTTGCTGTGGCACTGAATGTTCAATGGATTAGCTCAGTCCCTGCACTTTCAGGATTTTCTCGTGTTCTTGCTATAATTAGACATTACGAAACCTTCGGAATTGCGAAGTCATAATACCATATAGTTTGGAGCTGGAGTTAGTTTTGTGAGTTTTAGTTCAAATACTTTCAGAATTTTTTTTTGAAGATTTCAGTTGTTGGCTGCAAAGTTTGTAGTATATTCTCGGTTTTGTTTCTGATTTAGGCTAGTACTTTTGTGCTGATATCAAACACTGTTAATTTGTGGATATTGGCCCACTTTCATAGTTTCATTTGAAGGTTATCCAATTGCTGATTTGTTGGATACCATGATATGGCTAGGCAATTTTGGAAGACAGAATATGAAGTATGTTTGTACTTGATAAACAATGCCCTATAATACCACAACATCATAGATTGAGTTAAGTTGTATCGGTCAAAATTGTATATGACTATTTTTTTATACGTACTATCTCTTATAAACATCTAGAATTTAAATGTTTAAACTATAAATCATAAGCTATCAATTAAAAAAAGGATGAATTGATGATTTGCTCCATCTTTCATAATAGCAAGTGATGTCTCACTGACATATAGGTCCTGATTCCGCATGTCAGTAAGATATCACATGACATTTTATCAAATAACAAAAAAGATAGAACAAATCATCAAATCTCCCTAAAAACACACCTAACATCATAAGAGACAAAAAAAGAAAAATCATACAGCTGCATGCTCAAAACAACTCACCAGTTCTGCTTGGAATATACACAAAACTGAGGCCAAAAGATGCTAGTTGTTGGCAGCTACTAAGCCTACTACAGCTGCAAAACAGAGACCAAAGACCGAACAATCATATAGACAAATCATACGGCTGCAAGCTCAAACTCTTCTTCGCCTCTTCGGTCTGCATTCCTCAGTCCACAAAACAGATCTGGAGCTCTGGGCCTGGGAGTAGGCGGCGGGGTCGGCGGACTGCGGAGGGTAGGCGGTGGACACGGGTAGGCGGAGGGAGGACGCGCTGCCGAGGGAGTCGAAGAGGAGGGGGAGGGGAGCGGCGGGACCAGAGGAGGTGGCCGAAGGTCGAGGGATGCGGCGGAGGAGGGGAGCGCGGGTCGGAGGCCGGAGATGCGGAAGGAGGCGGAGGATGGGAGTGTCGGGAGGATGACTTACTTCGTGAGGGCGACGGCGACGGGGAACCGCGGGCGGCGACGCGCGACGGGGAACCACGGGCAACGGCGACGCGCGACGGGGAACCACGGGGAACGGCGATGCGCGACGGGGACGGCGACGGCGCGACGGGGAACGGCGGGCGACGGGGCACAAGAGACGCGTAGGGTTTGCAACCACGAGGTATGACTGACGCCTCACGCGGCCTCACCTTTTCACTTCCCCGTGCGCCCATTGCCGTCTACGACCGCCTAGATCCGCCTCGGGCCACTGAGAGCTGCCCGAGCGCCGCTCCATAGCGCCTAGCTCCGCTGCGCCTTGCCCGCCTGGCCTCGGTCCGCCTACGACCGGCGTTGACCGCCTAGGCGGCTCGAAGGCCCAGGGGAGCGCCTCTCCCCGAGTCGCGGTGGAGCCCTTGCGCCCTGCGCCTAGGCGGCCTAGGGGAACACTGGTCAGAAGCAGAAGCCAATATAAACAGTAAGACAGCCTTACACATGAATACACTTTATGCAAGTTACTCTTCTTCAAGTCACACGAGATATGTTATTACATGTTTGAACACATACATAAGAGAACCATTTTCTTTCTTTTGTCTATCCCACCTGATGATTCGCATGGCATTTTCAGGCTTTGGTCATAGATTATAAATTAACTTATCCAAGTGGGACTGCAACTGCTGTTCTTATAAATGGATTCCATACCCCTCAAGGAGAAAAGAATGCAAAGTATGAACCTGGTTTCACTTATGCTAACCAAATCATTGTAATCCAGACGATACATGATGGATTCCTGACCTGAATTCTCAATTTCACCTTTCATATCAGGAAGCAAGTCCGTGGATTTCTGAAGTGCTTTGGGATCAGCCTCTTATGGAGCTTCTTCCAGTGGTTCTATACAGGTGGCGAGAGTTGTGGGTTTCTACAATTCCCTACTTTTGGTCTAAAGGCTTGGAAACAAACGTATTCCCTATGGGTTGCCCATTGCTTGTAGTACTACTTTGTGCTTATTTGTCAGGCATGCCAAATCCTCCTAACTCTCGAGTTATTTGGCTGCAGGTTCTTCTTCGATTTTAGCCTCACGTATGTTGGTGCAGGGATGATCTGCTCACACCTTGTCAACCTCTCCACCCTCTTTGGTGCAATACTTTCTTGGGGAATAATGTGGCCACTCATCAGCAAACAAAAGGGTAACTGGTACCCTGCACATGTACCAGAAAGCAGCATGACAAGCTTGTTTGGTTACAAGGTTTGCTTGCTAATTTTTACATTTGTTCTAAACAAGTCTATGCAACATTCCATTATTGACACAGTTCTTTTAATCTGCACCTTGTGCAGTCCTTCATGTGTGTGGCTCTTATCATGGGGGATGGTCTCTACCACTTCATCAAAGTCACAGGTATCACTGCTAGGAGTCTGCATAAACGATCCAACCATAAGCATGTTAAGAGAGGTAAATGTTCACCGCAAAATCAGCTCATTCCACGTTTCCTCCACCTTTTATTACTAATACTTGACTGATGCTGAGTGAATGGCAGTGACAAATGAGGGTACAGTTGCAGTTGATATGCGTAATGAGGTCTTTAATAGGGACTACATTCCAAACTGGTTAGCATATACCGGATATGCCTTATTAAGCGTCATTGCGATAATTGCGATACCAATGATGTTTGGACAGGTGAAGTGGTACTATGTCATTGTAGCCTATGTACTTGCTCCGGTGCTGGGGTTCTCCAATGCCTATGGAACTGGACTCACTGACATAAACATGAGCTACAATTATGGCAAGATTGCTCTCTTCATCTTTGCAGCCTGGGGAGGGAAGGACAATGGTGTCATTGCTGGTCTTGTTGGTTGTGGGATAGTGAAGCAGCTAGTGCAAGTGTCTGCTGATCTGATGCACGACTTTAAGACAGGTCATCTGACGTTGACATCACCAAGATCCATGCTTGTTGGGCAGGTTGTTGGTACAGCCATGGGCTGCATCATCTCACCGCTCACGTTCTTGCTCTTCTACAAAGCATTTGATATTGGGAACCCAGATGGATACTGGAAGGCTCCATATGCGCTGATATTCCGAAACATGGCTATTCTCGGTGTCGAGGGCTTCTCAGCACTACCAAAGCATTGCCTTGAGCTGTCTGCTGCTTTCTTCGCATTTTCTGTGCTTATCAACCTTACAAGGGACTTCTTGCCGCCTGAGTACAGGAAGTATGTACCCCTGCCGATGGCAATGGCTGTGCCATTCCTTGTTGGTGCAAACTTCGCTATAGATATGTGTGTGGGAAGCTTGATAGTCTTTGCCTGGCACAAGATCAACAGCAAGGAAGCTACACTGCTGGTGCCTGCAGTTGCATCCGGTTTTATCTGTGGAGATGGTATATGGACGTTCCCTTCTTCTTTGCTTTCTCTTGCTAAGGTTAAGCCGCCAATCTGCATGAAGTTCATACCTGGAAGCTAGAGAATTGGGCGTTTCACGGATGGCGAGTTTACGATAATTTGAATGATATGTTATTTTGTTTTTTGAATAAATATCTTTCGTTGATTGATCAAGTACATGACTTATTTGTGGAAATCTTTATTTGTTATTTGATGTTATTCTAAATTATTTATGATCTTATATCATTATATAGGATAATTATGATTTATAGATTAACACATCTATTGATTGATAATCATGTTTCACGGATCATGGATATGGAGATATTAAATTAATAATTTTGATATATGTTAGAGAATATGGTGTTAGATTAATCTACCATAAGACACTGCGGAATTGTTATATTCTTAAGTGTCATTAATTAGTCTCATATATCGTGTATGTAAGATTTTAAACCCGAGATCGTTATAGTTTTCTACTTGTGTAATGGTTTATTTAGGGTTGCTAAACAATATCCTATAATTGGGTGGTCATAAATATAGCCTTCAAGTTTACTATAAAATATGTCGAGAAACATAAGTGATTAAGATGGAATTTACCCCTTCTGTATAATAGGAGAAATCTCTGGACCACTTGATATGGTTAGATTAAAAAAGTGTATGGTCATATCGAATATGGTTGAGGAGTCAACTGTAACTTAGAAATTCACTATTGGTTTAAGTGAAGGATTGAGCCATTATAGAATGGTACGTTTTTCGTCTTGAGTTTGATCTGGTATCATAAGACAAAGAGAACAGTATATGAGAACTATGTAGGTTCATCTGATATGATTTTTATGCATATTTGAAAATAGTTGTGTCCTGCTAGGGACCGCTACTGACTTGAGGACCGAAAAGAAGTTTTCAGGTCACGACCGAATATAAATGAACCTACAGGGCCGCATACTTAATGGGTTGGAACACATCAAATTGGATTAGATCCATTACTAATGAGCTAAGTGGGCTTCGTACCTTATTGGTCCCCTAACATAAGTTCCACCGATAGACTATATTAAGAGAGACATTGGGTTGAGGGAGGTATCCCGTACATACCCACCGAAATTCTAGCCGTCATCTCTCATAGGCCCTACCGTGCTCACTAGTGTTAGCACATAGACGCAAGGCGTTCTTTCCTACACGTGTGGACTTTAGTAGATGCACCATCAGGATCGCGACCGATCGGAAGATCGCGAGAAGAATACGGTTGGCTTGTGGAGATTAATTATTTCTACTACACTGATATACGCTACATTGATCCGGGCTCCTTCTATTCTTCTTTTGCTATACTACACGTCTAGTGGTAATGATCCATAATCTTTTACTCGTATGGTTTTCTAGTTTACATGGTAGAAATTTTAATTTGTGTTAGTATAGTCTATCCCGTATTCCAACACAGGAAAGTAAACTACGAGCCGTGAGACAACAAATATGATCTTTCCATATACTGTAGAAGTTGAAAAACCATCCTGTTTAAAATGTCTTTTGACTTCTCCAATGAACAGGGGCAGAGCCAAGTTGGCTTATCCGATATCACAAGATACCATGTCCAATTTTTTTTAGCAAAGATCAGCACCTTTAGCCTATGTGTGAACCCCTTAGCCCAAACTCGGTGCACTTGGTCCGTTTCTTGAAGCCCAACGAAAGAAGCATTAGCGACCCAAATTTTCAGTAGCTAGCAGCAGTCCACGAGTAACCTCCGCTATCTCGTAGTTTATGAGTCAACTACAGTAGGTTGACCGGCCCTTGAGCTAGCCTAAGAGGGAGAACCACAACTGGCAACGACATCCATTTGATCAATTCCTAAGCGCATCACCTCACAATAGTCCTCGATGTCCGTTTGTCTTGCATGGTCGGCTAGGAAACACGCACCACGCCCACAACACAGCCGCATCCAACCGAGCAATGACCGGTCGCCAGAAAACAGGAGAAATCGGCGCCACTAGTCACCCTCGCTTGCTATTTCGCCACGACGCTGCTTGATCTCTAATACCTCGCGCCCTTGCTGGTCGAAGGAAGTTTAAATCCACTCAATTAGTATATATTTTGCTCTAAATTTTTCGTAGTTTGTCCAATTTGTTTTAAGAACAGAGACTAAATTCGTGAGCTAAGATTTTAATATGATGATTGTTGATTAATTTTATCCAATTGTTGAGTCAAGGTTTCGACCGCACCTGCCCGCCGAACACGCGCTTAGCGGCACTGCTGCGGTGCTGCCGCCGCAGCAGCAAATGCCCGCGCGGCCCCGTCCGACTTGGTGCACGTTGATCGACCAGCCAACTAGCCAAGTCCCGCCCCCAGGTTCGTGCAACTGCCTTCTAGCCCCTGGTTTGCACACCTTAACAACAAAGGGTTACATTTCTAGTGCAATTCCTGGGCAGTGTTGGCCTTTACCCAGGCATTTCCCTACTACCTACTACTCTAATTAATTCCAAAAAGGGACGACCGTGAGGTCCGTGACAGAACGTCCAAACGGGTCACACAAAGCTGATCCTCGTGGCACGTTTATGACTACACATTGGTCTTATTCATTTAGGCTATGTATTTTTTATACCATAGTGAACGGTAAAAGTGTTAATATGGATAATAAATATATCAACAGGTTTGAGAAGTTATTTAGAGAATCGACTTCGAAAAACCGGTTAGAGAAGTTTCAAAGAAGCCAAAATCAAAAGTTACCTCAAAAGTTTCGAAATAACATTAGGATTTCTACTTTTTTTACTATAATTCTTATTACATTTTGGAGTAGAATTAGAGGGACTATGGCCCTATTCTTAAGCGGCTTTTGGCTTCAGCTTTTAGCTTTTCTATAGTAACTGGCTTTTAAACGGAATGTCTTTTCAAGATAGGATCTAATAGTTAATTGTATTACATACTGTACCGACTTTATTTATATCGACAAAAGTCGCAATAAATTTCAGTTACTCTGTAATCTCTTAGACGAACAGTCAAAAGTCACAAACCACAGTCAAAAGGCACAAGCCATAGCCACAAAAGAACATGCCCTATATAAAAGCCATAAGGGATAATCATGAATAACTTAAGCAACCAAGCGACAAAAGCAAAGAATGCACTCATCCAAAGGTAGATATGCACGAGAGAATTAGATGTTAGGTTATTCTTTAACACTATATTCTTGTACATGGTAATGATTCGAAAATCCTAAAAGATTTGATAGGGTTATGAGAGAGCGATAATTTCTTATACTCTTTTAAGGTCGTGATTAAGGAATTTACGATTGGATTTGTCAAATCTTTTCTTTCTCATTGCGGTTACTTCAATGTTATTTTAGTTTTCTTTACAAGATTTATCTTCTTCGTTTTTGGTATCGTGCACGCCATGTCAGTATTTCACAAACATTGATCCGAGCTAAGAGTTGCTATGTATAAAAAGATGTATTAGAGTGTAATAGATTTATTTGGGAAAACTTAATAATTTCTTTAGGTGTTCGCCTGAATCTTGGATGGTAGAAACGTTGGTCGCAATGGCAGGAGGGAAGGTGTACTCGTTTGAGGAGGTGCGGTAGCCCGCTTGTTTCAGTTTTAACTTTTGACTTCTGATTTTTAATTCACTATTTTATTTATTTCGTTTTTCGGGTTTTTTTCTTTCTTGGGTGTTTTGTCTTTTTTTTTCCTGTATTCCTTTGTATTATATGTGATAGGTTAACATGTTTTTCTATTTTAATTTTTTAAAATTTAATTACACCAAATAAGTCACCAATAGCTACAATAAAAAATAAAACATCTATATTAAAAATAAGACATTACAGTAAAAATACTATAACACAGCGATCGTAAGGATTGCTGGCTCATCATCTCCGGCAAGGTACCCTGACAACTCCCGCTTGTCGTTCCGATGCAAAATTTCGCTTTGAAATGAAATTTGCGTAGAGAAATCTAGGCAAACATGTCCACCACGGCAAGATTATATCGGCAGTTAAGACGCACAAAGTCCGTATGAACGGTGCTCTGATGACAAGCACAGCATGCTTTATGGTTAATTTGACCATGTTTCCTCCCAAGCTTACCGCTGTTGCTTCAGGTGTACGACGTCACGCCGTTCATGGAGGAGCACCCCGGCGGCGACGAGGTCCTGCTGGCTTGCACCGGTGAGCCCCCTTCGATCTTTTCATCTTCCACACGCTTTTCACAAATCGGTTTCTTCGGCGCGGGAGTAATCGGCGAGTAACTGCCGCTGCACCATACGACACAGGCAAGGACGCGACCGCCGATTTCGACGACATCGGCCACACGGACACCGCCAAGGAGCTGATGCCGCAGTACTGCATCGGCGAGGTCGACGCCTCCACCATCCCGGCCAAGCTCGCCGACGCCATCCCCAGGGAAGCGGCCCTCACGCGAGGCAAGGGCCCGGGCGTCCGGCTCACGGTGCTGCAGCTCGCCGTGCCCGTGCTGCTGCTCGCCCTGGCCTTCACGCTTCAGAGCTTCGCTAAAACCAAAACGGAGTAGAAACCAGATGCCGCCGTGGATTCCGTCGTGCTGCAGGCCTGCAGCCTCTTGGAAGTATCTGAACATTGTACCAGTTGTCGATGTGACAGTTTGTTTCACCTCAACCGCTGCGATTATAGTTCCATTTCCTATACGGTGCTGCTAATTAAGTGTTTGTGGATTTCATGATAATAAGAATAATTATTATAATTCTAAGCGTTATTTAGGGTACGAACTATGAACTTCCGTTACAATTTAAGGAGTTTTGAGTGGTCTGTACTCTTGAGGAAGTAAAGCGGCTAATCGTTTTTACCTGAGAAATTTGTCTCGGTATGGTGGTTCTGCATATCTGATTGTAACTTCAGCAATTCAGCTTGGACTGTCATAAAAATATTAGTATAAACGAAACAGGGCAATTTCCTATCCTAATATAAAACAAAAAAACTCCCACTCTTGCTTCAGAAGTCGGAACCAAAGCATTTTAGAGTTCAGAAATCACCTCTGGGAAGATCATTTCACAATGCTACATTTTGCAAATGCTGAAAGGTGAACAGTATGCTCAGCAAAGAAACATCCTCAGCAGGCAATTCAGCCAAGTAACGCAGACGGAAACTGAAGTATATGAGTGAACTATTCCTATTAACATTGCTCAAAAGGCAAGAAGTATTGTTCGTATATGAGTGAACTATTCCTATTAACATTTGCTAAGATGATAATGCAAAAAAAAAAAATATTTCAATAGGGTGGATAGAAAATGAAAGAACGCCGAAAAAAGAATATTCTTTTACATGTGCACCACCCACCTAATCTATAAACAACATTATAGAGCAAAGGAACAAACTGAAGAAGACCTTACAATATTCCGGAGGTTACAACTCGATATGATTCGTTTCTGGAATTCTTGTAATCAAGGGTCCGGAGCCGTGACCGTAGATATATACAGCATCACTTGGGCGTGTAGATTTTTCATTGCATCCATCAGGATATACAGAGTTTTAGCAGTTGAAGCTAGGTTTGTTAAATTAATTAATTCTAAGAGCCCAATGTATACGCCTGATGATAGGAGCCTGCTTCCAGCTGAAGAACATGCTCTTGCATTCCTCTAATAAAATATGTCATACGCCTGATGATTGGAGCCTGCTTCCAGCTGAAGAACATGCTCTTGCTTTCCTCCAATAAAAGATGTCAATTCTTTCGGGGCAACAACAGACTTTAGCCACTCTTGAAGCTCCTCACCCTCAACCTTTTCATTCTCTGAAAGGGGGCATGAAAATCAGCAGTTATACATACCACACGTCAAACAATTTCCATGTTTACCTTTGTGAAGCAAAGCGCATGATAAAAACAAGAACATAGTAACAGAGGGAACCGGATAATCAGGCAAATTACCTTCTAAATATGCTCCAAGGCCTTCCAAGACTGCAGGATTAGCACGAACAACTGAAAGAGCTACCTCAAGCGCTGATTGTAGAAGTGCTTTTACTTCCCGCTGGACAAGATCAACTAGATGGCCCTGTCATTAGTTTTTCAGTTTAAGCTCAATACTGGTAGATGGTAGCTTAATAGTTTGATCTTCAGGTGTATGAAAATTTTGAGACAGACCTGATCCCTTCCCCATGGAGAACCTCCGGAGTCATCTAGCCCACCGTTTGACAATGTAGCTAGTGATATTGGACCGATGCGCTGATTAAGACCGTACTCTGCTATGGCTTTGTAAGCCATGTCAGTTGCACGCCTTATGTCATCAAGTGCCCCAGTAGAAACCCGTCCTGCTAGAACTACTTCCTCTGCAGCCCGCCCACCCAGAAGTGTTACTAGACGTCCACGCAGTTCATCAACAAAGAGCAGATATCTATCTTCTGTTGTGGGAGGGGTGTATGTAAAGCCTAATGCACCTCCTGACCTCGGCAATATACTCAATTTCTGGGGGAAAAATACAGCAATAAAAAGGAAGTCCGATTTAAAACTTTTCTTAGAATGTTCTATCAGTAGTTGCTTCAGTTCAAACCTCCACACGTGGCTGCCCTGGCAACAGGTTTGCTACAGCAGTACCCACAACTGCATGACCAACTTCATGCCGTGCAACAACAGCCTTTTCACTACCCTTCAGCTTTGCATGTTTTTTCTCTATGCCCTAAGAAAATAAAATTCACAGTTAGTTTCCAGGATGACAGCGTGGAGAATTATAATGACTAACAACTGGAACACACATCTTTCACAACAATAATAAAATAGGGCAAGGATCAACAAATGCGTCATGCCCTGAGGGCTGAATTAATAGACCACTCCTAGAATAAACATGTAGATGGCACCATAGTGCTCACAACTAAGACCTTATACACACTGGTGCACCGAAATGTTATTTAACCCATTACCAAATAAAAGATATCCCTAGAATCTATCACCAGAAAACTCACATGTAAAGCCATGCTCCAAAAACCTAAAACTTTTATCACGATACCAGCATGGATGAGAATACATATGAATTCATCATATGGAAGTTAAGCATTTAGCAGATAATGCACTGCCAGCTTGATTGCACATACAACAAAGAGGGCAGTATATATATAAAAAATAATTTCTAATCACAATTTTGAATTTTTGATACATGTTATCATATTTTTTATACATGTTATCATTAAGTTCCCTTTGCAGCAAAAAAAAAAACCCTCAAAGAGACAGTAAATGACGATTTTACAAATGGCAGTCTCTAGATATCTATCTTGCATAAGTTGGACAATCACACTTTATCTTGTAACAGTATGTGCATTGCATAGTTATGAAGACTAAGATAGAAATAAGGAAACAATTAGAAGCTGCATGAAGTATAATATAGCTGGATTAGAACTTTCCAAATATACAGTCAGCTTTAAATAAAGGCAAAACAATCAAACAAAATTCGAGATAACAGAACAACATACAGCTATAGAGCGTTCAACCGCACAGATGAAGTCGATCTTTTCCACTATTTCTTTATTTGATCTCCCAGCCAGCAAAGCAGCTTCATTTACTAAATTTGCAAGGTCCGCCCTGTATAGGGTATAAAAAGGTCAACAAGTCAAATTGAAAGTGCTACATGGTTAAGAAAAATGAACTGGAAGAGCAATTTTTACCCTGTAAAACCAGTTGTCATAGCAGCAATATCGCTGAGATCTACATCCTTACCAAGTGGAAGCTCTTTTCTACTCACATGAACTTTGAGAATAGATTCTCTTCCAAACCTATCTGGAGCTTCAACCTGTCACATAGACATCTGTGACCTCTGACAACAGAGATGCCAGCATTACTTTTGAGTTGAGAAGGGAAACTAACCATAACTACACGGTCAAATCTCCCAGGGCGCCGAAGGGCAGGATCCAAAACATCTGCTCGGTTTGTTGCTCCAAGTACAATGACTGCTGAGTTGGTGTCAAACCCATCCATTTCCTAGGAAAACTCAGAGAAATTAACAATCGCTAAACAAAGAAAGGTATAAGAAGATGCTTCAATTGGACCCCACTTGGGTGCGACTAAAGCATGTCAAAATTCAAGAGTAAGAAACTAGTATCATCATTGTCCTACTGTGAGCAATTGATTTAGTGTCTGCTCCCGTTCATCGTTACTGACAATGCGGTATCGGCCATCACGGCTTTTTGCTACGGCATCAATCTACAAAAAGTAGCCGAATATAAAGGGTTAGCATGCATTTAAGTACAGAAAACTAGATTATATCCTCAATACAGTAGGTTACCTCATCGATAAAAATAATTGACGGAGACTCCTTTTTGCCCTAGCAAAAGGTCACGTACTCGAGCTGCTCCCATGCCTACATATAGCTCCACAAATTCACTTGCAGAACAACTTATGAATGGAACTTCAGCTTCCCCTGCTACAGCTTTTGCAAGAAGTGTCTTTCCGGTTCCTGGAAGGCCCACCTGTACATAAAGAATTACATTACAGTAACAAACAAAGTAGTCAAGCAACATTCACCACTACTCAATTGACTGCAGAACTAACCAACAAGACACCTCGAGGAGGACGAGCACCAAGACGAATATATCTTTCTGGGTTCCTTAGGAACTCCTGAACATGAAGATAAGATAGAACCAGCTTATTTCCCTCAGATCACTAGATGGACCAGAACATCACTGCATATACCAGCAACATTCATCATAAAACCCATACCACAATTTCTTCCAACTCTTCTTTAGCCTCATCTACGCCAGCTACATCAGCAAATGTAACTATATCGGTACTTTCTGAAACTTTTGCTCCACCAGAGTTTGAATTCTTCCGATTCCTCAGCTGGCCTGTTGAATGCTGATTACACACAAGAAACTATGTCTATAAACAAAATCCAACTTAATGCCAGGGTACATTCACCAATTGATCAAAGTACAGAAGTGCATGCATCAATACCTGAGAAAAGCTTATTGGCAGTCGCTGCAGAACTACAGCGATTAATACAACATAAATAAGAGCCACCTGAAAAATATAAGGGTGTAGTTAGGGCCAAAAGCATAGTTGAAGAGTTATACACATGGACATGGGCAATACAAACGTACATACATATATAACGGAAGTTACCCCATGCAGCTATGGGCACAACACCCCCATTTGTGAAAATTTGTGAGAAGTGCATGGTGCACCATTATAAAAATTTCTAAAACAGAAATTAGCAAATATATACACAACAAAACTAAGCTATGTCTCGGTATAGGTGACACGCTTCGTTACCTACTTTCTATTATGACAAATTCCAATTTGTGGTTCCCATATTAGGTCAAGGGAAACCTCATGCATTTATTGACTTGTGGTTCCAATATCAGTCTGGAGTTCAATTTGTCGCCTTTTCATGTGAACCAATCTACCACAAGTTTCATCCTGCCTTTTCATTCATGGGGTTATTAAAACTACCACCATGTGTAATTCTGTAAGATCTTTTATGTACTTTAGCCAGGAAACTAGGTCCCCATTTCCATTACTTAGACTTTTCCTATGCTACAGAATGGCACACGATTACTGAACACAACAACATATCTTGGCATGTTAGTTTACTGGCTCAGCAATAGTAAAGATGAGTTCAGAATTAGGATAGCACAAAGGGGAAGTGAGAAGAAAAAGAGAAACACTTGTTATACAACTTTTATGCTTATAATGGAAATATAATGGCACTCCATATACAACTATAACTATGGGTGCAAACGGAGCGGATAATTTCCGTCCGTCCGACCGACCGAAGGCATGTGGAATAGATACGGAAGGGATAGATGAGTATCCGGCACTATCCGTGCCCGACTCCGACTCCGAGGAAAAAATATGGAATAGGATACGGGATAAGCGATATCTGTCTGTATATATCCGTATGTCAAATGATATGAGGAAGTCTGTTGTGACTTCACCTAGGAATAAGATAACATATAGGTAGATTGTCATATCTAAACATGCGGGAGTACTGAGTGTTCTTTCTTCAACACCTCAGTGATTAGTCTCTCTATATTTGCTCTGATTGTACCATACTGTCCAATGTCCTGTGCAAAGAAGCGGGTAATTTCCGTCCGACCGACCGTCCGAAAGATTATGGAATGGATACGGAATGGAGAAATAGATATCCGACATTATCCGTGTCCAACTCTGATTCCGAGGAAAAATTATGGAATAGGATACAAGATAAACGATATCCGTTCGTATCCGCTCCGATTGCACCCCTAACTTTAACAGCTCTCATATTTGTATTTGATTAATCTGCAGCGTTATAATCTAGACCCACTACAATCGACGATGTAAATCTTTTTCTTTTTCCACCAATTAATGTGGTAATTTCTAGCCCTTGAGAGAGAACATGATGACTTCTTTTGCCTTTGTTGTACAACTCTAATGCTTATAATAGGAATACAATTGTATTCCTTATACAACTTTATCAACTCTCACATATATCCCTAATTAATCTCAGCCGTTAAAATCTAGGCCCACCAAAAATCAACAGTGTAGATCTTTCTCTTTGGGAATTTCTAGTCATTGAGAGCGAACTGGTGGCTTCGTTTTCTTCTGTTTTAATAACATAATAGAAGATGCAAGGAGAATTTATTAGATGCACAAGGAAATACCTCTTATGTTCTTATAAATCATCAGTTTAGCTATAACGAAAGCACCAAAACATATTATATTCCTAAAGCATCTATAACAACCATAGGATCAGAAAATATGTAATTGCAGAATTATATACTAACAAAACTGAATTGTGCAATCGACATGCATATGTTCTATACAGTTAAAAATCACTTGGACTCTATAGTCTTGCAAATATCTCTAACATTCAACCTTTTCTTCTCCTTCATGGCCGGTATGTCATATCTAATGTTCCAACTCGCAATACGACAAGTTTATCATATATCTAATCACTGAAACAAACCAGACTAAGCTGGGACCCACTTCTCAGAAATCACAATCACCAACTCATCTATCCATTTCAACCATCTCCAGTTCTACAATCTCCATCATTCTGCATGCTAAACCACACTTATCCTATTACCTATTCCATGTGACAAATGCTACTCCAATACAAATTTCCAAGCTACAAAGATCACATGTGCAACACAAATATTTTTCAGTTGAAGTGCCTTACCAAGGCCGAGTTGAGCATGCCGCCAGACCTCTTGTCTGGTGACCCAAACTCAACACTATTCTCCACCATCTTCTCATATGGTGTCTTTATGTCCACTGGTCGTGTCGTCGTGAAGACGATTCTCCTCGAAATTCCAGCATTATCAGCGACAGCATCTGTTCCACGCTGCGTTTGTGGCTGCTCCACCACGCGTGCCTCAACCTCCGGACGGAGCCGGAACATGATGTGCACCCCATCCACCTCGACCTTCTTCACCTGGTCCTTATCTATGCTCGCCAGGAAGTCGCTGTACGGGACGCTGACGTACGTCGTCTGCGGCCGGGGCTCCGAGCCAGGCAGCGCGATCTCCGGCCGCAGCATACGGAGCGCGAATATGGCAAAGCCGAGCTGGAGCAGAAGGAACCCCATCTCCCGCCCCTGCACTATGGGCTCCCAAAGCCACCGCCCAACGCCCCCACCCTTCAGCAGCCGCCGCCGCCACTTATTCTCCCCCCTCTTCGACGAAGACGGCGGCGGCGGCGGCGGCGTCGCGGCCGCGCTCGTTGTGCTCGTGCTGGTGCTATCACCCCCTGGCTCCGCCGCCGCGTTGCGGTCGCCATCTCCGGCGGAGGAGGCCTCGCCCGGCCCGGAGGCGTCCGCACCGTCGCCGTCGCGCTCGACGTTGGCGCGCGCCGCCGGCGGGCAGCGGACGCGGCGGTGGATGAGAGCGAACCCCAGGCCCCGCGGCGTAACGGCGGAGATACGAATGGACGCGGCGCCGCCTCCGGCCGCGGCTCGCCGGGGGAGGGGGCGAAGGAGTGACCGGGAGGGGGACGCGATGGGAAGCGAGGTGAGGGTTTCGGCGGCGGCGGAGGCCATGGGAGGAGGAGGGGTGGGAGGCGAGCCCCGAACCCTAGACCCGCGACCGGGAGGATAAGAGAGCACCAGAGAGCTGGAGGCGCTCTCCCGTTGCGCGTGGAAGAATCGGTGGGAAGGGGCCGGGGTAAGGAGCAGAGGAGAGGCAACGAAGAAAGGAAGGCAGAGGCCGAGACGAGACGGAAGCGAAGGGCCGACCTCGTGTAGTAACCTACAGTCACACATTGGTAGCCCAACCCAATCGGTGACACGTGGGCCCATGTGAATAATCGCACTGCAGGGCCCGCTGTCAGTTGGTTCGTGTGTATTTTATCATTTCACCGTGGGTGGGCGGGGCTTATCCGTTCCGTCGAGACATCGCACGGAGCCGCGGTCCCTCGCTGTCAGTGAGGGTAGGATATGTTTGTCAGAAGGTGGGGCGCTCCAGATATTTGGCGCCTCGGATGGTGCAGCGCAGCGAGTTGATCGTGTCCACAGAAACGACGACCGACTATCGAACTCGGGAGCATACCTTCCACTACAAACAAAAACGACGGATTTAATTTGGCTGTAGTTTGTTTACACTTGTTGGCCTAGCCTACACATCTCTTGCCACTGTGTCGATCGATGTACATATCATTGTGATCAATCCTACGTATTGATTAGGCTATCCAACTTGTAAGCTGTCGTAAACATGTAACCATAAGTTATTAGAACCTTTTGTACTGGTCGTCTTAGGCTTATTGTTTTGATGACTGCTAGTATTAAGTTCAACTAAGGCTTATCTTAAGCGAAGGCTAAAAGCTGAAGGGGAAACATTTCCGGCTAAAATTACAAAATCAACATGTGCACAATAGAAGATTTCTAACTGAACAAGCACACTGATAAGTGATATGCTGTGAACCTTAAAAAGTGATAAGGCTAGAAAGACGGAAGTGTCCAAAGTAATATAGGGTATATCCTATCGCAACTGAAAGTGTGGCATTTTCTTTGCTGGTTATTACAACTACATTGAAGATAAGATAGTTATGAGACTCTAACAATCTCAATCCAATATATAAGGCGCATTGGATCCGTCTACAATAGGGAAGAGAGAAGTGTGGTAAACTATGATTAAGAGCCTATGTAGTGAATTGCCTATTACTGAAAAATCCTTAAGTGAAGTTGAACCACTTATCTTCTTACTTTGACTTGGTCAATAAGCACATGAAAGGGAATTTTTTTAATAAGCAAGAAAACATGTGCTTAGAATTGTTAGGCTCTGAAGCGTCAAGGGTTTCCCAAGTTTGGAGTGAGTTGGACCTTACTTTTCTTTATCTAAATATGGAAAATGATTAGGGTCACACTATACTGAAAATTTGTATTTTTTAGGAATGAAAAAAATATATGCAAGTGTTGAAAGCATGTGATTAAAATAATAAAGTGCAGAAGATATGCATGCATAAATGGAATTGAGTAGTTTGTCTCTATAAAGCAAGGGCCATCATTTACATAGTGTTACATTTTTGCCCCTGCGAGCTTCAGAGTGTTACAGTACTTAGATGTTTCTTTGAAAAAAGTGTTGATTAGAATTTGATTCAAGTTCTGAATATGTGAAGCACATAAAAGTTTCTTGCAGTCATCACATCTTTTTCCCTTCCTTTCACTTCTGGACATCGCCACAAGCCCACAAGTCCTCTACACGATGGCCACGTGCCTACAATCCAGCCACAATTCCTACTGGCTCCTACCTGTCACAAAACTTGTTTTTAAAAAAAACGTAAGAGTCCAAACCCGAGGGCACACTTGACGGACAAACCCGATGGCCACACTACCCACGCCATCCCCATTCGCCGGCTCAACCCGCCACTTCGCCCCTCGCCTCCGCTCCCTCCTCCCCACCGCCGTCACCGCCATGTCGCTCTCCGCCTCCGTCATTCCCTCCCAAAACCCCGACCCCAGCTGCGGCGCCGGGGAGCAGCCTCCCGTCCCGCACGTGAGCCTCGAGATCGCGGGCGCGCGCCGCGGCCTCTTCGCCGGCTTCGACAGCCTCCGCCGCCCGTACCGCGCCTTCCCCGTCGTCACGTCGAACCGACACGTCGAGACCATCTTCGCCGCCTTCGCGCGGTCGCTCCCCACCGTCGCGCTCCGGCGCGAGTGCCTCCGCACCCCCGACGACGGCTCCGTCGCCCTCGACTGGGTCCCCGGCGACTACCGCGCCCTGCCGCGAGACGCGCCGGTGCTGATTCTCTTGGTATGGTGTTACTTTCCCTCTCGTGGTGTTGCGCACTGGATACATCGAAAGTGTGTGCTTTTGTTAGGGCCAATGATATCTGCGGGGTGGGATCTGGTTCGCTCTGGAATCAAAATTAGGAATTGTGTAGAGTTAGGAGTGGTAGGATACACGTGTTTGAGTGATTAAGAGTAGCTAAGTGTAAGGTAGCTAAAATTTTGCAGGCATATTGGTCATGGTGATATTTCATTTTCGATCTTGTGGTCGTGGACCGTGTGTCATTTGCTTAGTTGACATTTGTTGTTGGTGTTGCCGATGTAGAAATGATAGGAGGTTCTGCAAGTTTTTAGTAATTCTGAGATGATCTCTGTATAGGACTTTCTGGGACTTAGTTCTGCTACTGAGCAGTGCATTCCTGAAATTGTAAGTGGGGTAGTTTGATTTGTAAATAGATTTATGTCGTTAAACGAAATAGGGGATATATTACTATGGGAGCACATAGAGGAATCTGGCTCTGCAAATGAAATATACAGGAGTTTCGTTCCAATTGCATACATTTTTTTCAATGTGGAGTGACACCGGGGTTGCACATTGATAATGGACACATACTTAAGGTGACAACAGATCAAGCAAGGAATACCTGATGAACCATACAACTCGTATGAAATATGAATATCATGATTGGAAATGTTTAACCCTTATCCTTCACCATGATCTAACCAGGGTAAAACTTCTCGGTTTGAACATTTTCTCAGACTGGTCGGTTTCGGTTACCGGTGGTAACCGGCCAGCAACTGGAGTATCTCGGCAGAAAAAAATTGAGTTCGAATTTGAATCCATGTGCCAGTTCTATTCCTTAATCTGTTATCGACATTATTCATCAGTAATATCATGATTGTATTTTAATCAAAATTGAATTTTAGCTGAACATCACTAACTATTCAAGTGCTGGGCAAAGTTAAATGAAGAAAAGGATTCCTGGATAACTTTCACTTCAAGAAAAGCAAAGGGATATTGCGAACATTAAAAGCTTGCATTTCTTTTAAGCAGTTAACCAAATGTTTAGCAAAATATCTCAAGAAACAAAGCATCTTACTACTAAATGCTGTACCAGAGCAAAGGTGGTTTGCAATACAATTTTCAAGATAGCACAGCGTGGAACACTTTCTTATGCTAATTTCATGTTTTGGATCTATAGTGTTAAATGCAACCCTTGTTGCCGGCAGAGATGTGTACTATTTGACATCAACATTTCATTTTCTTTACCTCTTGCATGCATAGTGTTTACTTGCAGTTTCATGCATGCGTAGTTTTTAACTAGCTTATGGTTAATGCTTGATGGTGGAAGTTCGATATTGGCAGCCCGGTCTAACAGGGGGAAGTGATGATACATATGTAAGGCATATGCTTATGAGAGCTAGAAGCAAAGGATGGCGTGTTGTGGTATTTAATAGCCGTGGATGTGCAGACAGTCCTGTGACTACAGCCAAGGTACTTGAAATATTTTGTCTATTGATGTGGCAAACTTAGTTAGCTCCTGAAAATCAATTAACAGTTGCAAATAAAAGGCTAATGGTATTTTGGAACCCCCCCTGGTGCTTTTTTTGGGTGGGGGTAATAAAAAAATGGGATTCAGTTTATACTCTCAGTCAATACAAAGTGTTTGATTATGAACAACTCCATAGATCCATTACTTATTCCCTTTTGGTAGTGCACCAAGTTCATACGCAAAGAAATCCTATGTTATTCAGGTTTGCACCCAGTGTGGTAAATGTAGCTTGCAGTTCAGTACATACCGGGTACTCTTTAGCTAAAAGTTGTTTGAGCTTTTCCTAGGAGTATGGCATGGGCCACCTACTTCAGTACCATATGGTCCATACCATCTGTTAATTGGTATGAATCTCGTGGAGAAGCAATGTCTAGTCCATGAGGCTCATACTTTCACGCTGTAGTGCTTGGTACTCACACATTGGCTAGAGAAAAATAGGTTATGTAGTTTTGCATTCTGTTGTTGCGTGGAGAAATTTTCTCTTCCCCTTATTACCTTTGGAAAAATAGGTTACCCTTGGAAAAATAGGTTATCTTATGCCCTTAAAGTGTTACTTATCAGCATCTTTCAGCTGACCTAATCTGTAGTACAGGCATATTGGCATGTTGTCCGTTGACATCATTCATCATGATCATAGGCCTTTGTACTCAGTGGATGAATCTTGTGGAGGATACCTAGGGAGTAACTGAATGCATAGTATAAGTAAGGAGACAAATATAACAATTGAAGCAGAATAGAAGAACATCTTATTTTCTAAACATATTGACTCTTATCTTCTGCCACGCAGTTCTACTCTGCTTCATTTACTGGAGATCTCTGCCAAGTGGTCGATCATGTTTTAGGCCGTTACCCTCAATCTAATGTCTATGCTGTTGGCTGGTCTCTTGGAGCAAATATTCTTGTGCGCTACCTTGGCGAGGTGAGTTCTGTACTCAGTGATAAAGGGTCTGCAGTTCTACACAATGACAGAATATTTTTTTCTTGTGTCATATTCATTAGAATCCAGTTCAACTTGAAGTTCTATGCTTCACATATGTCCTTTTGTGGCAAATGCTGATTAGTTAACCCACATATGTGCCCCTTATCTTTGTTACAAATGGACTTCATAACTTTCCAATGGGCCAAAGGCTAAATATACAAGAGGGAAGAATAAGCAAGGACCCCTATACAAAGCAATAATCTCACAGCCTATACATGTCTAACACCTCCTCAAACTCATAGTGGATCAGAAACACAAACTTTGGAGAGGTAGAAGCTATGCTAAGCTCTTGTCTGTGTCTTGGTGAAGAACTCTGCTAGCTGAAGCTCTGAAGGCCTTTACTAAAGAGCAACCACCTGCGCCTACACTTGCGATCTTATGTAGGAAGCATCAACGTCAATATGCTTTGTGAGCTCATGCTTTACTGGATTGTGAGCAATACTAATTGCACCCGTGCTGTTTGACAAGAGAGGAGTTGGTACAGAGACAGAAACACCAAAATCTGCAAGGAGCCACTGTAACCAAGTGATCTCAGCAGTTAACGATGCCATAGCTCAACTCAGTCTTAGTACTCAAATGAGAAATTGCTGTTTACTTCTTAGTCTTCCAAGCAATTAGATAGGAACCAAGAAAGACACAGTAGGCAGAAAGAGACCGACGATCAGAATGATCACTAAGAGGGCCTTGCTCATTTATCACCACACCCAGGTTTCGATATGATGCGTCGCTAAGAGGGCACGCCCCAACAAATTATCAATTTTGGGTTTCATTCCATGAAAATGTGGCTTAATATTTTACGTTGGCTTGCCAAGACTAACACAACTCTCCTCCTTTTTCCTGGCTTGGAACAGGCTATGTAGTAAACTACACAGGCAGAGTTATCATAGTCACGACCATACTCTTGCTGAAAATCATATGCCACAAGACGAGCCTTGTAGCGCTCAAGAGAACCATCCGAGCAAGTCTTGATTTTGTACACTCACTTGCACGTAATAGGAGTGACACGAGTAGGTAGGGAAACAAGATCCCAAGTGCCAGTACGCTCCAGAGTAGTAATCTTCTCTGCCATCATGTGTTGCCACTTCGAATGAGCAACAGACTCACAGTAAGTCGTAGGCTCAGCAAAAGTAGTGACTGTAAAGCCGTAACACTTAGAAGGCCTAACAGTACGATAATCATGAAGATCGTACCTGAGAGTAGAGACTGGAGCAAGACTTAGCAAGGATTGAAGAGTGGAAGTAGCGGAAGAAGGCACAACTGGGGGGTGTATCAGGGCGTGGATGGTGAGAGTAGTGGAGCGGAAAGGGGGAGACAACCTCAACAGAAGAGCCAGTGGGAGCGGGAACAAGGGAGTCTGAAGAGGAAGAAATAGACGGAGGTGAAATAGATAAAGGTGACGGCAATGAAGGCGGCAACGGCGGCCTGGCGGCAACAGTGGCTGCAAGCTAGGGTTGGGAAACCCTAACCCTAACCTGATCTTGCTCTGATACAATGTTACAAATGGACTTCATAACTTTCCAGTGGGCCAAATATACAAGAGGGAAGAATAAGCAAGGAGCCCCCTATACAAAGCAATAATCGTACAGTCTATACATGTCTAACAATCTTTTAGTGCAACAAGTGATTTCTTAATAAAATTGATTGACATTTGCATTGTGTCCCTTTTATCCCTATATAAAATTGATCCCAAAACTCTATGTTCTCTATCAGTCCATAACCTACCTCTATATTTATTTCTTTTCAGGAAACTGATAAATGCCCTCTTTCTGGAGCAGTGTCCTTGTGCAATCCATTTAATTTGGTAATTGCAGATGAAGATTTCCACAAAGGATTCAACAACGTCTATGATAGAGCACTTGCTAGGGCTCTGAGGACTATATTCAAGAAGTAGACTTTTTGTTCGCCTTTCCTCAAATCTAAATGATATTCACACTCCTTTTACGAATTCTAACATTTACGCTCCTTTTACGAATTCTAACAGCTGATTTTTAGGAACTTCATCAAATTTTAGGCATGCACTCCTTTTTGAAGGACTGGACGGTGAATATGATATACCAAAGGCAGCAAATGCGAGAACTGTTAGAGATTTTGATGAAGGGCTAACCCGAGGTTTGCAGTGACCTCAAGCTGAACTGATACCAGACATAATTTCTAGAATTTTTCTATTGGCACCCCACACTTAAAGGACACTTCAATTGTGTGCAGTTTCATTTGGTTTCAAGTCGGTGGATGATTATTACTCCAATTCAAGCAGCTCAGATTCCATCAAGAATGTTTCCATACCCTTATTGTGCATACAGGTGAAACTACCAGTTCTGAATGCTACACTAGCGCATTAGGAACAACAGCTATCTAATTACTTAGTTTAAGATTACGCCATTATGCCATACTTAGGACTATGACTGAAGGTTTTGTTGAAGTTGTTAAAATGGTGAAGTAGGAATACTTGCAATGCAGGCTAGTTCATGGTCTTTGGTCTTACAGTCAAAATGAAAGCTGGAGAAACATTTGACTTGCCTAGTTCTTGCAAATTTAGAAGTCTTAATTGACCAAAGTTGGTACTTAAGCTGTGTGGGAAAATTGCTTGAATAATTGTAGATGGCACCAGGCATGATATTTCACTCTTGCAATTGCACGTGTTGTTTCAAGTTTATACTTTTAAATGCATGGAGTAATCATGCAATAAAGCCAATAAGGAAAACAGGAAGACCCCACTTCACATTCACGGACCTACGCAGTAATTTAAAATTACTATGTTTGTACTTGCATAAACATGCTGCAAAACAAGTTGATTACTTTTCATGTTAATTCACCAATACAACGATCAGGTCATACAGGGATATATCATATATTGGAAAAGGTTGCTTAGCTCTTTTCTGCTATAACTTCAATGTTTACTTAATTATGTGCAGGCGGATAATGATCCAATTGCACCATCTGGGGGGATTCCCAGAGAAGATATCAAGGTATTTTTCTTATTGCAGTGCACGTGATTATTCTTTTTGGTTTTGGTTTATAGTTTTTAGCTATATCTTATGGACGAAGTAACATAAACTCGTGTGCGATTTTGGCGATATAAATGAAGTCGTTACAGTGTGTACTACAATCAACTTGTAGTCCCGCTTTAAAAAGATATTTCGTTTAAAAGCTAATTACTATAGTAAAACTGAACAGCAGTTTTTACAAGCTGAAAAGAAGAGGCCATATCCTATTTTCACCCAATTACTCGGTGTTGATATCTTGCATAACCGCATAACGGCAGCATACCTACTATAATCCATGAAGCTAACTCTGATCCTCAAAAAGTGGAGCTTTGTGAGTCCAAGGTCTTCTTAGCTGAAGTGAGAATCGTACCAGACTGGGCACAGGTGTTCTAATGTGGATTTCTGTTTCATTAAATATACATACAAGGAACTACAAATTTGAGTATGGGCTGGTGTCACGCTCTAACTGTCAAATCAGAGAGTCAAACTTTCCCCTCTCGCCAAGAGAGTCAGGACAAGTTCATCTTTGACTCCACTACATTGGGTTGATTTCAAATTGTCCACTTCATGTACCATTCCAGCCTTGAAATTTCCAGAATGGAAGTGGAATGACCAAAGCTTTGACTTATGGGTCTGTTCTTTATAAGCTTCTGAAAATGATTTTTGGTTTTTGCTACAGTACCTAACTTTTAAATGAAATATTTTCTCAAGACGAAGTTTACAAGTTAATTGTAGTATACGTTAAAAGCTCAACATATATATCAACTAAAATCGTAAGTGCGTATCTTTCTCTATAATATCTATCGTAAATAGTTAAAATTCAAAAATTTCACCAAAAGCTATAAGCCGCAGCTATATCAAACAGACCCATATATATATTGTTGCAAAGAGCCAGCTTGGTATTGCTAAGGCCCAATAGGGCAAGATACACACACAAGGAATGTTACAAAGAATCCCCTACATGAGAGAATACAACAGCAGCATATATACTAACACCCTCGTTAAACTCATGGTGAATCTGAAACACTAGGTGTGGAGAGATAGAAGACATGTTGCGCTCGGGTCTGCGGCTTGGTGAAGAAGTCTGCAAGTTGTAGCTCGAGGGAAAATCCTATAGGGAGATAACATGCTCCTGAAAGAGACCGACGATCATCAGAATCACTAGCCCAAATCGCATCATATTACGCCTAGAGCTAAAGTGAACATGAGCGAGAAAAGAATAGACGACGAGAGATGGTTCCACGCAAATACAAAGAATCCGAAAGACATAACTGTAGTGGATCCGAGTGGGAACGCAAATAAACTGACTCGGGATGTGAATAGAATGGGTGATGTCAGTACGACCGATGCCAAGGTACATAAGACTCCCAACAAGGTGATAGTGCCAAGTGGGATCTAGAAGGGGATCACCATCCGTGGCACCAAGATGAAGGTGAAGCTTCATGGGAGTCTCTGCAATGTGACTATCAGTGAGACCAGAACGATCCAGGAGGTCTTGAACATATTTCTGCTGGGACAGGTAATAATCAACTGACGTAGAGGTGACCTCAATCCCCAAGTAGTGAAGAGGATCTAGATGAGACATTATGAACTACTCACTGAGACGCTTCTTCACAAAGTTAATGTACTGAGGGTTATCACCAATAATGATCATATCATCATGGAGAAGAAGAAGCATCCAGCCGCGAGGGGAGGTGTGAACAGACAAAGTAGGGTCATGAGCACTGACTAAGAAACCGGCAACAATGATGATAGAGGTGAAACGCTCAAACCAGGTACGAGGGACCTATTTAAGACCATAAAGAGCATCAACGAACATGACAGACATACCCATCAGGAGCATAATACCCAGGGGTGGCTACATGTATACCTCATGCAGATCACCATTAAGAAAAGCATTCTTAATATCCAACTGAAAGATAAATCACTAACGAACAGAAGCAACAACAACAAATGTGCAAACAGTGGTCATAAGAGCAATATGGGTAAAAGTCTCATCGTAATCATGATCATACTCCTACTGAAAACCATGAGCAACAAGATGAACTTTGTAACATTCAATGGTACCATCAGATCAGGTTTTGATCTTATAAACCCGCTTGCACGTTGTAGGCGTAGCACAAGGAGGTAAGGGGATAAGACCCCAGGTACTAGTACATTGAAGGGCATCAAGCTCCATGGCCATGGCAAGTTGTCACTCAGGGTGAGAGGTGGCCTCGCGATACAAACTCGGCTCAGCAACAAGTGCTTGAGTAGGAAGATCAAAGCTGTAGCGAGGAGGCTTAATGGAAGCCCGATCACGAAAGTAATATCGAGGAGGAACATGTAGGGTAGAAGGGGTGTATGGTGAAGTAGTAGTAGGCAAAGGCAAGAGAGTAGGTTGACCCACAGCGAGATCAAGTGGAGACGAGGGAACATGAGGACACCTACGCCTAGAACAGTGGAAAGAAAGGAGACAACGTAGAAGATGAAGCAGATGTCTCAGAAGTCGAAAGAGGTGTGTCAGGAAGAAGGTCGAAGGAACAAGGGAAGAAAGACGAGGTGGTAATGGTGGTGGAGAAAGAGTACCAGGAAGAGATAAGGAGACTATCTCAACAGAGGAAACAAGACAAGGGGTTGAAGTATGATAGAAGTAAGGCCGAGACTCATCAAAGGTGAGATCTCGTGAAATTCGAATCTTCTGAGCAGAAGGGTCGTAATAGCATAACCCTTGTGCTCAAGATTATAACCAAGAAAAACACATAACCGATTGAGCAGTTAGCTTAGTGCGCTTACGAGGCTGTAACATAACATGGCAAGTGCACCCGAAAACAAGAGACCATGTTGAGGCGGTCTAGAATAAAGACGCTCAACCAGAGCGACACCTTGAAGAGCCGTGGAAGGCTACATATTCACAAGATAAGCAGATGTAGTAATAACAACGGTTTAGAACTGAGGTAGGACATGAGAGGCAAGAAGAAGAGTGTGCGTGGTCTCAATCAAATGGCGGTGCTTGCGCTCAACCACACAATTTTGAGCATAAGCCCTTGGATAAAAAGACTAAAAAGGGTGCGCTGCTCAGAGAGGAAACGACGAAAGGCAATGGATCAATACTCGTTAGCAGAATCACAACAAAAAACGTGAATAGGATAATCAAATTGACTGTGAATCATGGTAGCAAAGGAACGATAAATGGAAAGAAACTGACCGAGGTGAGACATGAAATAAAACCATATAAAACGAGAATAGTCATCCATAACGATCACATAATACTTATGACCTCCTTTGGAACGAAAAGGAGCATGACCCTATATGTCAGAGTGAATCAAGTCAAAAGGACGAGAAGAAACAGATTCACTAGAACCATAAGAGAGTTATAGCTGCTTGCCAAGTTTACAACCTTGACAGACCATGGTCGTGCCAATAGTGACACAACCAAGAACACCCTCACTCATTAGAGATGATAGACGCGACCCACATAGATGGTCTAAACGATGATAACACTGAGCAAAACTAGTAGATATGGTGGTAGCAGAGATAGTGGCAGTAGGCGACGAAGGAGCAACGGAAGTGGATGGAAAGTAGAGTCGGTCAAGGATATAAAGGGCCCTGATGATCTCTACAGCGGCGACCAGTGCCAACTATTGCCCTAGTCTGACAATCCTGAATAAAACATGAGTGAACATCAAAACCAATATGACAACCATGATCAGTGAGCTAACCAACAGTTTAAAGCCACATAGCAAGCTGAGGAATATGAGAAACATCAGAAACTAAAAAATGAGTCAAAATGGTGCCTTGACAGGTGACAGGCATATGAGTGTCATAGCTGTCTAAACAGAGATATGAATAACAGGCGGTCCTGTAGAAATGAGAAGCAAAATTTACGCCCACGGGTATACCCATACTCGCGACCCGATTTACGCCCACGGTATATCCGCCAAGGACGACGGTAAAAATCTCGCCCATACCGTCGCCGTGGTATACCCGCTACCCGCGAATCGAAAATCGTATCTATTACCTAATCTATTTTCACCACAAGCACACACAAATTAAATCTGAAATCGCCCGCCACCTTTGATCCCGAGGCTCGAGTTTCTGGCGGCAGCTGCTCGCGAACATAGCGACCGAGGAGGCGAGGGCAACCACGAAGAAGCAACCACGAAGAAGAGCCACGAGGAGGCTGAGGAGGCGTCGTTCAGATGATGAAGTCCTCGTGGCAGTTCCCACGAACACCGCCCCGAGCGGCTTGCTCGTCGTTGAACGCCTCCTCCTCCTCCCTCGCCGCCGCCGCAGCCTCGTCGGGCGCCTTCTCTTCTCTCCAACTACCGACCATGCGGGCTCCTCAATGGAGGCGTTGAATCTCTAGCTCATAGCCGGCCTCGACCTCGCCCTGCTTCCTCTTGTGTCGCAGCCCTCCTTGCCCTTCTTCGTGGACGGCTCGTGGCGGCGTGGGCGTCGGGGTTGGGGTGCTTATGAGGAACTGGCGGTGGCGGTAGGGGTGGGAGGAGGAGGCGACCGGGCGAGAGACTCGAGGAGACGAGGCGTCGGGGTTGGGGTGCTTGGGAGGCGCGGCCGATGGCCGGGTTCGACGGTGGATCCGGGCGAGGCGGCTACTGAGGGCCGTTGAAGGAGGAGAAGGAGGCCATGGAGGAGGAAGCCGGCCAGTAGGGGGGAGGAGGGAGGAGGAGGCGGATCTGGGGGGAGGAGGAGGCGGATCCTGGGGGGGAGGAGGAGGCGGCCGGGCGGGGGTAGAGGGCGGATGAAGGAGGAGGACGGTAGCGAGAGTGCGAGAGGAGGCGGAGATGCGAGAAGGGCCGAGGGGCGGCTAGCGGCGGTGGCGAGAGTGAGAGAGGGCGGGAGATGCGAGAAGGGTGAGGGGTCGGCGGGCAAGTTATATCTGGCAAAGCGGGGAGTCGCTCTAGGGTTTATTATTTTGGGTGGCCTACCGCCGTTTATTTGATGTAACGGGCGAGACAGCACGTGTAGAGCTAACCCATACCCGTTTACCCGATGGTCAGAGATTTCCCCCATTTTCATACCTGTGGGCAAAGAATACATCCTGCAGACTCCATTAGGGTATTTACCCACGGGTAAATGGGCACAATTGCCATCCCTACCCATGACAACCTCCTGTGGACGCTGGCCATTTAGAGTGATCCACGTCAGCGATGCCCACTGCCTGTAGCATAGTGCCATAGCCGGAAGCCATCTTCTAGGCAGAGATCTTGCGGCAACCCTGGAGGAGACAACGGCTACCGAGTCGACAAAGGACTGAGGTAGGGGCCGTGGGCTGCGGAGGCGACGACGACTGAGTCGACAGTGACCCGAGGTAGGGGCTGTGGCGGCTTGCGGAGGCGACGACGACCCTTGAGAGAGGACGGCGGCGACCCGAGGAGGCAGCGATGGCCCTGAAGAAGGTGGAGATAGCCAAAGGCAGGGACAACAATGACCTGACGATGCGGCGACGACATATCTGTAGGTAGGGGCTGCCCAGTAGGTGGTCTGGAGGTGTCGCCGGTGGCATCCAGATGACGGCGGCGGCGACGGAGGTAATAAATGTGGCTGGGGTTTGGGGTCAGGATGAGCTATGGGCTCTGTCGCTCCGATACCATGTTGCAAAGAGACAACTTGGTATTGCTAAGGCCCAATAGGGCAAGGTATACACACAAGGAATGTTACAAAGAACCCCCTACACAAGATAGAAAATACAATAGCAGCATATATACACTAACATATATCTCCAGAGATATATGTATCAAAATTGGATTACTTACTTTAGATTGATTAATGCTGATTTTGTTTGGTGCTGCGCTAGTGCTCCAAAAAGACTAAAGAGAGTTGTTCTTCTATTGTTTCAGGCAAATCCGAACTGCCTACTGATTGTAACACCAAAGGGTGGTCATCTTGGATGGGTCGCAGGTGATGAAGCTCCATTTGGATGTCCTTGGACTGACCCAATCATAATGGAGTTTCTGGAATATGTTCATAACGAAACGATCTCAAGTACCAAGAATAGCATCGCCTATGAGCAGCAGAGTGCTCCACAGACATCAGGTTATACTGTGTGACAAGATTGCTGCAGTTCTGAACACCTTAAAATTTTTGGGCGTTGGCTCCTCTTTTTGTTCACAATTCAATCTTAAGCATTTATTGGCCATTCACAAGACATGTTGTATCAAACTGTGTCATGCTGTAAGTAGTATTCCGACCGCATTCATCTATTATGTACCAGCGCTTCCTCTCTTATATCTCCTTATTTTTCTTAAACTAATCCTACGGAAATAGGCAGGCAAAGGCCTCTTCAGCAATGCCACAAGCCCACACGAGGGTTGAACTTCTCATGTCTTCTAGAATACTGAAATACAGCAAAACCACCGAGTGTCAAGTCGAAGTTCTGAGCAATAACGTCAGTCACCTCCTGAAAAGAGGCCTCAATAAAGCGCAAAATAACTTTAGCTGAATTACGTAGATGACAAGACGATAAAGGTGCCCTCTCCCTCTGTCCTAATAACATCACATCAGGAGGCGTGATTTGTCGTTTTTGAATTGGTCGTACGGGAGTTTCATATGATACTGACAGTAAGGTAATTCCAACAGGAGCCTACACTGTTTATATTAACTTATAAAAACTATTTTTATAGTATTAAACTTTCAGATGGAATGTCTTTTTAAGATGAGGGCTATTAATCGATTGTAATACACATTGCAGAGCAGTGGCGGACCCAGAGAATTTGACGAGCCTGGGCCAAATTTTTTGATCGGAATGAACTTCTTTCGGGATAGATCGAGAAAACCGAAAATCACGAACTTTGGTCAAAAAAGTATTCCCTGATCCAAGCAACAGCTTAAGAAAAGAATGCGTTTTTCTAGCTCGTAAAATTAATCTTGGGACTACATAAAGAAAAAGAAAAAATTGTAGAGCTAGTCGAAAGAAGATAAAGATGTGACCACGCAGACAACTCGAAGACGCTTCTCCGCGCTACTCCGATGACACGGATACGATCGATCGAACGGGTGCTTTTCCGATTCGATCGAACGATTGGCTTTGTTGGATTCGCTACTACCGATCCATATATGCGACGGTATGATGAGCCGGGCAGGGCCTGTGGTCGCCGCCCCGGGTCCGCCTCTGCAGTAGATTTTATTTATATCGGTCAAACTCACACACGAGTATTTTTCTCTACAAATTTTTCTACCAGTGTTACTATTCATAAGTCAAAAATCAATATAAATGTGTGTGTATATATATGTATGTATATATGTATGTATGTATATGTATACCATGGTGTCTGGGCATTAAGTCTCTATCTTTAGATTGCTTTTAGATACGTGCAAGCGTAATAATATATAATATATCAGGTAAACCCGTTAACATTCATTAGTTCGAAAAGACATCGATTTAGAAAAGAAATCATTGATTTAACATGCTAAATCAATCATAGATGAAAAATCTCAATCATGAAGTCTGAACACTGTGTGTGTGTATGTATGAGAGTGTTTAGAGGTGTTCCAACCTGCCATGCATGATAATTCAAAATCAGCTCGTTTTCATATCCCGATCGAGCTTCTCACTGTTATGAGCTTTAGGATCTCCTAGGTTAGATCTAGCGGGGTTTCAATTACGGGTTCGGTTCTTGAGGGAAAACCGAGAGAGGGAAAACGGGGTACTAACCGTCCGACGTGGAGGAGGAGGAGTTGGCCATCGCGGGTACGCTCGGTGTAGTCTGCGACGGCAGGCGTCGGTCGACGAAGAGATGCGGCGTGTCCCGGTGGCGATGATCCCCTGCGGCGATGTGGCGGCGGTGGTGCTTCCGTCGTGAGCGCCTCCCACTTAGATCGGATCTAGGATCAGAGGTGGGGAAAGGTGGTGGCACGGTGAACCTCGTCGTGCGTGCCACCCCGCCCCACCTCTGCTTTTATATGGCGCTATGACAGGGCCCACCACCAAACGGGCCGGGCGCCCGATCGTATGCTGGTCAGGGAAGGTTGGGATTTGGCCGTTGGGCCAAATCCACGAGATCACTCTAACATTCTCCCTTGATCTCACTCTATACTTTATCTTTAATTACTTTTGACTTTACTCATTCCATCACATTAGTGCATAGAACATGTCTCATCGTCACGGTCAATCGCCGATAGATTTATGACTACAATACACCTCTTTGTTCTGAAATAGTTACTTTAATCTTTTGGGCCTTTTATAGTCCAGGAATCATAGGCTTTCCCTTAAACCCATGCCGGCTACATGTTCTCTGAACACGTTGGGTGGTAAGCCTTTTGTGCGGATCCGCTAACATCTTTGTTGTACTTATATGATCAAGATTTATGATCCGATCCGGACTTTATCTTTCACAACATAGTACTTTATGTCAATGTGTTTGGCAGCACCACTTGACTTATTGTTGTGGGCATACGTTATGCGGGTTCATTATCGCAGACAACTTAAGTGGTCTATTGATGTCGCCAACCACTTTTAAACCGGTATGAACTTAAGCCGCCCACCGCCTGTAGCCTCATAACATGCTACAAACTCGGCATACATTGTGGACGATGTAGTGACGGTTTGCTTTGAGCTTTTCCACGATATAGCTCCTCCTGCGAGAGTGAATACATATCCGGATGTAGACTTTCTATCATCTCCCGCAAAATCAGAATCTGTATACCCCACTATATGGAGTGTATCTGATTTTCTGTATGTCATCATGAGGCCTTTTGTGCCTTGCAAATAACGCAAGACTTTCTTTATCAATTTCAATGTTCTATTCCGAGATTGCTCGAATCGCCAAGTAACCCAGAACAAACGCTAAGTCGTATGCGTACACACTTGAGCATACCGCAAGCTTCCGACACCAAGCATATGGAACCGCTTTCATTTGATCGATCTCATCTTGGTTCTCGGGCATTGAAAATCCCCATATCGCCGCCTTGACTATAGGTGCGGTGAAGGACTACATTTATGCATACCAAATTTCTTTAATACTCTCTCTATGTATGCCTTTTGTGACAGTCCCAATACTCCCTTGTTTCTATCTCGATGAATTTCGATCCCTAGAACGAACGAAGCTTCACCAAGATCTTTCATATCAAAGTTTGAGGACAAAAACTTCTTTGTCTCCAGAGTGCATCGACATCACTACTAGCTAGTAGGATATCATCCACATACGTGATTAGGAAGATAAACTTCCCATCTTTAAACTTTGCATAAACACGCTTGTCCTCTACATTCTCTTTAAACCCAAATTTTCTTATTATCTTGTCAAACTTCAAGTACCACTGCCTTGAAGCTTGCTTTAACCCATAAATCGATTTCTTTAGACTAAGATCCCATTCTTTCATTTCCTTCCACGACAAAACCTTTCGGTTGTGCCATGTAAACATTTTCCTCCAAATCCCCATTAAGAAATGCCGTCTTTACATCCATCTGATGTAACTCTAAATCATAATGCGCAACTAATGCCATTATGATTCTGAAGGAATCTTTACACGAGACTGGAGAAAAGGTCTCATTGTAATCAATCCCTTCTCTTTGCGTAAAGCCTTTTGCCACAAGTCGCGCTTTGTATCTTTCTACATTCCCTTGGGAGTCAAGCTTTGTCTTGTAGACCCATTCTGACCTCTTGTTTTGGCTCCTTTAGGAATAGTTTCCAAGTCCCAGACTTTATTAGCCTTCATGGACCTCATTTCCTCTTCCATGGCCTCAAGCCATTTTGAGGAATTTTCGCTTCTCATGGCTTCTTCAAATGAGGTGGGATCATCCTCCATTTGAAATTCCTCTGATGATAATCTCGATAATCATCAGAAATAGCTGATCTTCTTACTCTTTGAGACCTCCTCGGGGCCTCCACATTTGGTACATCTTCTGTTTGAGGCTGCTGTTGCTCCCCCTCATCTGTGGCAATTGGTTCTATATGATCCTGAAGAACAGGTTCTTCATTCTCATTTATTGTTGCCATAGGAGGAACAATAACAGGTGCTGGCACCACAGTATCTTGTACCGTCGGTGTAGCGACAGCAGGTAGTGCGAAGAATGGCTCTTGAATCATCGGAGTGGGCGCATATACCCGCTTCTCTTCAAGGTCAATCTTTCGAGCTACCATGCTCCCCCTCATCATTTCATCCTCTAAGAAGACAGCGTGTCTCGTTTCTACAAACTTTGTATATCTGTCTGGACAGTAGAAACGAAAACCTTTTGACTTTTCAGGGTAGCCAATGAAATGGCAACTTACTGTTTTGGGATCAAGCTTCCCAAGGTTTGGGTTAAATACTTTAGCCTCAGCAGGACTCCCCCACACACGTAAGTGGTTTAGTGAGGGGACTCTTCCTGTCCACAACTCGTACGGTGTTTTGGGCACCGACTTACTAGGCACTCTGTTGAGGATATGAATGGCGGTTTTCAACGCCTCCATCCATAAACTCAACGGCAGTGTGGAGTAGCTCATCATGCTTCGCACCATATCCATCGTGGTAGTTGCGTCTTTCGCCTACTCCATTTTGCCGAGGTTCGCCGGTGTAGAATATCGTGCCACTATTCCATTTTCCTGTAAAACCTTGCAAAAGGTCCCAGAACTTGTCCATATGGGGTATGTCGATCAGTAGTACTCCCCACCACGATCAGATCGGACTATCTTAATCTTTAAATCGTGTTGGTTTTCAACTTCAGCCTTAAATATCTTGAATTTATCCAAGGCTTCATTTCTTTCTTTGATTGGATAAATATATCCATAACGGGAGTAATCATCCGTGAATGTTATGAACGAGTCATATCCATCCACACTTTTCACGAAAAAGGACCACAAATGTCTGTGAACAATTTGTAGAACTCACGTGCTTCTTTTAGCGTCTTTCTTAATTTTCTTTACAAATTTTCCGTTAATGCATTCTATGCATTGTTCTAAGTCCGAGAACTCTAATGGAGGAAGAATATCATTCTTAACTAGTCTTTCTATTCTCCCCTCGAAATATGGCCTAAACGACAATGCCATAATTTCGACGATTCATTATGAGTTCTCTTTCTTTTTCTTCGTATTCTCGCACGAGGATACATGCTCATTCACATCACATACGGAATTCACACTTTCACGTAAGTGACAATAAATAAAGCTCATCTTGTTTAATGGCAAGACCAACACATGCTTTATTAAACATTATTTCACACTTGCCATTTCCAAAATTACAATCATAACCATCATTGTCCAAACATGAAACACTAATCAAATTCCTCAGAAGAGGAACATAGAGAACATCTCTAAGTAAAAGACCTGAAGCCATCACTAGTTCTAATGAAAGATCGCCAACGGCTTCAACTTCGACTTGGACTCCATTTGCGACTTTAACGCATCTTTCTTTTCTTTGCGTATTCCTCGTCGAACTAATCCTCGCAAATTATTAGCAACATGAACAGTTGCACTGAATCAATCCACCAAGTAGATTTTGAATATTGTACATACAGGATTCATTTATGAACGTAATAATGTTCTCACCTTTCTTTGACATAATCATTTTCAAGAAATCGGACAATCTTTCTTGTAATGTCCCTTTTCTTGCAATGAAGACACCGATCTTTCTCCATCGAGAAATTATTCTGTTGAGGCTGAAAAACAGGGGCTTTTCCCTTGTTCTTTGAGGAGAAATTACTGTTGAAAGTCTTTTTTCTGTTATCCTTCACATAGTTGACAGAACCACCATGTGAGGATTTAAATCTTTCCTCCTCTTGCACACACATAGCTATGCATTTTCTAAGTCCCATTTCTGTCAGTGCATATTGTAGTTGACAACAAAGGTGTCAAACTCTTTCGACAAAGAAGCAAAAATCAAATGAATAAGGAACTCATCCTTGAGAGCCAAATCCATTGGTTTAAGCTTGGATGCCAAGTTACTCATCCTTAGTATGTGCTCTCTTATGCCACTGCCACCACCGAATACCTCTGTCACAAGTCGCTTAATCACCGTAGCATAAGTCTTTGAAAAGCCAAGAACCGACTCTTTATTTTGTCAAGGTACTCTGTGACAGTGTCACACTCTGCGATTGAGCCCACAATTGCAGGCTCAATCGTGTTCTTTATCACAGCCAAACATTTCTTGTTGGCAGTGACCCACTTTTTATGATCAAGATCATATAACATCTTTATGGGAGCAAAGTGCCTCTGTCTGGTCTGCCAAGCAGCATCAGCCTCATTTTCATCCCTCACCGGTGCCATAGGCTCCGTGGGACACGGTGTGGTGACTACCCAGTCCACCTCAGCTAGGATGAATGCAAGATCAATCTTTTTCTTCCATTCACCATAGTTGTCTCCTTTGAGAGCAGGATATCTCCGATGTAGCCCATCAAAGAGTATCCTCCGAAAATACAATTCATATATAGTGAGAACAACAATAATAACAATAACTGCATGCCTTAGTTTCAACGTTGGTTAAAATTAAAACATACAGTTGTTTACGCATTAAATCTACATCACCGTTGGGCAGAAATAGAAATAATGCATAAAATCATCAAAATTATAATACTTTTAACAGCAAAATTATATGCCTTATTTTAACGTTGGTCAAAATACGACATACAATTTTATTTATACATTAAATCTACATCACCGCTGGGCGTAAATAGAAATAATGCATAAAACTTCAATTAAAATTATAATAATGTTATTATCAACGTTGGTCGAAAATAACAATACCATAATTAATCAGAATTTTATCTTTTTCCAAAATTAAATTCTCCGTTGGTTCGAATTTAATAATGAAAATCAATCATTAACTTTTGCAGCGGAAACTGTAATTATTCTAAAAATAATTCATTTTCGTAAGCGATATCAGACACATTTTAATCTCTCGAAAAATTAACACGTTGGTGTGAAAATTTCCGAAAAATTAAATCAAATTTCATTCAAATTCACTTAATAAAGCTTCGAAAACAATAAAATTCATTTTCGGGTTTATCGTTCATTAGGCCATTTCGGCCGCTTGGTCCGACCACACCACGGCGGCCTCGCCTTACGGCCTCGACGGCCTGATCGGCCTTTACTGTGTGTGGCCGCACGCGTCTTCGTCTTGCTCTCCCGTCGCAGCCTCTACCAGGCCGGGCGGTGGAACGCCGCCCGCCGGCCGAAGGCGGCCGACGCGCCGGGCGCATCTGCATCGTCCGTCGCCATCCGACGGGCGAGCGAAAGTCGCCCGAACAAAACGCAGCTGCAAGTGAAACCCTAACCCTAACCATTCTCTCTCTCTCTCTTGCGCCCGAGCGACCACGGGCGGCGGCGGTGGCGACTCACCGCCCACGCCACGAGAAGAAGAAGAAGGCGTCATCGCGGGCCCTCGCCGGCGTCGCGCTCCCCGAGAGGGAGCGCGCCGTCGAGCGGCTCCGTGTTGGCGTACTGTCCCGCGTCGACGGTGGGCGACGTGGAGCGCCGGCGAGCCCGCGGCTCGTCCGATCTCCCGCACGCCAGCGACTGCGACGGCCCGGTGAGTCCTTTCTTTTCAGATCTAGGGTTTCCCCTTCTCTGTTCTTTCTTTCTTTCTTTTCCGCACGTCGGTCAACCGACGGCGGTCGTTGTTCTAGGGTTAGGGGTTTTCTTCTCCTTTTCTTTTCCCCATCTAAGATCTAAGCCTAGGCGCTCTGATACCATTGTTATGAAGCTTTAGGATCTCCTAGGTTAGATCTAGCGGGGTTTCAATTACGGGTTCGGTTCTTGAGGGAAAACCGAGAGAGGGAAAACGGGGTACTAACCGTCCGACGTGGAGGAGGAGGAGTTGGCCATCGCGGGTACGCTCGGTGTAGTCTGCGCACGGGCAGCGTCGGTCGACGAAGAGATGCGGCGTGTCCCGGGTGGCGATGATCCCCTTTGCGGCGGCGATGTGGCGGCGGTGGTGCTTCCGTCACGGGCGCCCCACTTAGATCGGATCTAGGGATCATGGGTGGGGAAAGGTGGTGGCACGGTGAACCTCGTCGTGCGTGCCACCCCGGCCCCCACCTCTGTTTTATATGGCGCTATGACAGGGCCCACCACCAAAACGGGCCGGGCGCCCGATCGTATGCTGGTCAAGGGAAGGTTGGGATTTGGCCGTTGGGCCAAATCCCTGAGATCACTCTAACACTCACTACTCCCGAACTGAATCACTCTTGCCCCTGCTTCACTGGAAACAGCATACCAGATGGAGTTAAACTGAGATCCATTCCAGTATGTACGTATACCCGTGTTTCCAGAGCCACTGGAGCTAGGTATCTTGATCTATACGAATTCGTTCCACAAGAGAACTCTTTCAGGAAATTTTGCGTACCTCATTTGGTTTCGCGTCGCTTTCTTGTCCAGTGGGTCGTCTCCACCACCCATTCGGCCGCCGGGCCACGCATCCAGAACCGTCTTAATTCTCGCCGCACCCTCCTCTCCCCCGGTGACAGACAACCTCCCGTATCATTCCCCCCCCTGCGCAGCAGTGCCGAGACGAACAAACGATCGCCACGCCGAGAGCGGATCGTCTGCTACCGTCCAAACGAGCGAGAGAAAATACGAATCAACTCCTGTGGCGCGACAGCGACCCTGCCCCCCAACGGCGACAGCGATATTTCTCTCGTCGTCGGCGCAGTTGCTGGAACGACGGAGCTACAGGCTACGGTGACATGCGAGCGCGAACACAAGAACGCGCGTCTAGATTCTTGAACACGGCACGCGCGCGCGCGAAACACAACATGAACCGACATCCAGATGGGGCGGACGGCACGCTGTTCTGTACGAACGGGCTCTTGAGGCCATTTCACGAACATGGATATCCTAAGGTGGAGGGTCGACGAAGCGGACCGATCCGATGGGTTTCTGTCGTACAGTGAATGCAGATTTCATCGTTGATTGCCCCCGGTTGCATCCCCTGCTAATCTGTTCTACCTAAGCCCATCGATCAACATATGCTTAATTTCTAGCCGCTCCTGTCGATCCCTCCGGATCAACTAGCTCGACGAGCCAGCAACATCGACGTACGTACATACACAGGCATGAGTACACATACATATGCTACGTTGACTGATTCATGCTACTGCGTTCCACTCCACCAGCGGCCATGTATCCCACAGCTCTGGAGTGGCGCAGAACGGCTCGGGCAGGCCACCCACGTACGCGAGGTGGTCGTAACCGCCCTCCGCCAAATCATCCGAGGCGTCCGCGCCCTCGTCCTCCTCCACGAGGCAGCTGCTGACGTTATTCCTCTTGTCGTCCCCCTCGGCGCCGTCGCAGCTGCCGCTCTGGTCCTGCCGCTCGTTCAGCTTCTCCCTCAGCTCTCCCAACTGCAAAAGCAAATTAAAACACTATCAGCACGCAGCCTTAACTAATCTCCCAGTTGTTAATGATCGATCGTGTCATGCATGTAATTACCTGCGCGGTGAGGGTGAGCTTCTCCTGCTTGAGTGACTCGACGCGGCCGTGGAGGGCGTCGTACTCGGCGCGGAGCGCGGCGAAGTCCTGCTCGAGCTGCTTTGAGCGCCACCGGGCGCGCTTGTTCTGGAACCAGATGGCCACCTGCCGCGGCTGCAGCCCCAGCTCCCGCGCCAGCTCCGCCTTCTCCCGCGGCTCCAGCTTGGCTTGCCGCGCGTGGAACGTGGTCTCCAGCGACCGCACCTGCTCCTCCGTGAACCGCCGCTTCCTCTCGCCGCCGCCGCCGCCCCGCCCGGCAGCCTCCCCGTCCCCGCCGCTCAGCTGCTGCAAGAACTGGCCGTCGTCCACCGCTGCAGCGTACGACTGGTGCAGCTGCTGCGGCACCACCAAGAACCGGCAGTCTTTCTCCATCTCGACCTCGACGCGGTATCAAACTGTCGAGGTTCTACTTAAATTAAAGCAGCTAGTGTTTGCAGGACTGGTGTTCGGGTCGGGACATGGTGCGCTCAGTTTTATACCGGCGCGCGGCGCACGGGTGGAGCCGGCGCGATGCTCACACGTGGCACCCCACGCTTTCTAATCAGAACATGTAGGCCCTCGATTGCCTTTTGCCGCGTGCCAGGTGTTGTGCATCGTGTCGCTCACCACGCACGGTATGGTTATCCGTCTCGAGATTGATTTGAGCCGGCGCCGGACACGTGGTGCGCGCGCGCGGAGCTGGAGTGCGTGATCTCCTCTCGGTCAAGTTTCCGCGAGAAGGAAAGGAAAGGTTGGGTGTGTTGAGAGGCCAACGGACGCGTAGGCGGAGGGCTCTGCGGGGGCCCGGCCTGGCTAAGGTGGACAGCGTCCGTGTCAATGGGCCCATGGGGCGCACGGCTTCTCCCGAAAGAGATGCCGAGGTGGCGGGGGGTCTTGTCACGTTGTGTAGGCGCTCGCGGCTTGCGTGGAAGTTCCCAGCATCTGGGTGATGGGTCGCTGTACATTCCGGATGGGTTATCTTTTTGGTCCGTGCTTGATGTTTTTTATTTATATTTTTTAAGATATTAATATATGATAAGAATATAGATGTAATCGGCACCACAGTTTTAAGCTTTAAAAGTTGTTTAAAGAAATGGCTAACTTTAAAAAAATGGTTGGAGAAATCGTTTCATTTATTTTAGCTTCCGAAAAAATCAAAGTTAAAAGCAAAAAAAAAAGGGTAAAATAACAGAGCCTTAGATATATGGTTGTTGAGCCCCACCTCTCCTCTCCATCCATCCTAGGACGATCGGTAAAGTCAGATGTGCTTATCTCTGGTCCGGCGTTACGTGTCCCTCCAGCTGCTCCGCGTCGCACAGATGGTCGTTCTTGCGATATTGTTGTTCATTCCTAATGACGATGGGCTGTTGTATTATTAATCCGTTGATGATTCTACTAATTAAAAGGAACAAGGCGAACGAGTTTCTTAGGACGCAATTGCCGTTACACATGTCAGGTATTCGTATGCTCGATGGTATACATTACGCTGACGTATAAATTTCCCTTAAGGTCATTCGGAGTATGTAAAAATACGGATCATAAGTTATCTTAAGGTCGATCTTCTACATTACAGGATAGGTCATAAGCAAAAAATATTTAAGGCCGGTTCTCAAGCTAAAGACCTAACCATAAGCATTAAAATACAATTTTCTTTTAATCATGATGTTCCCTCTCCCCTCATCAGCCAACTACCAACTGCCATATGTCGACCTTAACAATTAGATGGAGCCCTTATTACAGCCAAACAGTAGTCTCAAATATAACAAGTTGATCTTAATAATTAGATAAAATTCACCTTTAAAACCCATTACCATATATAACACTCCTGATATCTGCTGTTAAGCTTTGATCGGCGAGTTGTCACACGTGCTTCGCGCAGCGGTCGGCTCAGCTGAGATCAGCACTATGCTGAGTCATCCCTCACGTAAGGATCTCATGGCTCCGTCTGCCCTTCTGGGGCCACAGATTCCAGGAGGCGCAATTGCAGCCACAAATCCCAAATTAACCAGACCAGTCCAATATACACTAGCAACTTACTACTCAATCTCCGTACTCGTAAGCATCTGTCAGATCAGAATAGTATAGAATCCCCGTGAATAAATATTCCTTGTACGGTAGCTTACGCGACCGAGCCGGAGCAACCACAGGCCTCGACGCCGACACGTCAGTGGCATTCCGAGGTCACGCACTGCGCTAATCACACGATTAGGGATGACCTGTCGCGGATAAACCAGTAGTTAATGGCGATGATTGGCGTGGGCGCGTACGTGGCGGAGCGCGAGTGGCGCGAGGCGGGTCAGCGTCGCGCGCGCGGTCCTCGTGGGGTGGGAGGGTGGTGCGGTCGTCGACGGCGTGGGGACGGCGGCCGGGAGCGCTCGACTTTTGCCTTGCCTTTTTCTTTGGAACGAGCAAGTGCTTTCCAATCGGCTGTTAGCATACTAGCTTTCCTTCGGTGCCAGTAGGAGCCAGCATTATTGGCACCATTCTTTTTCGGCGGCGGATGGGTTTTGGGTCTTAATAATAGCGTATTTGTGAATAAATCCAATATTGATAATCTGGTTTGAAAAAATTATTTTGATAAGCTGTTTTGAAAAGAAAACATTTGATTTATTTAAAAAACATAAAACATAAACTATAAACTGAAAAAACTAGACCATTAGGGCCAAGTTGGCCAATGCCACGCGCATCTTCCATGCAAATCTTACATGGTTATTGCCACGATGAGCGTGTTAAGACTGAGAGTACGATAGGAAGCAAATTGCTACGGCAACATCAAACTGAAATACTTCTTAACAAAAAACTTTACAGTGCTCATTGGAATCAGCTGGGCTAGCTGAATAAGTAACGTCCATTATCATCGTAGGGTGTAACAGTTGAATGGTTTCGAAATTAAATCTCCGTGACACAAAAATAAATACTAAACAAACTAGTGGAAAAGATGCAGCGAGAAATGAGAAAGCTACCGTGTCCATGTGAACGTTGTGAAGGAAAGGAGCGGAAAGGCCCAAAAAACGTCTATTATATTCTGTTTTCCAGGGTTCACTGCTACGTAAATGTTCTCCTAAGGCCACAACTGTTGTTTCTTAGTATAGATGGGCCAGGTCATCCATTTGGGGTATGGCGATCAGCGAACATCCAATAGTATAGGAGGCCCAGTTACCTCGTTTCTTTCTTAGATGGCAATTCTGGCGTCCTTAATTTGTTAACGTTCTCTCTGTTAATAATGTACTCAGGTTTGTGTATGATCCGATACTATGAGTCAGAGAGTGATAAATAACTCTTTCAAAAAAATTTCTTAAGTATCGACAACAACATGCGGCAGAAAACCAATTCACAAGTTCATAAAACTAAGAGCCAAAAATCCATTGAGACCGCCTGTCCTAGACCGGTCTAACTGTAGTCAACACGTCAGTCTGATCGCTCGGATCCTTGCGGTTTGATCGCTCGCTAAAGAATAATACAATTAGCACTGCACATGATCCAAGAAAAGATCCAACTCTTAAACCACTGATACAAATGCAATAAAACTTCGCACAATACTCTCTATGATGCCAGGAATCTATTCCAATCATAGATCGTGAAGATCATGCCAAAACTCTGACCTTTATCCAAAACAAGGAGAGTTGCATCAAAATCAGACAAAAGAGAGAAAACTCAATCCGCTCTTGCTTGTAAATCCTAGATGATCTAAATAACCGTGGATAGGTTCTCACATGTTATAGCAAGCATGATCACAACACGAATTCAAGCCAAACCTTCACAAGAGCAAAATCCCAAATCACGTTTCTCTTGAGGGAAAATAGGACAAACTGAAGAACTTACTTTAGAAGGTGTCTAGATGGATGTGATCTGATTTCCTAGAGACATCTCCACCACGTTCTTTGACACCAGTAAAGAACAAGAAGAGAGAAATTCAAATAAGAAAACTAAGCAAATCAAAACTACAATGATAGATCTATGGCACAACTCACTTAGTCAAACTTTGTATGTTTATTTCACTTGGAGATGATATGCATATTATCGGGACCATGGAAGACATAAAAGAACCAAGTTCTTACTTGGAGTCAGAATTTGAAATGAAAGATTTGGGTAAAACCAAATATTGGTTAGGCCTGCAGCTCGAGCATGTCACTGAAGGAATATTAGAACATCATCAGCCTCCCAGAAGGTATTAGAAAGGTTCGGCTTTGAGAAGGCATACCCATCGAAAGTACCGATGATCGGGAGATATTTACAGTAAAACAAGGATCCGTACCAACCTAGGGAAGAGGGGGAGGAAGTCCTGGGACCGGAACTCCCATACTTAAGTGCAGTAGGAGAACTTATGTATTTAGCGAACAGCACTAGATCAGACATTGCATGTGCCGTAGACCTGTTAGCAAGGTATAGTGCAGAACCTACCAAAAGGCATTGGTAGGGAATAAAGTACACCTTCTGATACCTCCAAAGAAGTAAGGACCTTGGGTTATTCTACAGAAAGAATGAAGACTTGAATATAACTGGCTATGCAGATGCAGGGTACTGTCGGACCCGCATACCGCAAGGTCACAAACAGGTTATGTATTCTTGTGTGGTGGAACTGCAATTTTATAGAAATCGTTTAAGCAAAGTCTTCTAGCGACTTCGACGAACTACTCGAAAATCATAGCGCTGTACGAAGCCGCACGGGAATGTGCTTGGCTCCGACGAATGATTCACCACATCCAGCTGTCATGTGGGTTGAATATCATGCAAACTCTTGCAATTATATATGAAGATAATGCAGCTTGTGTTGCACAAGTGTAGCCGGGCTACGTGACAAGTCATCTCACAAAGTGTATCAACCCCAAGTTCTTCTATGCTCATGAATTACAAAAGATAGGCGAAATTAAGGTACCACATACTAAGTCATGTGAAAATCTTGCAGATTTATTCACTAAGTCACTCCCAGCATCTAGTTTTGAAAGATGTATGAGGAACTGGAATGATGAGACTTAGAGAAATGTAGAATTCATGGAAAAATTTTCTCAAGCTCGTTATTAAAACTTGATCACGAAGATCGAGTACCCAAAGAATAAATCATGTAGATTAAATAAAATTGGGTGGATTGTACTCTTTTTCTCTTGACGAGTTTTCCTGAAGTTTCCCGGCCAAGGTTTTTAATGAGGCAATCCGTGCAACACAGCATAACATGTATCATGTACTCTTTCTCTAAATTTTTTCCACTGGATTTTTATGAAGTTTTGATGAGGTATGAACGTGTCGGATGAGTGCCCAAGAGGGAGTGTTGGGAAACCTGGGCCTGGCCTTGAAGTCTTGACCCATGATGGACACCTCACCACTAGACTATATATAGGGAGTCTCATTAGTTATTTTGTACACACGTGAAAGAGAAAGCAATAAAAAAAGAACAGAAGTTCTTTCATCTATCTCTGTGTTTTAATCTACTATTTGCATTACTCTATGATTGATCCGTCTCTTTGCATAGAAGAAGAATCGATCGGACTGAACTCGCAAACGATGATTCCTCAACAATTCGATTTTAGTACACCTAATTATCTCCTGCCCAAGTCACCTCCCACAAAACAATGGTACTTGATGCATACACGTAAAAGGATAATTCCCATCGGATGCACTTGTCTGTCGGGCTAAACTGCTGTTGGTTCTGGCCCCTACCACAAGGGGTTTTCAACTTTCCAAACCTGCCTTTTAGTTGTTGCTTGAATTATATAATGCACCAGAAATAACGCATTTGCCATTTCAAAAGAAAGTTGCAAGTTTGATAATCCAGACAAACAAGAACAATATCACAGGTTTCAGATGATATTTAGTTGTTTAGTCAGGATACAGATTAAGAAGCTCCATAAGAAAATAACTGTGTGTATAAGATATTACCATGACTATGCGAAGTTGGTGCTTGATTTCTTGATTTTTCTAAGTTATGATCATCTCCACCCTTTTATTTGACCACACAAGTATAATTGACTAACTGCGCTAAACCTGACAATAACTTGATTAACAATAGTTAGTACATGCATACATGTGCCTTCCTCGTCTTGAAGTTACAAGACAGCTAAATCGGTCATGAGGAGACAAATCTTACATGCACTGATCTTGTACTTATTGCATGTACAGACATAATCTTGAACAGTAAACTTGTGACATTAGTGATGCATGTTGCATATAGGACTACACCATTATCTGGCTCTTCTTCAGAAAAAAACACCATTACCTGTCATACTGCACATGGATCGGTTCAACTCCAACCCCAAAACAAACTCATGACCTGTTAAAAAAATACTCATCTCCCAGCTAGCTGTGCCTGCTACACGTATAACACTACCGGGTTCAGCAGCTTTGCCGAGTGCCTGTGGCACTCGGCAAAGCACGATAAACACTCGGCAAAGTCTTTGCCGAGTGCCACCCACGGCATAGCTCACACGCCATAGTTTCTGACGGCAAAGAGCTCTTTGCCGAGAGCTTTTCATCGAGCAATCGGCAAAGTCTTTGCCGAGTGCCAAACAACCTCGGCAAAAAAGGATAGCGGACGGAAGGAACACGGTGGCGGCGCCGCTTGCCGAAAGTGCCGGACGGAATGGCACTCGGCAAATCTTTACACTTTGCCGAGTGTTATGGTAAGAACACTCGGCAAAGTTTAAAATCGTGTCGAGTGTTTTACCATGACACTCGGTAAAATCACAACACTCGGCATAGTACGTTCCCAGAATGCCCAGAAACGTTACTTTGCCGAGTGTTTTTACCATGACACTCGGCAAAATCACAACACTCGGCATAGTACGTTCCCAGAATGCCCAGAAACGTTACTTTGCCGAGTGTTTTTACCATGACACTCGGCAAAGCCTCCCTTTGCCGAGTGTAACACACGCAAAGTGGTAAAAGCGCCAATTTTAAATGTTTATTGCACCCACACAAACAAATCACAATATCACGGATATATCAACAAGTAATCACCACAAGTAATCACATATATCACATATAGTCCACAATATATCACATATATCACCACAAGTCACAATATATCACATATATCACCACAAGTCTCCAAATATCACATCACAAGTCACAATATCACATATAGTCACAATATATCACATATCACATATCACAAGTCACATATAGTCACCCCGATTGATGTGGTGGGTCATGAGGCATATTATTCAAGCACGATTGATTCTCGCACAAAAGAAAAGAGATTGCATGTGAGACAAGATTTAAGGTAGGAACATACAAACTTAAACATTCATACTCCACTAGAAACTCACAGGAGTAGTTGCAGGAGGAGGTGGAGGAATAGCTCGGTGGCGAGGTTGACCCATCCTCTCGCCAAGACTTTGCATCCATGAAACATCTGCGTCATCCTCTCCGCCGGCCTCACTCCTCCGCCGATCGGCCCATCCTCGCCTCCATCTCCTCCCGTAGCCTCTTCTCTTCTTCCAGTGGGCCTACAATATTTCACCCCAATGTTACAATGCAAAGCAAAGGTATGTAAAATTAATGAAGCATTTAATAAAACAAAAATAACGGAGTGCCTCCATCCGGATCGCGGTGTCCTGGTGGGCGAATGGCGGGCTTGAGCTCGTGCTCCTTGCTCGAACTGGAGAGAGTGGGAGTAGTGGCGTGTCGAGTGTGCTATCGCCAATCCAGATCGCCCATGCTTCTTGCCTCCTCACCCTCATGACGACTTCTCCATCAAGGTCCCGGGTGCTCGGATCGTACTCGCCCATGGACCGCCCTTGCCATCGATGTGTACTCACCGAGGCGGTCAGGACGGTCGCATTGTCTGTACACCGAGGGCGGGTCCTCCGGGTTGTAGTCGACGTCGGACGTCGCTTGCCCTTGTGGGCCAAAGCCCATGCCTTGAACGGGAGCAAGGCGGCCACCATGTGACGACGATCGCGAAAAAAACAAAGAAGATGATTAGAAATTATGCGAATTGAGCGTGATAATAAAGAAATGAATTGCGCACCCATGTAGCCGCGAATTCGCCGAGGCTACTGATTGCCTTGATGGTGTGGTGCACTGGCATCATCAAACGCCGCCCGACAGCGCCAGCGTCTCCTCCCACGGCGGCGCACCACTTGTCCACCATCGTGCTCAACCTTTGGAGATCTCGGGCGCACCACCACGGAGGCACCTACACGTCATCAAGTATATAACATATAAGAAGATCAAATTAAGCACTTAATCTCGGAAAAATCAGTATTAATGTTCTATATTTACCGCATGTAGTCTTCCTGTGTCGACCTCATGTTTCTTGCTTGAGTTTTGTTGATCTTCACCCAAGGTAGCTAGCGTTGTATGTTACGATGGCTCGGACGCGCCTCGTAATGCATGTCCTTCACGAGTTTATAACAGCTTTATGAGCCACAATAGCCGCCTTGGCCGAATATCCTCTCGGCATCGAAGAAATCCTGCATATAGACGCGATGTATCCGGTCATTATTTCAAGAATGTCCAATGAATGCGATGTATTGAGCAATGTAGTGCGAGGAAGACTTACCCACATCTCGTAGTCACCGCGCCGCCTTGTTGGCGAATACCGCCATCCCGATCCGTAAATCGGGAAGGCGACGAGTGGTCCCACGTGTAGGCGGCTCGCCTCCGCCAAACGCAACTGTGCCGGGAAGTGTAGCTGCACAAAGACCCAGGATGCCATTGACATGGCGTTTGTGATCACCGCACCACAAGCGTCCAACACCGCCCAAGTGATTAAGATAAATTATTAGTTTATATTGTGATTTTCAACATATCAAATGAAAAGTAGTGATAACATCTAAAGTTACTTACCTAGCCCGATGGGTCGAATCGGTAGGCGTCTCTCAAGAGGTATCGGTCGCGTCGGGAGGGTCGAGGACCTCGCAACCAGACACCGACGAACCGAGGAAGCGGAATCCCTGCCGCCTCCTCCTCCTCCTCCTCCTCCTCCTCCTGCTCCCGCCTCCCGCTCCTCCTCCTGGTCCCGCTCCTCCTCCCGCTCCTCCTCCCCCTCCTCCTCCCTCCTCCTCCTCCTCCCTCCTCCTCCTCCCGCCTCCTCCTCCTGCCCTCTCAAGAGTACTCCCGCCTCCTCCGCCTCCTCCCGCTCCTCCTACTCTTGCTCCCCGATCGCCACCGTGCATCGGGCCGTCTTTGGTAAAGCGACCCACGTTCCTCATACCGCCCACCATCTTTGGTCAATCACCGCAATTAAAAGAGTAAACCAATAAGCACGAGATAAACAAGACGACTTAGAAAGAGATGCAAAATAAACAAAACATAATTAGAAAATAACAAAGTATTACATGTATTAGAAATAATCATCATGATCGGGATTATTTGGATCATAAGTCTCATCATCGATGTCGACCATATCCATATAATCAACACTATTCAAGGAGCAATGATGTCATCACCTTGTCATTGCCTAAATGTAATCGTGAAGTAATTCTAAGTCCTTGATTTTGAACCTCATCTCCGCGTCCTCGTCAACAACCCTTTCATTGTCTACTTCCATTCCGATCGCTTGGTTAAGTCTATCTCAAAGCGCCTTCTAGCCCCTCTTCTTGAAATAACTCTCCGTCATATGTGTTTGGGTCAAAGTTGTAATCTTCATTGTTTGGGACGGGTAGTTTACCGTGTGGCGATACCTTGTACACAACATCCCAACCCTTAAGACGGTCGTCTTTTTGGCACGGGTATGAGAGATAATAAACTTGCAAAGATGTTTACCCATGACCTCCTTTGTTTGTCGACGCGTGTTTGCACATCTGCTGCAGGGACACCAAGTGGCACGCGCTCCTTTAACCTTGGCAAATGCTAGTTCCAAGAAAGCATCGGTCTTCTCAATCCATTCATCGGACAACGAACCTCGACTTGAGCGGCCGTGTACATCCACTCACGGTCATCCATCCTCTAACATATCGGGAGTAATATAAGAATCAAATGCATCTACACGATCTTTCTCCTATCTAATAGGTGAAGATAGGTCCTAATCCACAGGATGCGTAGATGAGGTTAGTTTCCATGTCTACTCCTATCCGAGGGCAATTTGAAGACCTCCCACCGCTCTCCAAATACACGTCCGGCAGGAGATTGTGTATCCGGAGAACAACAGGAGATGTCGCCAAACTCGTCACGGATCGGAGTAGACCACGAAACTAACCCCATCTACGCATCCTCAGCCGTAAAAAACGTGGACAATTGAAAATGATACGGTTATAGATATGCAAAGATCGCATATTTCCAACCGTATCTCTTTCGAACGGAGACGCCTAACTAGGTTACGCCTAACCGGAGAATAAATGGCCGACCAATCGAGAATGGCATTCAACAAAGTGATATAGCAATAACAAAGTGATATACCAATCAGATATGGCATTCAACTCCCCCTCATTTGATTATACCAATTAGAGTTTTGGTATTCTTGTGCCCTACATTTGATTATCTAAAATTCAATGAATACAAACCTAAGAACATTGTGATTATGATTAGTTTAGGATTAACTTAGAACTTATAATGGTTGAACTTATAATGATCCTTCTTAGCAACTATAGCATACTTCTTGGATGTAACCTACACAAGGACAGCACAAAATACAATTTATCCCAAGATGGAAATTGCAAGTTGAATCCCAAAAATATGTATGATGCATCTAAAAAAGCTCAATGTTGGCTTTGGTGTCATTGTCATGTAGAGAAAGTTCCCTAATGGAATTCTGTTTGTTACGGTGGTGAGATCAGTTTGGAAGATGCGATCATAGTGTTGAGCTGTGAAGCATTTGATTCGAGGTCTACGGCTTCCTCTCAATTGGATGAAGCCTACCTACCCGCCACCACTAATTTCCACCTGCCCATCCCTAAAACTAGCTAGGTAATCGGTGTTAAGTTGTTGATGGTGGAGTTAATCTTCATCCCAATATTATTGCATCTTCATGATCTCCTCCCAGCGCTTCAATGGTGGTCTTGAAAAGTAGGAAGTAGATTGAGGTTGATGGAAAACGATGACTTATTGTTACGTAGCAGCATCACACTTTAAGAGTGGGTTAGAAAGTGATGATGATTTGTACCTTTTGCTATTGACCTGAGAGAGAGTATCCCCACCATTGTCATCAAAGGAAGGTCGTTCTTTTCATTTGTTTTATCTATGAAGTCCTAATTACGTGTAATGTCTAGGGTTGGTAGTGCAAAGTATGAATGTTTGGCCCAACAAACCGAAAAGGAGAGGTAGCATCGTGCACTTCTCTTGCATTGCTGCAAGGGTTTTATTCATTGCGCAACGAAGACATCGGTGCCTTTTTTCTTTTCTCGAGCTAATTAAGTGGAACCTTCAATTGGATCAAGCAACGAATCATGAACAATGACGGTGAGGAGGAAGATGGCAGCAGCATAGAGAAGAGAGTGAGGGAGGGAGGGAAGGGTACCGGCGACCGTCCTCGTCGTCGGAGTGGTCTGGGAGGTGTCGGCGGCGGGCATGGCAAGGGGCGGCGGGGAGGCGTCGGGCGGAGAGCGGCGGCGGCCGGCACGGTCGGCGGGCGTGGCGGCGGTCGGGCGTGGCGGGCGGGCGGGCGGGCGGGCGGGCGGGGCGGGGCGGGGGCGGGCGGGCGGGTGGGGCGGGGGCGGGCGGGCGGGCGGGGCGGGCTCACGGCGGTGGGGGTGAGGCGGTGGTTGGGAGCTGAGGCGGCGTCATGGAGAGATCAGAGGCTAAGGCGGGCGTGCGGAGATGCTGTTGAGGCGAGGGGCGGCATGGTGGGCGGGGGGGGGGGGTCAGGGGCGCGTCGCACTGGAGATCTGGCCGGAGGCGGGGCGTCTCGGGGCTGGGGCGGGCGTCGCTCGGAGGGGTGAGGCGGCTCTTCGTGCCGATCTGGCGAGACGGGAGGGCGCCGCGCCTCTGCGGTTAGGGTAGGCCGACGTCCGCCGGGTCGCGGGCGTGATGGGTGCGCCGGGACAAATGGATCGGTCCTTTCGAAGTGCAGCACTCGGCAAGGTAGAGCACTCGGCAAAGATTGGTAGGGCCTACGGCATCGTGGCGTCCTCTTTGCCGAAGTGCCCCGTTTGGCACTCGGCAAAATTTATTTCTTCGAGTGCCCAAACTTGGCACTTTCGGCAAATTGTATTTTTGGTTTTGCCACCAATTTTTTGTTGAATCTTTAGTACACTACCACAAACAACATGTTTAAATTTGGGACATTTTCATTGCATTTTGGCATATTTCTATAGTTTATTTTGTTTTGTTGAATTTTTCGAGAAAATGTAAGTTTGAGCTGCAGTGCATCGAATAATGGATTACATTCGTTCAAAAATGTTATCCTTGTTTCTTAGTGTAAATTTAGGCTAAATCCGAGGCTGTCTCGAAATTTGATCAACGTGCTCACGGGAACGCCGCCAACTTGCGTGGAGTGGTTTTTAATTGTATAAAATGCGAGCAATTAGAAAATCATGAAACTTGTCGAGTTGTCGCCATATCGTGTCGCGTATGCCGGAAAAATTTGAAAGTTTCGAGCACGTCACGCACGATGCTCACAAACCGGAGATCTCCTACGTTTGAACGCACGATACTCACAACTCCCGGTTTGTGAGCATCGTGCGTGACAGCGTGCGTTTCGAAACTTTTTCAAATTTTTTCCACGGCATACGACACGATACGGCGACAACTCGACAAGTTTCATGATTTTTGGAATTGCTCGCATTTTATACAATTAAAAACCACTCCCCACGCAAGTTGGCTGCGCTGTCTCGTGAGCACGTTGATCGAAATTTCGAGACAGCCTCGGATTTAGCCTAAATTTACACTAAGAAACAAGGATAACATTTTTGAACGAATGTAATCCATTATTCGATGCACCGCAGCTCAAACTACATTTTCCGGAAAATTCAACAAACAAAATAAACTATAGAAATATGCCAAAATGCAATGAAAATATCCCAAATTTAAACATGTTGTTTGTGGTAGTGTACTAAAGATTCAACAAAAATTGGTGGCAAAACCAAAAAATAAAACAAATTTGCCGAGTGCCAGTTTGGGCACTTAAAATAAATTCTTTGCCGAGTGTAAACGGGGGCACTCGGCAAAGAGGACGCCACCGGATGCCGTTAGGCCCTTACCAATCTTTGCCGAGTGCTACCTTTGCCGAGTGTTCGGCACTTGGCAAAGACAATCTTCCGAAAGTGCGGGTATTTGTCGAGTGCGGACACTCGGCAAAGGCCTCTTTGCCGAGTGCCATATTGTGCCGATTGCAGCGCTCGGCAAAGAAAGTCTTTGCCGAGTGCCCGCAATTTGGCACTCGGCAAATATTTTGGCACTCGGTAAATCACGTCTTTCCCGTAGTGTAAGAAGGATACGAGATTATGGGCATGTTTGGCAACTGCTGCGGCTTATGGTTTTTGGTTAAAATTTTTGAATTTTGGTTGTTTACGGTACATATTACGGAGAGAGAGATACTCACTTGCGATTTTGAATGGTACATATATTGGGCTTTTAATTTGTATATCGTTTAACTTGTAGACCCTGTCTTCAGAAAATACTTCGTTTAAAAGTTAGATATTGTAGCAAAAGCCAAAAGCCGCCAGCTTCGGAGGAAAAAACAAATCCTATAGACTAGTATCTTATATTTTCACCTTGATGTATTAATCTACACCAGCAATCTCTACTACTTCAAAGAGAAAGTTAGTGGTGGTGATAGTTCAGCTTCCTGCTTCACTCCGTATCGAGTCGCGCAATTTTTTTTCCACTCCCCTGTCTGAAAAATCGCACGCATGGAGTGGGCCTGCCTCTCTCTCCACACTTACGCTATCCATGACAGTTCGGAATGCGATCGCAACAACCCCATGCAGCTTCCCCGCTCCTTACGATAACAACTGTGAACTGTCGCCATGCCCTTCTCCTCCTATCACTTGTGATTAGGCGATGAGAAGTGACAATTCACGCCGCGAGTAGGCAACTATTGGCGGAGCGCACACGGTAGAGAGAGGTGCACGAGCACAAAGCGGCATGGAGGTAGCTCAGTGGCGGCACTCGAGAGCAGGCTAAAGCGTGCAAGCGGCGGTGTGGGAGGAATGGCGGCGATCTTGCTACCAAGGAGACATGGCAGCAGCATGGTGCGATCGAGGAGTCAGCATTGGCTAGAGGCCAGGGCAATAAGCCGAAGGTGGGCCGAGTCCATACTCCCCCTGCTCCCTCCATCGTCCATCACTAAACACTAGCCCATTATGGGGACACCATCCTGTGTGGCGACGCCCTTGGGAACGCAAGGTCGAGCCTCCTAGTTGGCGAGCCGATGCCAAGGCCAGTTGCATATTTTCTGCTACTTCGTAGCTTTGTATGTGTTAAATATTTTGCTGGCTTGCATTCGACATCTTTCAATGCTTGCTGAAAGATAGGGATGCATAAAGTCATTGGCATGATAAATTATCGGTAGGGAAGCTACTAGCTCCAGGAAATTTTGCAAGGAAAAATTCTCAAGCTCAAAGACGGAGCAAAGCTATGGTCCTATTTTGCAGTTTTTACTTTAATTATTCTAGATCGTAATCATGCATTGTAATTTGCATGGCTGCTACTTTGTAAACAATACAACACCGATGAGAAGAAAACCTGCGTGTGGGTTATGATTGTATTCCAAATATGTAAGTATTCAACAGTTTGGTTTTAGTTTTACTATTAACATTAATTTCGTGTTAAATGGTCCCGGTTCCCCAGTACCTGGTTCTAGCTTTTGCTTGACCTAATGTATGAATTCTGTTGTTATTATAGGTTGATTCATTGCAAAAAAATCTCATATAGAACAGAGGGTGTGGAGGCACAACGTAGACTATAGTGAGCCGGTGACAGTAGAGGGCGCGTCGCAGTAAGTACTAAGTAGTAACACTGAACGATTAGTGTATCAACATCTGTATCGATTATCAAATGCACATCTCAGTAAATATACAAGTATGCATGAGGATCTCATCCAAATGCATAAGATTTCAATGCAAAATCCCAGGCTCCTACTAGCTAAAGAATATTACTTCAAGTGGTGGTGTTACATGTATCACTAGCTACTCGGAAAGCAGCATTAACATTTGGCCCCTTTCATCTTCTATGTACTGGTATACATTCATAGAATGTTTCAGAACTCAGTTGGAATAGCACATGCATGGAGATAGAACTGCAAGGTTACCGCTGTCTAGTCCCTAGACAGGATGATCAGTTGCATGTGTCCTGTATTAATGAACGAAGAAACAAAAGAAAGAAGACAACTAGCTACTCAACAGAACGAACAAATGGATGAACAATTAGTTTATGGTATTGCCTGTTATATATTTATAATTTGTGGCCTCCTGAAAGAACAAATCTGCGCATGTTCTATATGAATGTCATCTGCACTTGAAAATACATCGGAGTCTACACTGAAATCAGGAGTTAATACCTTAGATGTTGTCCCTTGCGCTTCGTTGATGTGAACTTAGGGAACAAGAAATACCTGTTAGATTAAGTTATGAAAAGTTAAGGAACTTTTGATGCCAAGGTTACTACTAGTCTACTATTCAATGAATGACACATGATTGATTGTCGATGCATGGGTAGTTTGGCCAACGAAATCTCAAGATGAAGAGAGAGAGAGAGAGAGAGATGGAAGAGTACGGATCAAAAGAAGATCCTTCCATGTAACAGGCAATGATGATACATGAACCTTTTCCCCTTCTTTCCTTCTATCAGATTAGAGATCGGAAAAGGCGAACATGGGAAAGGACCACAACTACAAGGGAGATGCACATACTTTAAAGAAGGAGAAAGAGAGGAGAAAGCATGCAAGCATCTGAGTTAAAAAAGCTCATGATTACACCAATCTGCATGCTAGACCACACGAAAACCAACACGAAGGGAAAAACAATCCGCTGAGATAATCATATCCTAATGATTCTGGCACACAGCAACCTTAACCGAACTATCACAAACAAACCAAGAAATCGAGAGAGAGAGAGAGATGTTATATGTCCACGAGAAGTCACCAAATCTTGCCCATGTGATCCAAGAAACAAGGAGACGCGGCATGGGAGCTTTACTTGAGGGGAATGAAGCCTGGTCCGAGATCAATCTACAGATCAAATCTCAAGGTTTCTGCGCCTCGAGCCAGACAACATTCCCCTCAAATAAAAAGCCCTCTAATTTCTTTCTCCCTTCGCTGTGATTCTTCTCTCCTCTTTATTCTGTTCCTCACCCCCACAAGACTCGGCTTGTTTCAAGGGGGGGACTCCAGAGCAGAGGACGACGGTCTGTTGGTATCTATAAAGAGGTGGGGTGGAGAGAGAGATGGGGTTATCATAGGTGAAATCATTGCATTTTGGGGGTCAGAGTTGGGAGTGTCAAAAGATAAAACCAGAAAAATATGTCAAGGGGACGATGTCTTAAGCTGTCTACTTCTAATACCTTGTCTCAGTGTACGCCTCATGTCTGCCGCCCCTGCGTGTTTTCCCTCCACGCCTGACGATGTTTGAACCAAACCTTGCAATCCTCACAAGCTTCAACGAGTCTGCTTGCACCTCCTATTAAGATATGCATGCTATTATGATGTAAGTTGTGGTAATTTTTCTATTCTCACTTATTGAATATTGTTGTATGTTTTCTGTTACCGAGTTTGCTCGAGCCGAGCTCGAGTTTGAGTTAAGAATGTTAAGATGTGGGTTGTAGCCTTAACTCACCAAACTCAAACACCTTTGAGTTAAGAAGGGTTAGGTTAACCTGATCAAAGCCTTTTAACCCTACTAATTGGTTCAATGTTAAACTAAACCAACAAAAATGTTGAATAAGCTAACCCACCATATCTCTTTATATTGTTAACCTAGCTAGGTTTGTCACCAAACACAAAAATTGGGTTGAGCTAACATAGTTGGATCAGAATTAGCTAACCTAGCTATTTTTTAACTCCGAACTAAACCCAACCTAAGTGTCTCCTATTTCATATAAATCCCTTTTGAAATAGTTTTTAATAATATATGTTGGCAAATAGTTCTGGGGAAATGTTATATAATTGATTCATCATGTATTATACTACTGTAGTATATGTGTTGCATATGTGCTTGTTGCTTTGTCAAAGATCGATGAGAGGTGTAAAGTAGGATGGGAGAAGGAAAAGGCCTTAATGGAGTATGGTAGAGGGACCAGTTGAGCGCGGGCCTACATTTGGGACATCACTATTTAATAGAACATGTCCTTATTTGTGAAGTCAATTTGTCTGGTCTCCAGTTAGTACTGGTGGTTCTCTTTTCATTTTTTAGCTCATAGTGTGTATTATGTTGGAAACATTTGGCTATAAAGGAGTAGTTGTAAAATACTCCTAACTATCTAATAATTAGCTAATAATATATATATAGTCTGTGAGTGTTCACTATATAAGAAAATAGTTTTTTAAACAGAACTATATATGTGAAAATAGTTCATACTTGCAACTTATTGATTAGTTGGTTTGTATTATTGCTTTGATTACACACAAAACATAAATTTAGTTTTTTATATGACAATGGTACGAAACTTGCCATTTGTGTAATATATATGTTCAAACTCTTTTTTACCACCTCCACTCTCCCACCAAGAAAAATGTTATACCTAAAAAGTGTTTTTGTCATTGCTATTCCCATTTAATTTGAGATGCTTCTTTTATTTGTGTTGTATATATTTTCAGTTGGATTAGCAAACTTCAAGTTGGAAAATCAGTCGATTCAGTACCATATCAACTTGATGTCGGCTATCTTCTTCTGATAAAGAATAAGAGAGGCATCTCAAAATTTTTTGTCGAAAAGTTCAAAATTTCGAATTGACGGCATGGAAATATTGAACAAGGGAAAGAACAATCGAAACATGTGACGTAGAACACTACTTCAGCTAATATCCAAAGCGACAACGACCTAGACAGGGACCTGGCATCGAGTCTGGATTATCTGCGTCAATTCGATGTGAATAAACAGACTGCACACTGAGTTTAGTAACCAAAGCGAAGCAAGCATGCACGCACTGTCCGTAAAAACTCTGAACTGAACCTGCCCCAGTAGGCATCAAACTCGTTACCTCTTTCATCGGCAAACCGGTCCGCTGGAAAGCGATAGTATTGGGCGGCCGTAGGAACTTGACTGCATTATCAGCAAAGTGTGCTTAGATAGCTCAATGGTGTGTTACTGCAATGAAAGAATGTTTAAGAAAAAGAAAAAATGCGACAGCATGTACCTTCATTACGGCAACCCCATAGTCTGTTAGCCTTTATCACTATTCAATGAGGGCATATTCTCCACGGTAACATAAGAATGACGGCCCTTGAAAACTTTCGTCACTACCATAGCATTTCCCAGCCAACTACCAAGAGTTAGTGGTGTACGAACACATACAGTTGCTTTGACGAATGGCAGTGGTAGCTTTTATTTCTGCTCGCCGTTCTGCTTTGATCTTAGACGATCCAACTCATGCAATGAGATCGATCGATGGAGTACGTAGTAGCTTGTCCTGGCCTGCTTGTAACGTTGTCCCCAACAGCGTATTAAATGGGGCAAGATCAAGTGGCACGGACGCTGCCTGCCAGTACCGCCAAGGTACGCACGATTTAAGAACGGAAACGTGAACTCGTTGGTGTTGTATCGCGCCATGGGATCGAGCTGATGCGCGGAGCTTTTCAATGTATCAGGTACGAAGCGGCCGGAGACGCATGGGGTGGTTCGCCATTGGGCATTGGTGGTCACAGCGGCAACTGCGCGGGTCTTGTCAATTGCCTTGTCCTGGTCTCGCTGGCGCGCTGCGCGGGTATAGGGCTTCGTTTTGGAGACGAACAAACGGAGAAGACAAGACGAGGTCAGGTTTGTCCCGCGCAGCGCCGGCACGGGCCTCGGCTCCGCCTCCCGTCCCCACCCACCCACCCGCGCGTGGCGTGGGCGCCCTCCCACCAGCGTTTCATGGGCAAAACACGCGATTCTTGCGAATCAACCGTACGCACGACACGGGACGGGAGGGAGGGAGGCCACAGGCAGGGGCGACGGTGCCGCAGCAGGGCAGCGGTCGCCATCGAGGCGGTGGGCTCCCACCGTCTTCCTTCGTCAACGGCGGGTGGCCGGACAAAGCGGCAGCACGTAAACATCGCGTCGCCCCAACTGTTTCTATGGTTGTGCGGGCTTTAAATAATGAACCCACGCCCGATCCGTCCACCCAGGGCCCAATGGCTGAAGCGAACCGATCTACCGACTCAAGGACGCTGCGGTAACAAGTTAAAAATGAGAGTAGCCAGAGCCGAGGTCTCCATCTTCGAAACACTTTTCATGCCCTCCCTGTGGTAGAAAGTGAACTCTAGGGCGCAACACAAGCGGTCGCCTCAAGTCTCTCTCCCCTGTTTCTGTACAGCCAGTACTGCACGGCCATCTCTAGAAGCTAGGGTCCAAAACTATTCATGAGGTTAATATGCACTGTGCACGTTCTTTCTAGTATGCTGGTTGTTCCTTTCATATACCGACACCTACTGGCGTCAAATAGATCCTAAACTTTGGCAAGATTACATGGGTTCCATTAGGTCCATCGTGCACCAAGCTACCACTATCTCCTAACCTCATTTTAACATCAATGAAGCGTTGCAATCTTCCATTTAATACCGACAAGGTGGCATTGATGTTTAACTCGTCCAGTAGCAACTATATCCTGATGTACTATATGGGCATGACCATGACCGACTCCTGGAAATGACGTGCATAATCGACGACATCAAATTAAAGTACAGTCACCCGTACAACCACTTCCATGACAACTTATGCCTATCCACTAAACAAAGAGCCTTTCTTTTCTCTTGCTGTTGCGTACAAACAATAAACAAAAACATAAATCTTTGGCTTGTGGCACTTGCAAAAACGAAAGAAACAATGCCTAGTTTGAGAGCAGTTCAAAAGGTGATAGGGAGAGGGGCAGTGGAAGTGTGGAACACGCAGAGCTGTCGACACTGGCAGATGTTGAACGGAACTGATGCCAAGAAATATGAGGGAAGGGGGCAAATCCTGACCGACTGCATGACAGAACGAGACTTGAACTTTTTTACCTGATGTACTATTCTGCTGCACCTACAGGCTACAGTCCAACAAAAGGAAAAATTTTCAACAGTTACAACGCCTGCTAGGAAAAACATTTACGTGCTAAGCATATAATTGTTTTCTACATGCACGCACAATGTGCAGGGTAATTTACTAGTGATATGCTTACCAGGAAGGAGGTCCCGAAACGATATGGATCTCATAGAAACACCTCGCTAGTAAATTAACCGGGATGTCAGCAACACTCCATGAATCAGAGAAAACACAAACTTGGGAGTTCAATAGGTGAAGCAAGGCTTTCACCTTGCTATATAGAACATTTTTTTAAAAGAAATGGCATCGAATTAACACGGGTTAATTCAAAAGCAGTGCAAGAAGTAACAACATCACTGTTTGGCAGACAAACATGAAGAGCATATCCAGAAACTGGAACAGACGAACAGTAGCCTTTGGTTAACTTTGTCTATCACCGACAGGGATGGTGATCCACCTTCAAGAACACCCATGCACATACATTGAACTGCAACTCACGGTAGGTAGAGTTCAAATCAGCTTTTTCTTATGACTTTTGATTACGACTTTTGGCTTTTGCTGATAACTTTTAATTGAGAAGTTATCCTATTCAAAACAATTCCCGGCTTCTCTAATGGAGAAACTGAAAGCCAAAAACCGTTTAGAATTACCCAATTAATGTTCTTTGTTAGAATTACCCAACTCATGCCTTTTGTTTTATCTTCAATGATGCTATTTTCGAATCACTGTCTAGAACCAAATAGAAATCAAATCCAATTTACAAACAGCTGGTAACAGGACCACGGCGGTAGTTTCATTCTTACATTACATCAGCTGATTTCCAACAATGCTGGAACAAAAAATGGAATTCACTGCAATGACATTTACAAAGTACAACATACATAAATACGCAGTCACATAAATCTGTGGCAAGAGTACACAAAATTACGCAATACAAGAAACGGGCAGCCTCTGTTATGGTAACTAAACCAGATCAAATAAAAAAATGCAATGAACATCGAAGGGACTTCACTCCAGGAGTTGCATGCATAGTGGCTTATTGAACCCATCAAAACTCCCAGTTTTGATTTTGGAAGACTACCATGCCAGCGGCTCTATAGATTGCAAATTATTGAATTAAGTTTGTCATATATTTGTAATTACATAACAGATACAGAACAGAGAAAACCAAGGATTATACCAACAAAAAGTGTTCAAATATACTCTTCTAAAAGCTCAAATATACAGGAAACCTAACAACATTGTTGGTGGTCCAGTCCAAACTAAATGCATGTTCTGAACCCACAACCAATACCTCACATTCACCCTTGCACGCAGAGATATACATAAGTTTATATATAGACACCTCGAAATCAGTCAACAGAAGTGTAAACGGAGATATACCCCTTCAAAACTTGTTAAGTCTGAAAATTTTACAGCTCTTGCAAAGGTTGTGTGCACTGTCGGCCAATAAGCCTGCACTGTTCTGGTAGCAAAGAGCATAGTACCTGCCCCTTGACACGACAAAGCTCGCCATCTATACCACAACCATTGTGAGTGTTTGTGCCAGGCCTGAGTTTTACTGATTTCACCTGTGTAATGGCAGAACATCGGTTAAAAGAGCTGGAGGAGCATCTAATTTTTTACAAGATTATATGCAAAATTAGGAACTATCAAATAAGATTTGCTATGATTTCGTGACACATAAATTTAGCTCGAGACATGTCTACACAAACACACATGAATAATAGATTTGGCATGAATGTTGTCAAAAGTCCTTAAGGAAGCACAAAAGGCATAGGAGAGTAAAGGAAGTAGCCGGAGCAACAAAAGAACATCCACAGAAATAGATTTTCCATGAATCCAATCAAAAGCTCTTAAAAAAGAACTAAGAACAGAAAATGAAATAACTATAGCAAAGGAAACCACATCTTACCTTTACATATTCCACATATGGCAGAGAAAGATGACGACCAAATTGCAGGAGTACAAAAAATCTTAACAACCTCCATCTTCCCTTTCCACCAACTAAAAGCAAGTCTAAACTGTTATCGTCATGCTCGGCTTTAGGTGCAACAACCTGAGAACTCAGACTCTGCACTGTCTTGCATGAATGATTGCATACTAGAACACCAAGAAAGTGCCCTTTTCTTACAACCCACTTCTCATCTAAATTCGGAACAAGTTCCTCTGGCACTCCACTTTCTGTGTGTTCTGGTGGCGCAGGAAGTTCAAAGGATGCTCAGGATCCCAGGTTGGTTCCGTGTCCCATTTTGGGCCAGTGTCCCACCTTTGTTCAGAGTCCCAAACAGGCCCTGGATCTGATATCGTCGAAGAAATATCTTCCTTATCATGCATTGATGGGGCTGCACAAGACAAGCGAGTGTCATTAGTAGCAGCCAAACCAATTGAACTTCTCTCGTCTCTTGTTTTCAACCTGGTCCTTGATCTGTTTGTATTTGCTGAATGATGGGGTTGAGGGTGCAATACTTCTTCTGGTTCTGAAACTATGTTGCTTCTGCCCAGGGACAGACGTTTTGCTTTCTGGTCAAGTCCGCGAACATACTCCGATGGTTCAGTGCTTGCCACTGTGCTGCCCGATGTGTCAAAGTCTCCCATTGACATCCTACTAGGAGTCATAATAGAGTCAATGCTTGATAAACTGGAAACTCTGGGAATTGCTTCTCCTTTTGATCTGCGCATTATGTCAGTATAGAGGTCGGACGAATCAATCTTGTCCTGCTCTTTGTTCATTTTCTGCCCAACCATCTCTTCTGACATAGGAAGATATTCCAACTCATAAAAATAGCTGGGTAAACACAAAAATTTCAAAAATCCAGCCACAAAGTACGAAGAGGACCAAATCTCTTCTGATATTTATCGGAAAGTTCCAGAACTGCAATAAAGCAATAAAGTTTTGTTGCAGCATAGAAATAAGATAAGGATTCCAATCTTACATAAAACTGCATATGCAAATACATATGATACAGTGACTATACTCTATAACAACATACTGAAAATGTATGTGGACAATGTAGTCCAATTACTACTGCATTGTGAATCCGTTTAGAATCAGCACATGGATAATTAAATGAAGCAGTTCAGAAAGAAAAATTTATGATCTGGCTGAAAAGTATACTGGTGAAAATCCGTTTCAGTAGTAAGGTCCGAACTCTGAAGCAGGTGGACATGGCATGCAGATTAATTGTTTGATGTGAAGGTGGCCTTGGAGTAGATATGAAATATTTCATCAGTTGTGATATATTGCTAAATATATATCAGATAACAGATATTTACTCCAATCCGAATGATGAATTTAGCATATTACTTCAAATATTTAGTACATTCATTGTATAATGACCCAACTAAATCAATGAATCACAAATATATTAGCATAAATTTATACTAATTTTTCTTGACCTAGCATATATAACACTAATATCAGCTCATGCATGCTTCAGAATGATCATAGTCAACAAAAGTTGAATGAAGCAAATATATTGAATCATTGATTCTTACGTCAAGCTACCATCTTACCATCACTGAGAAAACCATAGTATGAAACAGTAGTGCCAAAATGTATTAGCCCAGACTGGATCCACTCCACGGCAAATACGTCTAGAGCAGTAGAGCCCCCTGCGACCAACAGACAGTCCTCATAGGGAAAAGCTCAGAATGACAATTTCCTATACAACATCACACGAGTGTAAATCGAAAGCAATGTTGTTTGAAAACTGTTATGATCATTTTGTGCACCGAGATATTAAACTTTGCATATGTATCAAAGAGACATATTGGTATTTTGCTAGCTACCCATGTTTGGCAATGCTACAGAGGCAAGTCTCCCCAAAGTAAAGTGTGCCAATTGCTCCAAAGTCGACCTTGCTTTTCTTGCCTCAGGTAGTCTCCATCCAGGAATGTGTCTCTGAAGGAAAAATATGCCTACAGGAACTGTATATGTACACTGTTTTAAGTTTTTATTTAATCACCCTTCCCTTTTTGCCTTCTCTGCATTACAATTTACAATTGTCCACTATGTCTACCCCAGCATTATTGCTATACCACCTAATAGCTCAACAAAACTTCGATAATACATATTTCATGTTCCGAAGACGTAAGTTTGGGATATTAAATTAATGTGAATTGGAAGTGTTTATTTTAGATAACATGGTGAATTTCTCAGCATAAACTGGTCATAAGAAAGAGACAGTTTTAGTTCTACATATTCAATCCAAAATGGAGATACAAACATTCAAATTAGATCCACGATATCATTCTTAATAGTCAATATCACCAAAGAACTACAGTCTGTCATGTTGTGCAAAAAATAAAAAAAAACTCTGACTGATCGTTGCCGGATACTAGCAACTTTGAAGTCCTTTTGTACAGGAGGGTGTGTGTTGTGTTGTGTGTGTGTGTGTGTGTGTGGGGGGCTTAGTTCATCACAAAATATGAAAGCCTAAAATGACAAAAAAAATGTTTGTATGGTTCCCCAAAAATCCAGTGGATTTCAGGACAAGTTGAACTTCAGTGTGGGTGTTTGGCAATGCTACGGAGGCAAGTCTCCCCAAAACAAAACAGCTCGAAGTGGATAAGAACCAGCTCTCAGCACCAGATGCTCTCCAATAGACCGGATCTAAAATGAATTTTGAAACCTTGTTCGTAATCACATATGTTGCACTGCTTGGACATGACTTAAGGAACAAATACGAAAAGTGAGAGAAAAGACAATGGAACATATCAAGAGATTTGATAACCAATACATGAATTATGCCAAACTTTTATTTTCATAAAAAGCTATGATGGAACTTTTTTATTGAATAATAGTGATAAGACTATTGAAAAAAACCTGGGAAATATGCATTTCACATGTGAATACCTTGATAATTGACAATGATGCAGATATGGGATCCCTAACACCGAGAACAGTCCAGACAAGTGAATTATCAGATCCTGCAGGGATTATCCCAATTGGAACTGATACAGTTTCCTTTTGATCACTTCTGCTAAGAAGACCATTGAGCACCTGCAGTAATAGAGTTTTTAAATTGGCACGTAAACTTACTAAGTACTCCCTCTGGTCCCGAAATGACCCCTATAACCCTATTTGTTTCTCCAAATCCCTATTTATTAAGGGTATATAAATTATTGATAAGAGTAATAAAGGGAAGAGTATAAGGGGAAAGAATGTGAGCAAGTGTCCTTGAAAAAATGTCCCAAGAATAGAAGGCTAGAAAGCTCTTAAAATTAGGCATGGAGGGACAACAGACCAGCCAAATATTAACGCTAAGAAAAGGACAAACCTCATTTACAATTCCATCACCGCCAACACATACAATCCCTACAAAACACTTTATATCAGTAAGACAAGATGGAACACTTTTGCATTGAATGTAATTAAATTACTTGGCTGTGTATAGTTACTATCGTACCATCTGGGCATGTGCTGAAATCAACAGAAGATGCAAGAGATTTTGCATGACCTGCATGGGTAGTTTTAACTACTTCCATCTGAAAACCCGCAAGCTATACCAGATAGCAATGTGTTAAAGTGAAAAAGTAATCAGGATAAATGGTATCATTATTAAAGAATAAAACAGACAATAATGCCAAAATTATCCAACTTCTCGTAGCAAACTGATAAAAACCAAGGAACAAACACTGGCATCTCTGAAAGGCACAAAAAGTAGAAAGCAAAGACAAGACAGCTAGATGGCCAGCATCACATTAAAAAAACAAATTTCGCTATGTTTAAGAGTTAGAACATCTTCAAATTAGTTAGCTCTAGGGAATTGTTACACTACTTGAAATCCAGGTAATAACAATTACAGTATGTCACTAACATGACAGTACAACAATGTTTCGGAACTGAAGAAGCCAAATATGCCAGTGCTATTAGCCTCAATAGATGTCCCATTTCAGGGCAACAAATTATTTGACATTCAGGATCTTATCCTTGCATCATGGAGGCAAACAAACTTACAAACTACCCTCCCTCTAAGACATCTAAATTGTATGTTCTGCATGATGCAATGTGTGTGGAGGATGGCAATCAAATGCATCCAGAAGCCTTGCAAGGCACAATTGTAATTTAGTTCAATTTTACGATAAATTAGAAGTTTAATAGTTTATATGATGAAAACATAGAAAAAAATACCTTAAATATTGGTTCTGCTTTCTCATGGAAAACTTTACTTGATCGACCATGTCCAGATCGAGGATTCAATATAACAAGTATTCTTGGTGGAGATTTACATTTGATAGCTGGCTGATCAAATAAATCCTCACAAATAGGCATATCCAGGTCCTGGCTAACACTCGATATTGCAGGGTTATATTTTGTGTTAATGTAGATGTGCTGATCAGCAAAGCATGTTATCCACAAAATGGCCTCCTCTAATGTAGAGGCTGCAAACTGGAAGTCCTTCCGAACTCTCTGAGTTTTCCCAAAGAAAGACTTCTTGGTAGGGTATGCATGCACAGTGAAATGTGGGACACGGCGATTATAGGATACCTGCCAATACAAATAGAAGACATATAATCGGGGAAGGGTGCACATGCATGGTACAATGAGCAGCATAACAACCGAGATGTGGCATATTATCTGATACTTACAGATACAACTTCATCAAGTTGAAGTGTGGAAGAATCCCATATCAAGGCTTTGCTTGTGATTCTTGCGTCAACGGTATCGGCTTTCTCATTCCCAGGTCCATGGTCATGTGACGGACTTTTATTTTTCTTACCAAGAATCAGCTTTCCAGAATAAATCTCATATCCTAGAAAATTGGACTTTTCATGCACTGCATCAGTCTTCTGCTCATGGCTTTTTGCCTTATGGGGATCTTTATTGTCAGCATCAGCACGCTTCTGCCTCAAAGATTTTGATTTGCTTCGTTTCTCTGGTAATACAGTAGGAGATGAATGTTGTCCTGCCGACTTCTGAGAACGCCGACTACTTGAACGCCGGCTAAATTTCTGAGGCGAGCCTCTAAAAGTTGGATTTTCTAGATCAGTTCCGTCCATCTATTTAAATCGGGCTTCAGAACATTGGTATGAGAAATGCATTCTACACAACTCAGAGGGTGGAAGGAACATCACGGCATCAATGCCCTATGGAAAGGATAATTAAATGATCTGCAGTGAAATAATAGTAGGACCATTACAATCTGTGTATCACTGGTCATACGCACTGATGGTTAGCACTATGGTTGCTATAATAAGCCACTACAAGGGATAAATAATTAGCTCCTATTGCCTTAGTCCCCATAGATGATAAAGGCAAAAAAAAAGCACATAAAGGATAGTTCCTTATGATGTTGTGGTATCAAAAGACTCCAGCAATCGAAGTTTGACCGCTACTGGGGTACCCATAATCTACAATAGTGATGCCCTATCTCTAGTGATGGCACCAACGTTTGTCTTGGTACGCTATGAGCACATGCAAATAGAGGAGAACCACATTAGTTGTGAAGGACTGGGTGTCAGTTTATAAGTGTGAGACACGAGCTAGCATTTGGGGGTTAGAAGGCCCCCATAGCACCCCACACATATCAGATATCATACAGTTTGAGCTTCAAATATATCAAATCAGAAATGAAATCGCATAACCGACTGGACAATTACATAGTTGGACATGATTGCTAAAGTTTAGGAAGATTTGCACTACAAGCTGATTTGCTTTTGGGGTGAGAAGGCCCTATAGCACCCAACACTCATAGTGTGCTGATTTGCTTTTTATCCAAAGATTTGCAGCTTGTATGCTCTAGTTTGTACCGAGATAACAGCTCAGTTCTACAACGCTTATTATTCCAACGCAGAAATACCAAGCACTAAGAAGCAGCAATCAAACATCAAGCCGGCGCGTCTCATATGCTTCAAACATATCGAATCACAACTGACACTGCACGGTAATACAATTATACAAACTAGTATGCAGTACGAAGAAATCGTCTCGCCAAATTACGTTGTTGGCCATTATGGCTTAAGTCCAAAACGCCCTACATCGCGCACACCACCGAACCAGTCCCTGAGAACAACTAAGCAAAAGCAAGCCGCGCAACAAGCAACACCAACGATACCTACCTCACCAAACACGGCAGCGCCGAGCGGGGAGTCGGATTCGAGATCACCGACGCACCGAGCGGAATTCAACTCACCCGAGCGCGGGGCGCACGGGGCGATCGGGCCGAACCGGGGGCGGAGAGTCCGCGACGCAGATCGAACGGTGAAACCCCCCAGATTTGGAGGCGGGGCGGGGGCTCTCTCTCTCTCTCTCCGCAGCCCGGTCGGTCCCACCCCCTGGAGCTCCCGAGGATTCTCGTGCGTGGGTATGCTGCGACTGGAGGGGTGGCCGTAGCAGGGGGTGGTGGCGGTGGAGAGGAACGGGAGATTTGGTGGTTTTAGCGAGGGAGGAGAGGGAATGGCGTGTCGGACATGAACCGGCGTCCCGGCTGCTGCGGGAATGCGCTGTCAGCTGTGAGCCGTCCTTTTTTCTGTGGTTTTGCCGTCTATTTCAACCATTTTCTGTATGCGCGTGACTGCGTGCGCCGGTGTGCGTCCTGCTCGTGTTACTGAGTTCAGAGGCCAAACGGCCACCGGGCACGGCACGGCACGGCGCATGTTTAAATAGAGCACAACTTAGTTAGATCTAATAATTCGAATAAGTTACTGTATCATGTCAGTTCTTGTACCATGTCAGTTCTTGTATTTGCCCTTCAACCCAGATACGACACGGAGAAAGATCGGGGGAAAATTGGGACATATTAGGTCAGCTTAGGTATGTTTAGCCAAACAGACCATCAATGATCTATTGATTTTACTGTCAGTCGTAAATAATTTTATTACCAATCACAAGTAATTTTACTGTTAGTTGCTGAGTCGTAAGTATTTTTACTACCAGTCATAAATAATTTTACTGTCAGTTATAAGTAATTTTACTGCCAAATCATCCATCCGCTTTCAAAAAATACAAAACTCTAACACAAATAATTTAACTATCAACCGTAAATATTTTCACTACACTAATATATAAAAGTTATTGTATGTACCGTGACGAGCCGATCTACCATACCAAGGTGCTGATCTAAGTACAGCACGTCCAATCGAGTTAAGCCGGTAGGACTCGTTTACTTACTATCCGTGCCGTGTAATATCATACTTTGTATCAGTTCAGTTGCTCGGGGTTGTTCTTTAACGGCTTCTAAAAGCGAATTTTGCTTTTGTTATAGTATCTAACTTTCAGTATTTCCTTAAAACGGGTCTATAAGTTAATTGTAGTGCACGTTAAAAGCCCAACATCTGTATCAACCAAAATCGTAAGCAAATATCTATCTCCGTGATCTATGTCACAAACAACTAAAATTTAAAAATTTAGCTAAAAATTATAAATCGTAACTATATCAAACAGGCTCAGTGGGCTGCCTACTGTTGAGTTCGTGCTTTGATGCCTGTGGTACGGGTGGTGGTCTTCTTTCTGTTTCTAGAATAGAATGCACGGTGGTGCTTTCCGGGTTGGCATCCTCTATCTTTGATTCAAATCTCCTTTTCTTATTCTTTGTGTCCAAATTTCAAGGGGGAGAAAAAGTATTGTCCACTAGGCGGCTCTTTTTTGAATCTAACTATGTGCTTAGAGCTACATGAGCGCGCTATTTTTTTTGCCTAACCACGGTAGGTCAAAGAGTGCCGACCTGAACAATTATTGGAGGGGTGACTACAACCCCCAAAAAAGTACAAGCGATTCACGTTTTTCCAGAAACAAAAAGCCAAGTGTTAGAATGTGGCCCATTTTTATGACTCATTTTCTTAATTCTAAAGATACTTTGTTTAGACTCATATTCTAAGGAAAGAGAGAAAACCAATTTATAAGGTGAGTCCTCTACTCCTCGAATATGGATAGAGATAGTATGTGGAGGGTTCTATGTAGTCACACACGCCGCACGCCGCAGCACGTATACGCATATTTTCGTGAAAATCGCGCCGATCGCGTGACGCGTGGCGCGCCACTTGCGCACCAAGTCCATCTCTATTTTGCTTGAACCATGCATTACTCTGTTTGAATGAGGCGATTACAAGGAATTTACATCGCTAATTCATCGATTACGTGCATAATTGCTTAAAACGCAGCAGATTATTAGCGAATAGCGCAGCCTTAAAAGGGCTCGGAGATGTCCGGAGAACAAAGAGAATTTCGCACCTCCTTTTTCTTCCTCCCGCAATTTTTGTGCCGTGGTGCTCGTCGTCGAACTACGTCGACCTTTCTTCCTGCTGCACACGGAAGGAGGGAGCGGCTATCTCGAACCGCTGTAGAGAGTACACAGGCGGCAATAAGGTTTCTGGCAACAGATTCTGCACTGACCGCCGTACCGCGTCATCTACGCTCGCATTGCGCCAAGCTGCGCTTCGCTTTACTTAAGCTAACAAGTAAGTCGTTCGTGCGCATGTTCGATTTAGTTCTTGTTTTATTGAGTATAATCAAGTATGTTGAGTAACTGCGTTAGTTGTGAGTTTTGCATCACTAGTGTATTGTATTTGTCTCCTACTAAAACTTAGAATTAAAATATTGCCCACATTTACAACACCAAGCACAACCATGTAATGTGCTATACTGCTATGATACCAATATCAAATCAAATATCAATGAGTTTTGAGATTGCAAACCACGTTTTACCACGTGGTGCCAAACATGTTCCGAGGGCAGCTTATCGGCACACGTATTCCTATCTACGTAACCAATGTGGTATTAAAAGTAAAACAATATACTGATATGATATCCAACATCCGAAAGGCATTCGGTAAAAAAAACGTCCGAAAGGTTTTTGTAGCTTCGGCCCATATTTAGGCCCAAAGGCCTAAAATTACATCACCGTTCCAAATTTTGGTTCAGGCCCATTATCCCGGATTTATGGAACCCGGAAGCCAATCCTCTTTTGGTGACTCATATTCACTGCGTTTGATCCATTACATAGCAGCGCAACGTTCATTATCTCTGTTTCAGAAAAATAAAACGTTTCCCCTGTTCTAAGGTTGTCGAAGCGTCTATATAAAATAAAATTGAGAAACGAGGAAATTTTTTATTGAAAACATAGATATCGTTCGAGAAATGAGTTTCCTCCCCCTCACCCCCTTGCAATTGTCACTGTAGGTTGACTGAAAACGATGGGGAGAGGAAGAATGATATGCGTTGACTTTCTCAGAGGATTTTTAACGTGTAGGGGTTCGATTTTTTTTCGGATGCGTGCAGTTGGTTATCATAGTCATTATTAAGGCTCAGCAACCAAGATGACATGAATTAAATCAAATCTCGTAAAAATCACAATTAAACTCACTTAACATATACTTTGTAGAACTTAAACTGTGACCAACAGCCACAAGATACAGACAACGTACTTATTGGACTAGCCACGGACCGGTACATACGATTAAACTCATGCGTAGAATCCTAAAATGAACTAGAGGAAAAGGAAGTTCCCCGCAGACATCCTTCAAGCCACTCGTACGATCTAAAAGCTCACGGAAAATTTGGCCCCCGTAGGATCCTGATCCTACAAATTTCCTCTAGAAATTCTTCCAAACAAGACAGAACACATGGTATTCTTTTTACTTCTTTCGGTCAGTTACCAGTCACCGCACGCCATGCATGCTCTCGAGTCTGCACTCTGCACTGATTCTAAAGTTTTTGTCGGAGCAGCGCTGCTCGAACTTCAATGTTCTCTCAGCATTTTTGTCGGAGTGATTGTTTCGGGTTCAGCTTCTGGCTTATTTTTTACTATTTATAAATTCGTCTTTTTTTGAAATTTTGGCTTTTTTTGAGCTTTTTGCCTGTTCTTTTTCCCATATTCATTTCGTTATGCGTGATGGCTAACATATTTTTATATTTTTATTTTTAAAATTTAATTATGTTAAATAAGCCTGTCACCACAGTTGTTTTTTTAAACTGGCTTTTCAGCCATAAACCACCAAAAATAAGCCTAAATAATCACCACCTTAAGCTGAATTCACCGTGTCATTTTCTAGTTATGGGTCGACTGGGCCCGCGTTATCTGATCCAAAAGACAGTAGCAACCTGCATCTGAAACCGCATCACGTTGGTCGTCGGACTCTTCAGTCTTCACTCCCAAGTTACCGGACACGGCACGGTGTGGCACTAGTGCAGATGCGAACGTCTGCTCGTGTAGCGCGACGGGGCCCTACAAGGTGTCTAATCAGAGGCGGTTCGATCCATCACTTCTTCCATTTTTTTCTAAAATAAGAGTCACACGGCATGCAGCCAAGGAGAGATCTTCACAGGCTCCTCACGAACACTTGTCAGTCCGTTTGCAAAGTTCTCCACAGCAAGTTTCGTTCGGTCCGTAGACGAATAGCAGAAGTAACGGGCAGAATCCTCGACCCGGCCGTGACGCGATAGTAGAACTGCACCGCACGACAACGGAGTGAAAAGTTGACAGTAAAGATTGGGTTTACCGTTTTACTACCGGATCACGCCCAACGTGTGTGCTCCAATTTATACCGCGTATTAACTCGCTGTCTGGAATGAATGATTGGGTTTTGGGACGTCGACCGTAAAGATCGAACGACGTACGTACGTGGTGGTCAGAGCTTGCTTGCCAATAATTTGCCGGGTGCATGGAGCATCTGATGCCGGCCGGAAAGAAAGCATGCACTGGAGTTCCGTGATCGTTTGATGCTTTGCCGTAGCGTTGCTGGCTGGAGACGAAGACCGGCCGGCAGTTACTTGTCCGTTGCTGAAGACCAGGAGAGATGTTTCCATTCTTTACAAAAATCTTTAAATAAGTATGGTAGTCGTGGGGTAGTTAGTATACGAATTAGACCTAGCAAAAACAAGGTAAAAGTCTTGCGTAAGTGCTGCTCGTCCAGCCATATGTAACCGATCGAAGGCATCCACTGTGGGAAGTATTTATCTCCAGGCAGTTGGTGGTAGAAACAGGTTCATGCGCTCCCATAAGGAATCTTCGGCCGAAATGGCCGTATTTAACATGTGATTAGTAAAAATAGTATTTATCGTGTAAAATTTATAAAAATAATGTCTTCATCGTATGGTCACCGTGCGAAGTACCGATGAGACGACACATAACCAAAACTGTACGGTCACGTCACCGTGCCACGGAGGCAGCACCATACGGCCAATGTGCAGTGAAGCGCTGTAGCTCCAAAGATGGCATGGCCACCATGCGGTACTTAATTATAGCACTACTGTAGCGCACTATAGTAATGTTCAGGAAAAATCTACTTAGGTATATTTTTGTATGAATTTTTAAATATAGCAAATAAGCTCTAAAAATCATAAATTTTTTGTGAAGCTCCCGACACAGTGTACTTGCTTGTGATTTTTTCTATAATTTTATCTATTCCGATTTTTCCTCAAAAATTCATTTAAATATATTATTTATAGGAATTTTTTAATATAGAAAATGAGGTTCAAATATTATGAATTTTTAAGATTCGTTACACAGTAGACTTAATTGTGTAATTTTTTAGAATTTTATATGTTTTGAAATAATCACCTTTCAAATAATGGTGGCAAACAAACTAGAGTAGGAGCCACTGTGTAAAAATGACTATTTAAAAACATATAAAATTTAAGAAAAATTACACAATTAAGTTTACTATATAAGGAGTCTTAAAACATCATAATGTTTGGACATCATTTTATATATTAAAAAATTCCTACAAATAATATAATTAAATGAGTTTTCGAGGAAAATTTAGAAGGGATAAAATTATGAAAATATGACACAAGCAACTACACTTATCAGGAGGCTCCACAAAAAAATTATAATTTTTGGAACTTATTTGCTATATTTAAAAATTCCTACAAAAATATGTTTAAATGGATTTTCCTAAAAATGGCTACAGTAATTCTACAATAGTGCTACAGTGGAGCTATAGTAATTATCGTACGGTGCTGCCTCCACTGCACGGTGGCCATGCGGTTTGGGCTACATGTCACATCATCGGCAGTTCTGCGTGATGACCGTGTGGTGAAGGCACTATTTTTGTAAATTCCGTGCAATGAGTACCATTTTTGCTAATCATGTGTTAAATACGGCCATTTCAGCCAAAAACTCCTCCTATAAAGCATGTACAATGGTATAAACTACTATTGTTTATAATATCCTCTATGTCTTCTAAGAGTATATACAATATGTGACGTTAGCTGCTTGTAAATCTTATCACGAATGACATAAGATAATGTAGAGGAGAGATAGAGCATAGAGAGTTGAGTCATATCTCATGCAACAGTCACCTGTAAAATGATAAACAAAATGCATTGTGTCATGGAAAAACTATCTATAAAAGCATGTAATTAAAAAGATAACCCATCTTTAATTAGAAGAGTAAGGACTAATTAAGGAGTTGTACTCGCGGTGCAACCTTGTTAATTTTGGTTACGCATGCATGTGACAATTCACACAACCGAATTGCACTGTTCCAAAGTTGCACTTACGGTGTAGATACATTTGCATTCGTTTTGCTTCCTTCTGGTTTTGTTTGGAATTTTTATACTTTATCCTTTCAAAACTAATACCTTTGCACAAACCCCTTCCACGCAATAGTACGCAGCAATGTCTCAACTTCCATCTGATGTCCATAGGAGATCGGCTCCAAAGCCCTTTTATGATGACGTTGCACACCTCGGGGTCCAAAAAAACTCCGGATAAGCCAATGCATCACATCTGAGATTCGAGCATTCTCGTCATCCGGGTGTACCAGAGTGGCTTGTGGAAAACCCTCAAATCCATACCATTCGGACCTTCACGAATGGTTCCAGCACCGTAATGTACTCTCAATGTAGTGGGTATCGATATTGCTGATAACTACATGCATATAGATTTCAATTTTGCAACATATCAAATCGCATCGCACACTACGAATGTATCAATGTACCGCAATTCACATTTCACCGATCGTTCGCCTGTCGTAACCAGCTATATTAACCTTGTAGTATTAACTTCCTATCAGTAGCCCACGCACCGATGCCGCACTTTTCTCGCTACTCGAGCTGTCCCTACTGCAATGAATTCCTAATAGTTTCGACAATTCACATATCATATCGATTTAAATGCCTATATACCAGTTACAATAGTACACACACTTTTTCAACGTACTAACGACATTACATTCATTCGTATTTAATCATAAATATTACGTATTATTATTTTTACAAAACAAATTATGAAATTCTAACATAAATATTGACATAATTTTGTAATACGTGCAAATTTCTAGGGACGATTAATCTGTATGTAACGTTGACTGAATTTTGTTCAACTACATTTTGTACGTAGGCCAATTTGCTAACGATTCTAATTTTGTAAAACTATGTTCGCTAAATTATACACAACTACACACTGCTACGACTGCTAATTTTCTAAAACTACATTAACTAAAATTTCTATACCAAAATTGAATTATTTCTATCTACATCTATAATTTTCTACTAACACTGACAGTAAATAATATATCTACTGCATATACAACATTTTAAATACAAGAAAAAATTACCTAGGGTTGCTTCTTCCTCTCCTCCTTCCTCTCCTCTCCCTCTCCTTTTCTCTCCTCTCTTTTCTTTCCTCTCCCGTCTCCTTTTCTTCTCCCTCTCTTCTGTTCTGTTCTGTGTGTTGACAGCGCGACCAAGCGGCCTCAGCCGCTCAGCAGCATCCTCCTTTTATCTCCGCTTCCAGTCGCCTAAGGGTTGGGTGACTGGAAGCCCATTCGCCCAACCGTTGGTCGACAGCAATTGCAATCGTCCGACCGTTAGGTAACTGCAATAAATCGTCCAACGGCCAACAAATTGCTTGCGTGTCGCTTAGCTGTTGGGTGATAGGCTCCAGTCGCCTAATCGTTGGGCGACTGGAGCCTATTTCTGTAAAAAAATATAGACGTAGATATATTTCTGTTATTTCGAAAAAAAATATTTGTAAAAAAAATTCGATTTGGACCAGCAGTAGATCGAGTGAGAGAAAAAATGAGGTGGTCCCACAGATGGGGCGACCCATCCAATGATCCTTAAGACGTTGCACCACTACATGGCATGGCCCCATGCTCTCTCCTTGTCACCTTAGGGAGCCCATAATTTCCAGGCAGAACTCCGTACATCTGGTCCCATCAGTACACATGGCAGCACTATCAGCTCTACCCTGCAAAGTAAACGGGGTGTGTGTATCTCCATCGCTTAGAGCTGGAGACACAATGGACGTGTCGACCGGAGCTCAAGCCTGCCTTGAATTTTGAAATGCCCGACGAGCATGGCCACGGCAGGTGAAGAGACAGAGCAGCAGCCCCTGGCCATGGCCTGCATGATGCAGTGCAGTCGCAAGTCCAGCTAGCAAGCACGAGCAGTGAGTCCGCCGGCCGGTACGTACGTGTGTCCATTCACTGCGCACTGCCGCGCGCCCCTCGCCTCACTGTTGCTTTGCCCCCGGCCCCGTGCTGCCGCTAGCGACGGACGGGCAGGCATCTTCTGCGGCCGTGTCCCCTGCCTGCTCGTCCTGACGACTGCAGCTGCAGGGGGGCGTTTCCTTGGATCATGCGACCTTGGCAGAATAGCAGGTCGCGGCACGCCATTCATGCATCCATCCGATCGCCGCTCTCGGATTCCCTTCCCCTCGTACCGGCACCGCGCAACGCCTTCGACGCCAACACCGGGCTGCAGGCCGGAGCCGACCAGCGTCGTCGCCGCCGAGTCCGAGTACTCCATCGCGCTACGGCAGCTGTCTCAGACCTCGTCAACTTCCTTACATCATTACATGCAGTGGCACGAAAACGACGATTAGTTTGCACCTAGCTGATCCCATCCTTGTGTCACTGTGACATGGCTCGCAGTGACTAGCACAGGAGTACTTGCGAAGGATAAGAATTTTGACACAGTGGTGGTAAAAGCAACGATGTTGTATGCCAATATCCTTTTGTTCTCCCAGCTTTTCCCTCGTATAAGTTGACTATAGAAAGATGACGGGATCACGGAGGAGCATACATACAACAGTTTTTTGGGGTTAATATTTTTAGGGTAGTGCCTTTTCTATTTTATTTTGTTGCGCTCTGGTTAGGTTGTGACATTTTTTTCGTCTTGATTGCTATTTGTTTTGTGTTATTTGTTTCGCCAATAGCTTGTCGTTTTTTTGTGTGTGTGTCCTTGAGTATTGCAGGTTACTGCATTCCTACTTAGATCGGCCAACATATTAGTGATAGAGTGCGAGTGGAAGTGAAAGATGGTTATTAGCGAAGTTGAAAATGAAAGCAGAGAGTACGTTAAAAATGTGTTTATACTATAGCTAGTCATGCATGTTTTGAATTTTTTTTATGGGGATGACTGTTGTCAAAACACTTTATGAGGCTGACAATTGAACAAACACTTTTTCTATAAGCTTTCACCTTTTCTTTATTTCTACATTTTTTTTCACTTCTTCCATCCTCATTTGTAGAATGTGTAGTGGACGATGTAAAACAATAAATAAAAATTGTAGAAAGAGGGATATCCACACCCCCTCCACAAAACACGCAATGGATAATTGTACCCACATCATAAATGTTTGTTGCAGCAATTATATATCACATCTTCTGTGTGGCTAGGGAGGGAGGGGTGACAATGCGAGATCAACACTTCCCCTTCTCTTTACATTAGATGCCACCACAAGCCCACAACAGATCACATGGTAGAGTCGTATCCATATCATTGCAAACGGTTACTTTGCTTGGCATACATATTCTGAAGGATTCAAATACATGCTGAGAAACTAAGATACGACTGTTTTGGTTACGCGCCAAACAGTAAGAAAGAGGGTTTTGGAGGCCAAGAGAGGTACCCGAAGCCTAGAACTCGAGAGAGGGTAGAGATGTAGAATAGATATCTTGTATCAAATCCAGCTGCGTAGGTAAAGCTTTACATTAGACTCTGGTGCGGCTCACATGGTGGTGACTTGGGATACTTACTCGCGTAGCGATTGGTGTACCTCTCCACATGCTAGGTGTAGTAGCGGCCGAAGCGGTTGCCATTCTAGGTGTGTTTCAGTGGCTCTCCCTCGAGGGTGGAAAGGTGATATGAGCCGGCTATGAAGGAGGCCATCACTACATCTCCAACTTTTTCGTTGTGTCGGCATGGAGAGTCTTTTTAAGGATGAGGTCCCCTTCTGTTAGATGACACGCTTGACCTTCTTGTTGTACGAAGCCGCAGTCGCTCCTAAGTATTTCGTGATGTTTTTAGTCACCTGAACCCTAGTTTCGTCGGTGAGGTCCAGCGAGAGTTAGTGTTCTGCTGGGGGTGTCTTGACCAGTGTGCGATGGGACTTTGTTTTGAGTTCTTCGGGCATCATGGCCTTATCACCGAAGAGCAATTTGAATGGGGTGAAGCTGGTAGGCCATATGGTCGTGGTGCATATGGACCAGAGGACTTTGGGTAGCTCCTCCGGCCACTTAGATGGTACCATTTGCACGCTCCACGACCCCGTTGGACTGCGGGTGGTCCGTAGAGTCATAGCATATCTTAATGTCCATGCATTCATAGAAGGCCTGGAAGCATGGTGTGTCGAACTATAAGCCGTTGTCGACGGTGACTTCTTTAGAGACTCTAAATCAGCATATGATGTTTTGCCAAAGGAATTTCTGTGCGGCGTTGATGTGATCTTGGCAAGGGGTTGGGCCTCGACCCATTTGGAGAAGTAGTTGTAGGTCACAATAATAAATTGGAGGTCACCGGGCATGTGGGGAGCACTCCTATGATGTCGAGCCCCCAACGTGCCAATGGCCATACCGACGGTATAGGCTGCAAGGGGGTTGGCGGGGCATGGCTAAACCTCTCCGTCCATTAGCATCCTTGACAATGCTTGACCAGGTCCTACACGTCTGAAGCGACCGTGGGACAATAGAAGCCTTGGTGGAAGACTTTCTCTACCAGTTCTCACGTGGCCAAGTGCGAGCCACACGGGCCATGGTGGATTTCTATAAGGAGCTCATGGCCTTCACGGCACGACATTCATCAGAGGAGTAGGGCACATACGCCCCTTTTGTAGAGCACTCCATCCACTATATTGAAGGTCCTAGCATGGTACACTAGTCTCTAGAGTTCTTGCGGGTCATCTAGCTCTTGTGCTAGCCACGTGAGCTCAGGGAGGGTCTCTAAAGTATGCCTTTAATTATTATAAAGCTCATGTAGACCTGTTGGTCCATTTAAAATCACTAGAGCCATGCAAAGTTTTGAAAAATGGGAGTGCCCACTCTGTGGCTCGCGACAGGAATAGGCTGAGGAAGACGAGGTGGTCCGCTAGCCTCTAGACCTTTATGACGTTCTTGGGAGCCTCTATGGACCGTATAGCATCGATTTTTGTTAGGGTTGGCTTTGATGCCCCTCTCGGATACTAGGAAACCAAGTAGCTTGCCCACTCAAACCCCAAAGATGCACTTTTCTAGATTGAGCTTGATGCCTGCTTGGTGGAGTTGTAAAAGGTCTCCTGGAGGTCTTCAATGTGCAAAGTTGCACGCCTACTCTTTACAACCATGTTGTTCACATAGGCTTTGATGTTTCGGCCTAGTTGTGAGGCCAACACCTGAGCAATGAGCCTGATGAATGTAGCCCCGACATTCTTTAGCCTGAAGGGCATCCTAACGAAGAAAATGTCCCACCGGGGACAATGAAGCTAGTTTTGTCTTCATCCTTTTTAGCCATTCAGATTTGGTGATATCCAGAGTACATTTTGCGGAAGCTCATCATCTCGCATTTGGTCGTGGTTTCCACCAGCTGGTCGATACGGCGTAAGAGGTAATTGTCTTTGGGGCATGCCTTGTTGAGGTGGTAAAGTCGTTGCACTTGCGCTACTTCCCGCTGGCTTTCTTGACTAGCATGGATTAGTGAGCCATTATGGGTGAACCACCTATCGGATGAGATGATACCAGAGGTGAGTAGCTTGGCAACCTTCACCTTAGCAGCCTCCTACCTATCGAGGAATATTCTTTGTATCTTCTGCTTGACAGGCTTCATGTCGGGCCGTACCACCAACTTGTCGATGATGAACTGGTCTACTTCGGTTATGTCAACAGCGAACCATGCGAATACATCTGCATTCCTCCATAGGACTTCCAGTAGGCTTCGCTCTGCCTCTAGGGCCAGGTCATCCCCACAGAAACTTGCCTCGATGGGTCGTCATTGATGAGCAGCAATTTCTTTGACTTATCCATTTAGCTTTGGTTTTGGTGCCCTTCAGCGGTGGAAGGAAGGTGTGGAGCCTCTAAGGGGGACAAGGCCCTCACCTACACCTTCCAGTGTGGGCTTCGCATGCCCACTTCGATTTGACATACGGGATCCTGATCATTGAGTACTGTAATAACCGCTTCCGGGCCAAGAAGTTTCATGCATAGATACTTGCAGATTGGGACCGTCCCAAACTTGTTGAGGGTAGCCCTTCTAACTATGGCATTGTACAGGTATGGGAGGTCCACAACATCAAAGTTGACCACCTCCATTCTATCTTGCTTGCCTCGACCGAAGCTAACTTCGAGCTTCAACTAGCCCAGTGCCTTGACTGGGCTTCCGTCAAAGTCCTGCAGCAGGATCCCATGTGGCTGAAGCCTGCTTCATGGGATGCCCATCTGGTCAAAGGCGTCAGAGAACAGGAGATCCACAGAGTTGTCTTTGTCCACTAGGACTCGCCTTACTTTGCACCCCATAATGTTGGCCGTGACAACTAACGGGTCTTGGTGGGGGAAGTCTATTACTGAAGCATCTTCCACCGTGAAGGTCAAGTCGACTAGGACTCATGCTAAAAGCACCTATGCTGGGTATGTGGTGACATGGTGTACCCGGCGTGTGTAGGCCCTCCGCTGCCTCTTAGAAGGGAACTCGAGGGATGACCCTCCCATGATGGCACTGATTACCCATCGGGTCCGGCCTCAATGGCTTCGATCCGTAGCACACTCGGAGGGGCTTGCATGAGTGGTATCTCTGAAGGCTATTGTACATGTGCCACCACTGATGTCCTCACATCTTGACCATGATCCCTGGCCGCGCTCTCGTGGAGTGCTGCAATGGTGGGGCACTCGCGTGTGGTGCATTCCCCTTTGCCATGCACTTCGCACCATGATCCCTGTGGATGTATGTCCTCTCAACCATACCCCTTCCATGACCATGGCTTTTTCCTCTGCTGCGGCCCTAGCCATAGGAGGTGGAGGCCTCGTTAATTCCCCCTTCGATGTCGAACACATACCTGCCTTGGCCCCTTTTTGTTGTTTATGGGTTGCACCCTCCCTTTGGGTCAAGGGGCGGCCCTACCCTCTGCATTAGTCCCCATGACATCAACCTCGCACCATACCACATCCTCCTTGGCCCTCATGTATTCTTCCATTTTGTCGAAGAGCTTGGCCACCATCTTTATGGGGTTTTGGCGTAATACTCCACAAGAGGCCCCTTTCGGAGGCCTCGGATGGTGGCATTGATGATTGTCATATCATTTACATCTTTAACCTGGTATCTAACTTTCGTGAAGTGCTTGAAGTATTCTCGTAGCTTGTCTCTAGGGGCTTGCTTTATCATGAAGAGCCAATCGGCATTGACTCGCTCTGTGTAGTTACCTTGGAAGTTGTTGTGCATGAGTTCGTGGACCTGTTCCTAGGCATAGATGGAGCTGGAGGTGATCGTGAAGAACCAGGATAGCGTAACCCCTTGCAGGGCGAGCGGCAGCCCCTTGGCCTTTATCGAGTCATCTCCTTCCATGGCTTCACTGGCCGTCTTGTAGACGCATAGGAACTCACGTGGATCGATGTCACCTTTACAGGCCTCTACTACGGGCATCTTGAAGTCATCTGGCTAGGCACACCACTGGAGACCTGCACTAAGTGGGGACTTGGAGTCCACTCATCGAGGGGCGCTGCAGCATTGAGGTGGTGTCCAGGCTCCCTGTCCTCTCCGCGGCCGCCTCCATAGCAACGATGGTGGGGATCTGCTGGCTCCATGACTTGTGCATCTCCCACATGCCCCTTCGTAGGTCCACCAGCTCCTACTGTAGCATGCTGAAGACCAACTCTAGCCCACCGCTTGGCACTAGAACGAAAACGCCTCTCGCCCACGGCACAATGGCGACAAGGGGGCGGTGATGTCGATAGAGGCCATTGCGATGGCCACAACGGTGTGAGGGCTGCTAGGGGCCACCAAATCTGGGTCATCTGCTTGGGGTGTTGTCTACTCCGTGGCCTGTGTCATCATCAGAGGACCCTCTTCACCATCAGCCTCTGCGCCGGGCATGATCATCCTAGCACTTTGTTGCCACAAAGATGGGGACCCTAAACCACTTGCTTTGTGGTCCCCACACTCGCAACTGCCCTTCTTCACTTTGGGGCCGCCGTCGCCTTCCTCTTCGTCGCTATTAGGCTCTAGTGTCTCGTCGGTGCTAGCTGCCTAATTTTTGGTCCATAGCCTCTACGCCACTCCCCACGGATGGCATGAACTATTGTGGTTATGGGCCAAACAATAAGAAAAGGGGGCTAGGGGTCCAAAATGGGTACTCGGAGCCTAGAACTCAGGAGAGGGGAGAGGTGTAGAATACATATCCTATATCAAATCCGACGAGCGTGTATTCCGTCTCATGCTGTCCTCCTCCCTTTGTGGTGCCCTATGGGCCATATTTATAGCTATGGGGATGTTTATATAAATGCCCCTTGGGGCCTTTACAAACAGGGATATACATGTCTTTTCCTTGGCATGCCCTATATGGGGCTGCCTTTTAGCCACATACATGTTTTGGCCTGCGTATGGTGGGCCGTTTGGGCCAAGGTGGTGCCCACTCCCCCAACAATGGCAATAGCCTTTATCGACATCCACTCTCCCAAACCCCCACCCTCTTATGATGGAGGCATTACCATTCACTAGGAGGCTAGGTAGGAGGAGAGAGTAGTGGGACAATGCCACCCTGATGGTTAATGAAGGAGGTGTATGCATTGATTTAGCTTTGGATGAAGAAGGAGGAGCAATATTAGGACACATGCATGAGGCACCCTAAGGACTTTAAGACCTATCCTTACTTCCACACCATCTACTACAAGAAGAGCCTTGCTATTAGAAGGAGTAGCTCTAGCATATATGGAGAACCCAAGCCATCACAAGCTCAAAGGGAAGATTAGCAATGATGGTTATAGCGGTAGTGACAAGAGGAACAACAATGGAGATGGTGATCCCTACAACACCTCATAATCCAGATAATGTATAGTTGATCGACATCATCACAAAATGTCCATTGTGGTACATATAGAGCACATCTTCTACATGGGTGGACGTGGGGGTTATAACAGGATCCCCACATTCTCTTCCATTTACAATGGGTCCTAAGACAACAAACGACATAGTATAATTGTATCTACATCGTTGTAAACCATTAATTTGCTAGATTGATTATATATCCTGAATGGTTGAAACAGGTGAGGAGAAACCTGGGTAGTGATGCTATCCTGCAAGCACACAAGGCAAACATAGTCTTTCGACGAGTAGAGTGTCATTTCCACAATGAGTAAAGGGTAGCATCTAAATTCTGTTGCAAGATTGGTTAATATAAGCATAAAAAGTTTGGACTAAATGTAATATAATTTAAGCAGCCCAAGGGTATGTTCATACCCGACGTACTTAGAAGTTAGAACTATAATATAATTATTTAATCTATTACATCTGCAAATGAACTAATTCTTCTTTGTTTCTAAAATTAAGCAAGGAAATTTCCGAGTAGGTGAAAGGATAGACAACCCTTGGACAAACATCCTCCCAATCTTTGTTGAGCGATTTGACAACAAAAAAAAATCGGAATAACCCTTAAACAGGTCCATATGACATTCCCCAACTCCATGGCAAACCTAATGTATTAAGGGTTGAAGTCTAGACTAACATCTTAGGTAGGCAACTCTAAAATTAAGCAAGGAAATTTGATGTCCGTTGTCACCCTAGGAGTAAGATATAACTAAAGTAGTTATAAGTCATATTACCGGTATTGTAATAATTATTTCGCCATGTAGGTGAAAGATACGATGCTAGACAACCCTTGCCATTTATAATTATCACCCCACTCATCCCCATGGGGTTCCCCGTATTGTTTGTCGAAGAAGGATGGGACCGCGATTGTGCGAGATTACAGAGCCCTCAATGAAGTAACCATCAAGAACAAGTACCCTTGCCTCGAATAGATGACTTGTTCGATCGACTATCCGGGACTCTTGTCTTCTCTAAAATAGATTTAAGGTCGGGTACCATCAACTCAAGATCGAGGCGGAAGATATTCCTAAGATGACTTTTACCACGCGGTATGGCCTATTTGAGTTTACATCATGTCATTTGGATTGACCAATGCCCTGACCTATTTCATGAATCGATGAATAAAGTGTTTATGGAATGCTTGGACAAATTTGTGGTCGGATTCATAGGCGACATTCGATCTACTCTAAGACTATCAAGAGCATGAAGAACACCTACGGTAGTCCTTGAGACCTTCAGGGCACCATTGTATGTCTGTACAAAGAAGTGTGAATTCGTTACCCAGATTAGTTTCCTTGGACATATCGTGTCTGTTTGGTGGAGTAGCGATCGATCCCTCCAAGGTAGAGGCGGTTCTAGAATGAAGCACCCACCTCGATCCTTTCAAGTCAGCAGTTTTACGGGACTAGCAGGATACTCTGGGCGCTTCATAGAAGGTTTTCCAAGGTATCCGGACCAATGACGAGCCTACTTAAGAAAGAAAAGAAGTATGAGTGGACGTAAGCACGTGAAAAGAGTTTTCGGAATTAAAGAAAGATTGACCACGGCCGGTGCTAACCTTGGGACATACACAAAGATTTTGATGTCTATTGTGATGCATCGCGCCAAGGCTTAAGTGTACTTATGCAAGGAGGAAAGGTCGTAGCTTATGCTTCGGTCCCCATGAGGACAATTACCCCACCCATGATTTGGAGCTAGCTTGATGGTCCATGCTTTAAAGATTTGGCGACATTATCTAATTGGAAACCACACATTTTGACCATAAGAGCCTCAAGTATATCTTCACCCAAGCCGACCTCAACCTAAGGCAAAGAAGGTGGTTAGAATTAATTAAGGACTATGATTTGGACGTCCACTACCACCGGAAAAGCTAATGTAGTGGCCGATGCCCTAAGTCGCAAACCCCACCGCAACAACCTCATGGTGGAAGAATTGCGACACGAGCTCTGCGCAGAGTTTGAAGCCCTTAACTGGAATAGTAGAACATGGTACTCTAGCAACCATGGAGGTACAACCAACTCTCGAAGACCAAATCAAGGCTGACCCAAAATGGACACCACAGGTTGAAGTTTAAACGTCTCATGGCCCAAGGAAAAGCTGCTAAGATGATAGAAGATAAACAAGGAGTGCTATGGTATGGGAAACGTCTTTTTGTTCCCCACCAGGAGGGTCTCAAAGACCTGATACTCAAGGAAGCCCATAGTTCCGCTTATACTCTACACGGCAAAGACAAAATGTATAAAGAAATGAAAACCTTGTATTGGTGGCCACGTATGAAGAGGATATTGCAGTATGTAGCCCGCCGTGACGTATGCCGAAGGTCAAGGCGAACATCAAAACCCGCCGACTCCTTCAACCCCCTGATTCCTCAATGGAAATGGGAAGAAGGGAATGGATTTCATAACCGGTTTGCCTCGCACAAAATCGGGATATGATTCCATATGGGTAATAGTCGATAGGTTGACTAAAGTTGCCCACTTTATTCCTGTAAAGATCACCTACAAGGGAGACAAATTGGCCGAGTTATACATGGCCCGCATCGTGTGTCTACATGGTATACCTAAGAGGATAGTCTCGGATCGAGGTTCTCAATTCACATCGCATTTTTGGTCCGGCTTACACGATGCTTTAGGGACCCATCTCGCGATTCAATCTGACCTATCATCCCCAAACGGATGGGCAAACTGAAAGAATAAACCAAATCTTGGAAGACATGCTACGAGCATGTGCTCTGGAGTTCACATCGATCGAGAAATGTTTACCCTATGCGGAATTTGCCTACAACAATAGCTATCAATCGAGCCTCAAGATGTCACCTTTGAAGCTCTTTATGGACGCAAATGTAGGACTCCTCTACACCGTCCGAAACAGAGAAGGATACATCTTTGGACCCGATACTCGAGGCGAGCGAAGAAAAGGTGCGCTGATCGGGGATCGTTTACAAGCCGCCCACCGAGCATGTAAGAGTTATGCCGATAACCGTCGAAGAGAATTGACATTCCAAGTTGGAGATCATGTGTACCTTAAGGTGTCACCCCTCCGAGGAATCCGCCGATTCAAAGTGAAAGGCAAGCTCGCTCCGAGATATATAGGGCCGTTCCCCATTATTGCCAAGTGTGGAGAAGTTGCATACCGGTTAGAACTACCAGCAAGTTTATCTGAAGTGCACAACGTGTTCCACGTTTCTCAACTTAAGAAGTGTCTCAGAGTTCCTGAAGAACAGACCTCCGTAGAAACCATCGAGTTGCAGGGAGATTTATCCTACCCCGAGCGCCCGATCAAGATTCTTGACACTATGGAAAAGAAAACCAGACGCCAGTCTATTCGACTCTGCAAAGTTCAATGGAGCAACCACTCCAAGCAAGAGGCAACCTGGGAGCGAGAGGATCAACTCAGAGCCGACTTTCCCTTTCTTTTCTCAGAATAGCAGAATCTCGGGGTCGAGATTCATTTTAAGGAGGGAGGGATTTGTAACATCCCATTTTTCATCTTTTGTGCTAATGTATCTTTGTTGAGCTTATGCTAATAATATCAAAGATTTTATTTTTCCCCAAACATTTTCTTTGGAAAAGAAAATTTAAGAATTTCAAAAGAAACTAAATTGAAAGGAGGTTTTATCTTCAAAGGAGTAAATCAAATGAAATTTGACAACAAAAAAAAAATCAAATTGATATTCAAAAGAAAAATAATAATTTCCTGGATTATGAAAATATACTTATATGTATATATGAATAACTATGTAAAGAGAAGGAAATAAATGATATATATGTTTATATATAATATATATAAATGTATATATATATATATATACATCAAATGAAAGAAATAAAGCATATATATGTATTTATAAAACATAAACCGAAATTGGGTTTTAAAACGAAATAGGAACAAGAAAATCTAAAGGAAAAACCACGTCAGTCCATTTTTCTTCCCACCGATCTGGGCCATCCATCCTTCCGGCCACGTCGCCCTTGCCCCTCTCTCCTCTTCTTCTCGGTGGCCTAGTCTCCTCCTCCTCTGTCTTCTTCCGCGCTCATGAGTCCGTCTTGCTGTCCTCGCCTTCGCTGACCGCCGAGGGAGGCAGTCTTGCCGACAACCTCGGACTTCTGCGCCTCGCCTTGACCCTTGACCTCGGCGCGCCGCCGCCTGACTGCCGGCCGTGCCCGCCTCGCCCCCGCGGCGTGGGTGGTACCACCTCTGCACCCTGCGTCGCGCGTCCAGACACCTCCCCACTCATGGCCTCGGCAGAGTCAACCCCCGCATTCACCGCTGGGACCCCGCCGCCTCCTCAACACACTGTGGCCGTGGAGCGATGACGCCACAGCGCGCACGGCGCCACACCTCCATGCCCCTGCCTCCTCCCTCTCTCCGGCTTTATAAATGGGCGCTGCTGCCTCACCGCACCCCACCTCCACCTTGCCAAGACTTCCTCCTCACGCGCCTCCTCTGCCGAGGGCGCAGCGCCGGCAGTCCCCGCCGCCAAGCGCCACCGGTCAACACCGGGACCCATTGGGCCTCTCCCGGACTCGTCCCTTTCCCTCTTTCTCCTCCTCCGCCTAATCGGTTTCTCTTCTCTCAGGCCGCGAAGCCGCATCTTCTCCAACTCCGGTGGGTCTCCTCGGTCTTGCGCCAGATACGGGCCAATTCCTCACACTGAGCACCGCCCGGACGCAGTGAACCCTTCCCCACCTCATGGGACCTCGACCTCCCAACAGGCCACCACCGTCGCCTCGCCGCCAAGCACCTTCTCGCCGCCCGCCTGCTCCACCCCGCCCACGACACCTCGGGTGAGCTCAAGGACGCCCCTAGATGCTACCATGACGAGCAATTGAACCTCATCGGCCGAGCCGCCGCCTTGTTCCCCTCGCCGGCCATTGCTGTCATCGGCCGCCGCCTCGACCAAGCCATGCCGATTCACTTCTCCCGAGGAGCGCTGTGGTGGCCGACCCATTTTGGCCGCGCTGTCGCACCCGGACCCCCTCCGCCGGCCCGGCCTCGCCCCCAAGTAGGGATGAGCCGGGGAGCATACTAATGACGTTATTAATTCCTGTCCTAAGCCAGTGATTAAAGGGGTATTAAATCAGTGCTAATTAAGACCCCCTGTCCGCAATGCATTTTCTCCATTTTCGGATTTTTCCAGAAATTAAAACTTTGAATAACCATAACTTTTTAACCTTAAGTCGAAATTTAATGAAACCAGTTTCTAAATTTTTCAAAAATCAAGATCTATCTAATGGTTCTGGTTTGGTTCAGTTTTGAGCTAGTTTGAGTCAAGATTCCTTGTGTATGTACTTATTTGCTCTCGTTATTTTATGTGGTATTTTTCCGGTGCGATCACCCGAGTAGAGTACGAAGACGTGAACGAGCCTCCGCTTGACGCAGCACCAGAACCCCAGACCTTTGATCCAGGCGAGTCAATGCTTTGATCATTTTGCGCCTATATTTTATGTGAAATTATGTTCATTTAAACTATGAGAACATGCATGCTCTATTTTATACGCAAACGTATGTCACTTCTAAGGTAGTTAACAACCCCGTATCTACCACATAATAAACTACCCCAACAACAGTTGATATCACATGTCCGTTGTCACCCTAGGAGTAAGATATAACTAAAGTAGTTATAAGTCATATTATTGCCATGCTGAGTCTAATCAATCCAGGGCTTCAGTAGCCCTGACAATCATATGTTAATCATGGGAAACTAGTTTTGGGACAGACACAGGATGTATGTGGCTGACTATGTATGTTAAATTGTGTTATGCTTCTCAAAACCCTGAAAATCTGCTATACGGTTTGGGCGGATGGAAAGAACGGTGGGTGTGGATGTAACACAGGGATTGTGGAATGAACCGCTTGGGACAATTTAAGGACTTAATCTTGTGTTGACCCCCGTGTACAACAGTACAACCACAAGCTGGCAAATTGTAGGCTTGGCTAAATAATTTACTGAACACTCTAGACATTTCACGGAGAACGTGTGTAGGTGGGCAAGGAAGCCCCACTTGGAATGGGACAGGATGTAGGTGACGTTGCCTAGGTTAGCGATGTGAGAGAGGAGTCATTGCGCTACCCTATGGTGGACATCCCGCACAACCTATGGTCGTAACCCCATAGGAGTGACATGCTAGAGTGCGAGGTATTGTAAAGGCCTCGTGATATTTTCTCGATCTACATGTCTAAGGCATCATGTAGAACTGTCGGGATGTTTATCTCTTGTGGGTAAAGATGTACGGCCTCTGCAGAGTTAAAACTATTCGAATAGCCGTGCTCACGGTCCAAGGGTAAACACTGAAATCATCCTCGAGTTAGTTCTATTTCAAAATATAAAAGGAAGGTGGAAATAAAAATCATCGGTGGAGGTAACGACTTTGGTAAATTTTATGCGGAGGATGTACTCTGTGTTGGTAATAAAGTGGATGTAACCTTCTTAGTAAAGCGGTGTTGGTGGATAGAACCTACCTTGATGTCAATTATTTTGCACACACTTAAATTTATTAGATCTTGCGTTCTTGAAAGCGCTAGGTCCTAGAAATTTTATATTACGATTATTCCAAAGCGGCTTTAAGCAAATAAAAGAACCCGAACCACCCTTGTTAGCCTTGCATCTATATTTATATGCATTACGTGTGTTGGCTCATGAACACGGTGGTTAGTGTGCTCACACTCGCTATAAAATCCCCATACAGAGCTAATAAATCAAAGCACTACGCCTACCATGAGGAACAGGATCTCAAGGCAACGAAGACGGTGGATATTAGCTTAGCCCAGAAAATGTTACTCCTTGCCTCGTCTAGTTGACTCGGCTAGTTTGGCGGGTGCCTCCGTTATTAGTCGGGCCCTTGGCTAATAGCGAAGGTACTCAGTTGTCCCGATCGCTTGCACGTGGCTGGTTGTGCCCTCACGCTTATGTACGCCTGCTTCCGCTCTTTATGTAATGTAAGACATTCATTCGTGGCCCTATTGTAACCTCGACCGACGCGGTCTATTTAAACTCGGTATTGTAATAATTATTTCGCCATGTATGAAATGATGCAACATTGTATCTGTGAGCATTATCTCGATCCAGGAATAATGCAAGACTATCACAGAGATTCGTGTTATAATCTTGGGGTCCGACATTGATGCTATGAATCTTTTGCCTCTGATGTTGTATCTTTTTGCCTCACAAGTTTGACCACATGTGTAGACCCTATAATAATAACAATCATGTAATGAAATTGAGGAACTAAAACATAACATAACAAGCAATGCCTACCATTCATTATTCTCCCTTCTTAGGTTCCACAAACTTTATCTCGATTCTCGATTGCTAGGAATGCACACCATCATGTAATAGTAACATTTATACAACCAAAACTAAGAATTAAAACATACATTATCACACAATATTGTCGTTTATAATTCTCCCTTCTTCCTAGATAGCGACATATACATGTAGGGACTATAGGATCCCATTAAATTTTTTTAAACAAGTCCTTACTTACAGATATTTGCACAAAATTCCAACAAATTCCTTTGGGAGTGACCCCATTAAAATTTTCTCTAACAGAAGGGACTCCACTACAAAGAAAACATGACTTTTCCATTTCTCTTACAGTACGCCCAATCGCGAGCAAGCTCTTAGCGGCTTAGGTGACTCCCACACACTATGCATGTAGAAGAAAGGGTAAGGGGAATGACTCGTATAAGTGCTTGCAAGCACTCCTAAGCAATGTGGGCCCCATGCATGAGAGAAAAGGTAGAGAGATGGGACGTGGTATTTCCATGAGTATTCATGTGGGAGTAAGAGAAAGGAGAGTGAGACGGGTGTACTACATGCATGGTCTACTTTGTTTTATCATAGATAGCACTACGTTGATGCCATCGCTGGGTCCAACAACAGGAGGAGAGACATGAATTTGATGTAGTCTACCCTCATTAATTGTGCTAGGTGGACCACATATGGAAAGATGGAGGGGGAGAGGATGTGTATGTCAGTACGCCATCTAGGGTCAAATTTTTTTTAATTTGAGAAAGAGATGAAATAGCTGGGCTCTTGAGGTTCATATGATGGTCTTTGTTGATGTCATCAAACCTCTTGAATCTATTATCATGTTGTCCCTTCTTGTCTAGCAAAATCAACTACCAAGTGCATAGTCCCTTCCTACATTGAAAGGTGGAGATGGGGAGATGATGTGGATATCAGTACGTCGGGCAGGTCCTGTGGAAAAATATTTTTAGTTAGAATAGGGGATGGAATGGGCGGAGATGCTATTTTGTTTTACACACTTAGCCATTGCTGATGTTATCAAACTTCTTGTATCCATTACCAAATCTTTAAGCTTACAAGATCAACTGCCATTGGGCAGTCCCAAGGTGGAAAGGGCAAGAGGATTTGATGACATTTGGTTAAATCTTTCTTTGTTAGATTCAAAGGAGAAATGGAATGGATGGAGATGCTCTTACGTTTCACACCCTGGACTTTTTTGACATCATCAAACTCCTTGTATCTCTTGTCATATCTTCTCTCATGGCAACATCGACTATGCTTTGTTTATGGGTCTGTTTGGCGCGGCTGTGGCTTATGGTTTTTGGCTGAAATTTTTGAATTTTAGCTGTTTGCGACAGAGGTTATGGAGAGAGATATACTCGCTTACGATTTTAGTTGATACAGATGTTGGGCTTTTAAGATGTATTACAATTAACTTGTAGACCCCGTCTTGAGAAAATACCCCATTTGAAAGTTAGGTACTGTAGCAAAAGCCAAAAGCCGCTAGCTTCGGTCGAAAAGAACAGGCCCTTTATGCCATCAAAGCTCTTGCATCTATCATCGATCTTTTCTCCTCGCAAAAATCGGTCGTGTTTGTTGATGTCATCAAAGCTATTGCAAAGATTATCATATCTTCTCACATTAGAAGATCAATTACCACATGCACAATCCCTATAACAATATGTTGGTACTAATCTTGACTCATACTGAGTACTCGTGTGTCGAGTACTATGTAGTCGGTATTGAGTACTCATGTGTCGAGTACCGTGTTATAATCGTGTGCCGAGTACTCGTGTGTCGAGTACTGTAGCAGTCGAAGAACATTTGGAGACTCCGGAGTAGAGTACTCATGTGTCGAGTACTGTGTGATTGTAGATCCCGAAGAAGGAGACTCTGGAGTAGAGTGCTCGTGTGTCGAGTACTGTATAGTCAAAGATCTCAAAGAAGGAGACTCTTAAGTAGAGCACTCGTGGGTCGAGTAGTCCATGGTCAAAGATCCCGAAGAAGGGGACTCTAGAGTAGAGTACTCGTGGGTCGAGTATCGAAGAGTTACTGTAGCAGTCGGTACTCGGTGGAGTACTGTAGCAGTCGGTGTGTCTGAGTCCTATAATGGTCATAGCTATGGTGGTCGTAAACTACAGTGAACCACATGTAAGTTGAGTGATCGGTAGTCGTAACTACCATGGTCGAAGACACCATGGTTGAAGATACCATGGTCGAGATGGTCGAGAAGTCGTAGTAGAAGTACTCATAAGTCGAGTAGCAGCCATGGTCGAAGAGCCATGATTGAAGACACTCTGGTCAAAGATATTGTGGTCGAGAAGCCATGGTCGAAGTACTCGTAAGTCAAGTAGTAGCCGTGGTCAAAGACACCGTGGTCGTAGCAGCTGTGGTCGAGCAGGCGTAGTGGTCGTAAGTCGTCACTGGGCGTCCGAGTAACGGTTGAGTCAATGAGTCATGGTGTAGTAACTACATGCATGTAATGGAAGTATTATTAGCTGCATGCATGTAACGAAAGCATTAGAGGTGTAGTTAGTACACCATCAAGGTCTTGTAACTGTTTGTTGTGTTGAGCAGTATATAAAGAAGAGAAAATAGAAAAGTTGTATAACATTACGTAGCGAAAAAAATTCTATGTGTCTGAATTGATTGTAAGAACTTTGTGTGTCTGAGCTGCTCAAAGGTGTTCGTGTGTGTTTTGACCACTAAGAGTGTGTGTTTTGATCCGTCTGGGCAAACAATTGGTATCAAAGACAGGGTATTCTCCGTGTGTTGGAGAAGTGCATTGGTGTTCTCCGTGTGTTGGAGAAGCACCAATTGGTATCAGAGCTTTGATGTTCTCCATTAGTCAAAGAAGAAGCTTTAGTATTCTTCATTTGTCGGAGAAGAAGCCCAGGTGTTTCTCCATGAGTCGAAGAAGAAGAAGCCTTGGTGTTCTCCGTGTGTCGGAGAAGAAGTTGAGGGAAGGCTTCCGTGTCTCAAAACAGAGCCTTGGTGTTCTCCGTATGTCGGAGAAGATGCTGAGAGAAGGAAGGAGTGTGTCTCCATCTGCAGTGCGAGGCCTACTACGAGGTAATCAGTTTGTCTCAAGCTCGCAGGTGGTAGTGGTCGTAGAGACGACCATGACGATGATGAAGGTGATAGCACCATTGAGTACCACAAGCCGAGTCGAGAGGCTATCGCAGCTGACCGTGTGTTGGTCGGATGGTGACGTGTGTTCGGGTTGGCATGAAGGTGTATGCAGCGGCGTGCATCGGGCGGAGGTGCACAGGGCGACGACGACGAGCTGGCTGCAGCACCAAGCACCTAGGAACATGACGATGGGGCTCTGTGCGGCCATGACGAGACCGGTTGTGTATACTGACGTCATACGTGATGTGCGTAGTGGCGAAGGGCAACGAACGACACTGGTGCGAACACGCCGTGAGGAGAATCGGCATGAGGCCAATGATGGTCGTAGCCATCGTCACAAGAGAGTCAACATGCAACATTGACAACCGGCAAGACAAGATGCTGCTATGTGTGGCAAGGTAATGCCGGTGTCAGGTGCGTTGGTGGGAGACCGACAATGGCGCGTGGGTCACGCAAGATGTGTTGCGTGCGGCAAGAAAAGAAGGCTGTTACATTTAGCAAGACAGTGCGATTGAACACATCGAGGATTGATGTGTCAAGATTAGGGAAATTGTTGAAACTAATCTTGACTCGTACCAAGTAGTCGTGTGTCGATTACTATAGCAGTCGAAAGTCCCAGAGTCGAAGAACATTTGGAGACTCCGGAGTAGAGTACTCTTGTGTCGAGTACTGTGTAGTCGTAGATCCCAAAGAAGGAGACTCTGGAGTAGAGTACTCGTGTGTCAAGTACTGTATGGTCGAACATCTCAGAGAAGGAGACTCCGGAGTAGAGTACTCGTGGGTTGAGTACTCCTGGTTGATGATCCCGGAGAAGGAGACTCCGAAGTAGAGTACTCGTGGATCGAGTATCGAAGAGTTACTGTAGCAGTCGGTACTATATGGAGTACTGTAGCAGTTGGTGTGTCCGAGTCTGACAGCGGTCATAAGCTAAAGTGAACCACTCGTAAGTTGAGTGATTGGTGGTCGAAGATACCGTGGTCGTGAAGCCGTAGTCGAAGTACTCGCAAGTCGAGTAGCAGCCGTGGTCGAAGAGCTATGGTCGAAGACAACGTGGTCAAAGATACCGTGGTCGAAGATACCGTGATCGAGAAGCTGTGGTCGAAGTACTCGTAAATCGAGTAGCAGCTGTGGTCGAAGACACCGTGGTCGAGCAGGCGCAGTGGTCGTAAGTCGTCACTAGGCGTCCGAGTAACGGCTGAGTCAATGAGTCGTGGTGTAGTAACTGCATGCATGCAACGGAAGTATTAGTGGCTGCATGAATGTAATGGAAGCATCAGAGGTGTAGTTAGTACACTATCAAAGTCTTGTAACTGTTTGTTGTATTGAGCAGTATATAAAGAAGAGAAAATAGAAAAGTTGTATGACATTACCAACGAAAAAAATTCTGTGTCCGAATTGATCGCAAGAACTCTGTGTGTCTGAGTTGCTCGAAAGTATTAGTGTGTTTTTCGACCACTGAGAGTGTACGTTCTGATCCGTCTCGACCAACACAATAATATTTATGAAATGAATCCAAGGGTCTAGAACATAAATACCTTTTCTTTTTGGAACTTCAAACATCTTTGGGTGTTGATACACCCGGATATTTTCTTCATAACTATCATCCAAATTTGTGATCATTGGATTAGAGATCCAATGGCCATGAATTCTCTCCCACCCCCTCAAAAAAATCTCCCCTCCTTAAAAAAAATCTCTCCCCTCTAAAAAAAGAGGTCATTGGATCTCTAATCCAACGGTCTCAAATTTAGATAATTATTAGAAAAAAAACATCTGAATAATATCTAACACACCCAACATCTTTTTGTTTGGGAGATGATATAGCGCATTCCCCGTCTCTAGCATTTACCAGAAGCCCTCCCCGTTGTAGAGGCTCTTGCCTTTCTCTGTCTGTGCCTCCCACGCACACCTCTTTTGCCCCTTTCCAGTTGTTCATGACCCCATCTTTTTCACCATCGTCCCTCTTCTTCCTCCCATAGCTACACAGTCCCTTGTTTCCAATTTCCCCCGTCTCCGCCGTCAGAAGTCGTAAGTCCTATTCTTTCTTGCCACACACTCTGTGTGTGTGAGAGAAAGAGAGACGCGAGAGAAGCTTAGACTGAGTGAGATGGGTGCAGAAGCAAGAATTGTCCCTAATCCAGTGCCTAAATTGCCCTCTTAGACTCTACTAGTTGGTAGTGCGCACTTGTAGGAGACAAGAGAAACGACCAGTGGCAGTACTGGTAGAGTGGTACTGCAATTTTCTATTACCTAACCCCGGTCTTGTGAGATAGATCAACAGAATTTTGTGTTTTGGGCAGGAAGGGAAAGGTGGTGGTGGCCATGCAGCATCACCAGAGCGGCGCCGGGTCACCGTACATGGCACCGACGACCGACATGGTCCCGTTCTCGCTGCCGCCGGCGTCCGGGCCCGTGTCTGTCAGCAGCATGCCGCCTCCGATACAGCCGCAACCGCCGGCGGGGACGTGTTTCGAGGAATTGACAGCCGCCGGCTCGGGCGCCGCGGCCGTCAACTTCCACGACGACGACATGCTGGTCGACGTCGGCTGCGGCGGAAGCGTCAGCGAGGCGGGAGGGTCGTCCGGCAACCGGTGGCCGCGCGAGGAGGCGCTGGCGCTCATCAGGATCCGGTCGGAGATGGACGCCGCCTTCCGGAACGCCGCCTTCAAGGCGCCCGTCTGGGAGGAGGTCTCCAGGTAAGAAATGAAAGAAGCGAGCAGTAATTTTCCTTTCCCTGCGGAATGCCGCTAACGGTTTGACGGAATTCACCATCAGTCCCGCGCGAAATGATGGCGAATTATCCTGCCATCTTTACCCCATCTGGTTCTCTCTGTTCTTTTTGGCGTAATGCTCCTCGATTTCTGTGAGATTGGGGGTGCGGTGGTAGGTAAGAATCTCGGCGCCCGGGAACCGCATGCCGCGGTGTGGGTGTCGAGTCCGGGAGCGAGCCGCACAGACACAGCATGCAGCGGCTGCAGGCTGCACGCCGCGCTGTTTTTTCTGTTCTTCCCTTCTTTTCTAAACTTCGATGCACTCTAGGTTTGGGGGAAAGAAGGAAGGAAGCCTTTTGCTCCCATCCCGATGCCGCTGTCTGATCTTTCAGGGAGAGAAGAAAAAAAAAGAATGCCAAGTTTTAACTTTTGACTCAACTATGCCGCTATCTTAGATGAAAGATACTTGTGTGTATATACTGCAACTGCAATTATACATCGCCACTTCATGCCTTCATGGTTGTGCCATAGGCCTTCGGTTGAGACGTGAAAGCAAGAAACAACTGACAAGCGCGGCCGGGTCGCTGAACATCTTGCAGGAAGCTTGCGGAGCTGGGCTACCATAGGAGCGCCAAGAAGTGCAAGGAGAAGTTCGAGAACGTGGACAAGTACTACAAGCGCACCAAGGAAGGCCGCGCCGGGCGGCAGGACGGCAAGAGCTACCGCTTCTTCTCGCAGCTCGAAGCGCTCCACGCCGCGGCCCCGAAGCAGCACCAGGCCACGGCCATGGCAGCCGCCGCCTACACCGCGACGTTGCAAGGTCCTCAGCCGTTGGCAATGACCCGAATGGCGCCTGAGGTGCTAGCCCATCCCGGCGCCAGCCTGCCGGACCTCAGCTTCTGGTCGAATTCGGAGTCAGAATCGGACGGTGAGTCCGACGACGAGGAAGAGGAGGGCTCTGGTAAGCTGACGAGCGGCGACGGCGGGAGCAACAAGAGGATGATGGCGCTCTTTGAGGGGATGATGAAGCAGATCACGGAGAAGCAAGACGCGATGCAGCGGCTGTTCCTGGAGACGCTTGACAAGTGGGAGGCGGAGCGCACCGCGCGCGAGGAGACATGGCGGCGGAAGGAGGTCGCCCGGATAAACCGCGAGCGGGAGGAGCTCGCCAAGGAGCGCACCGCCGCGGCCTCCCGCGACGCCGCGCTGATCGCGTTCCTCCAGCGCGTCGGCGGGCAGTCCGTGCAGCTCCCTCCTCCAGCACCGTCGCCGTTCCTAAACCAATGCCGGTCCACACCCTCCGCCGCCTCACCACGACGCGGCAGCCGCCTCACTACAGCTAGTGCCAGTGCAGCCGAAGGTGGGGAGGGCTGGGCAGGAGGTGAGAGCAGCGGGGCGACGTCGCGGTGGCCCAAGGAGGAGGTCCATGCGCTGATCCAGCTGCGGATGGAGAAGGACGAGAAGTACCAGGACATGGGGCCCAAGGGGCCGCTGTGGGAGGACATCTCCGCCGGCATGCGGAGGATCGGGTACAACCGGAGCGCGAAGCGGTGCAAGGAGAAGTGGGAGAACATCAACAAGTACTTCAAGAAGGTGAAGGAGAGCAACAAGAGGCGCCCCGAGGACTCCAAGACATGCCCCTACTTTCACCAGCTCGACGCCATCTACCGCAAGAAGCGCTTCGCCGGCAGCGGCGGCGGCTCTAGCGCTGCCACCGGGGCCAGTATGGCCGTGGTCACCTCCTCCGAGCCGGAGAACCCCCAGCGCGAGCTCGAGGGGAAGAGCAGCAATGAGTTTGACAAGAGTAACATCGGTGGAGGGGAAGACGTGCAGGCCCCACCCGGCACCGGCGACGACCGTGCTTGATGGCAGCGCTACAAACAAGGCAATAACTGAACTTTGGTTCCAGAAGCCTAAAGAAAGCGGAAGCAGTAGCGCACCTACACCAGCGACAACTGCGGCAGTGACGAGTTCGGCCCCGACAAGCAGCACCTGCCTGGCCGTTCAGTAGACGGCAACGCAGCGTCCGTATCCAAAGAAACCAAGCATCACCGTCTTCTTCGGTTCGTGAGCACCAATTATCTTTGGCAACATCCCAATACCATTTGTTGATTTGTTTCTGTAATAACAACCCCAGTTATCAAAAACAAACACCAGATAAGAGCCTCCCCTCTTGCCATCAATTGGACTGAAAAACAGAGGAGGCGCTAGAGCAGAAGAATTCGTAAACAACAAGATCTTTTTATAGGACATGTTCTGGTTTATAGCCTATGTTTTACCATTTGTACATTGATATAGCATTCTGAAGTCTCTGTTACCACTTTACCATGCAATTTTATCAGTAACTTGGAGCATTGAGGGAGGGTTGTGTTTCAGCTTCGGCCTGCGGGTGGCCTTTCATTTTGGAAGCTTTCCGCGATGTCACCGCTGTTATAGAGATGCAACTGTTGTAAAAGTTTAATTTATTTCTGTTCGTATTATCTTTTAGAAAAACAGAGGAATTTATGCTAAAAAATGTTGATTATATTTTATCCATGAAAAATTCCCAATTTTAGCATAGGCCGAATTTTTTTCACTGCAAATTTGTACAGTACTGCTACAAGTAATATGTTGGACTACCAAGTGCATCTCCGGTGCTGTTACTGGGGATGAGAACAACATTACCAAGCAAGAATCCTAGGGATCTGTGGCACACAAAACACCTAACATTAACTAGGTGCCCTTGTGAGTTGTGACAAGCATGCTTGCGCTAGATGGAAAGCCAGCCACGTCCGATCCATCCTTTGACACTGCGTTGCTCGGTTGAGCTGAAAAACTATGATTTATGATCGAAATTGTACTGTGACGATTAAAATTTTATTGTAGTTGAAGGTGGATTATTTAGCGTAATTAAATTTAAAAAAATTAAAATAGAAAAATATGCTAACTCATCACGGACAACACAAACAAATACGAAAAAAAGAACCGACAAAAAAACTAAAAATACCAAAAGTTCAAAAAACAAAATTTATAAATAATAAAAATTAAGTTAGAAACTAAAAATTGAAGCCAAAAAGAACGGGATAGTACGGCAGCTGGTCATAATCTCCCTCCCAGTAAGTGAAGTGCTCATGAGCCATGATGCAATTTGGATTCACTTTGGATTGTGCAATCACCCTCATCGATTACATGCATATATGGTCAGAGCTTGGCGTGCGTGCCTTCTTTGGAGAACCAATGTTAGGTGGTGACATGCATATATGGTCAGAATGAGAGAGCTTATTTGACATAATTAAATTTAAAAATTAAAAATATAAAAATATGCTAGCCCATCACGCATAACGCAAACGAATCTTTGAAAAAAAGAACCGCAAAAAGCTCCAATGTAAGCCCAATAAGCTTAAGTTTATATACAAGACAAAAGGCCAAAACAAGTACAACTCGTATGATCACCATCTGCCATCGGCAATTCATCCCAGTGGCTTACAGCTAAACGATTCTTCAGTGCTTCGGCGCCATAAGACCCAGACAGAGTCTCTAACCTCAAGCCCCCACGAAACCAAGCACGCATCGATCGCATGACCTTTGTACTCGTTCTCCTGTCGTGTCAAACCATAACATTTTTTCCATGTGCAAACCGATGATGGGTTAAATCGGGGAGCGTGACTTCCTGTCTGTCACTGCACGCACGCACGTACGTACCGGCGCAACTTGTATCCGGCCGCACCGGCAGCACGGCGCAACCGAACGACTCTACACATCAAATCGAATGGATCGATCTCCGTAGATGTATGTTACTATCTACCAGTGCCAGGTACCTGTTTTTCTCCAGCCAATCGAAACACTGTGACTACGTTGTTCGGTTCGTAAAGTTGGCACATTGACTGCATGGCTTGGTCGTCCCCGCCGAGCACGAACATAAGAGGGTGGACACGACGTCACGACGCGCGGCGACCGGGCTCTCCATCCATTGGGCAACGGTCGCCCGGGGAAGTTACCCGCGCGCACGGCAAGGGTTCCAGCCTGTTAGAAATGCTGCTAGGTGCCAGGTGTGAGAGCGCGTAGTCTTGTCTGTTTTTTTCTCTAAAGCTGATGGTTTTTGGTTTTTGCTATAGTATCTAACTTTTAAATAGAATATTTTTTTGAAACGGAGTCTACAAGTTAAACGATGTATACGTTAAAAACCCAACATTTATATCATCCAAAATCGCAAATGAGTATCTCTCTCCGTAATCTTTACCGTAAACAGCTAAAATTCAAAAATTTCACCAAAATCTATAAATCAAAGCCGTTGCCAAACAGGCCCACAGCTTCCCACGCAACGCTTGTCCTCTTCATGCGTAACAGGCCCTTTAATTCGCCGGAACAATCGGCCTTGCACGGTTGCACCGTGACGAGGAACTTACCAAGTTACAGTGCTTGGGTTTGGGGGAAAAAGAGAGGTTGCACGCTGTGGCCAAACAGGGCCTGAAACTCTTTGCTTGGCTGGTTCTGAATCTGAACTAGGCAGATGGAGTCAATTTTCCACGGTACCGGGTCGTCAGTAAGGTCTGGTCAGTGATCGGCCGAAATCCACAGAAAACTGGTCAATGTTGACGGATTATCAGCGAATCCAGGGAGAAGAGCCGACTTAGAAGTGCTCCCCAATCTTTCTTTTTAACAGAGAGAGAGAGAGTAAATTTGCTCTCCCCAATCCGCGGCTCCGGGAAGATGGGCCTCTCGACCATGAGATCGACAAGAAAGGGCTCAATGAGGTCGTAAGGGAGTGAGAAAGATGATGAGGAGTCCGATTTTATGGATTTTCGGTAATGGAGAGTGACTATTGCACAGACGACTATTTTTCTTTTATCTTCAATCATTTTTTTATACTGTAATTTTAAGCGACTGAGAATGCAACTTTAGGAGCGGGGAATTAGTACACTGTAACTTTAGGTGACTGAGAGTGCAATTTCAGATGACTGAAAGATAAAAAAATTTCAGTCGACTGTGCAATAGCAAAACCGCTCAAGAAAAGGATGGCAATTCACTGGAGGTGAGAGAAGATTAGATGCGGCTACCAAAGCATTTGGACAACCTGAGGCGATGACCACGCAGTGGTGGTTGAGAAGCAGAGGAGTAAGAAGAGAGATAGAAGTAAGGGAATAGAATAACATGTGGGATTGTGCTAATAAAATAGAAATGGAATGGAAAGAAAAGAAAGGAAAGGAAAAATGTGTGTGTGTGGTGGGGATGGTCATTTTGCAGCCTTGGTCGCAAAATGTGGCAATGATAGTATTTCCAGGAATTTCGTGTGTTGGCGATGGCATTTGGCCATGCATGCCCTTTGCAATGGTATTTCCAAATTGCTCGTGGTTGTGATGGTACAGACAAAATTTACTCAGAAAGAAAATGTGTGATACCATGTGACAAGGATATAATAATGCTCTAGTTATTACGTCATTATATTCTCGGAGGATACCCCTTAGCGATAAGGGAGAGATTTCATAAGATAGTCGTAAATACTTGATAGTAAATCTTTCTACGACTACATGATTGTAAGTCTTACTACGACTACTTTTTTGTCGTAAGTCTTTTTACGATCACATAGTCGTAAGTCTTACTACGACTACTCCTTGGTCGTAAGTTTTTCTACGACCACGTAGTCGTAAGATATCCTACGACCACCTTGTGGTCGTGGGTCTTTCTGCAATCAACATATCCTCGAATAGCTTGTTTACAACCACCTACATCATTGTGGGGTCGTCTGACAAGGCGGTTAGAACGTGCGCTTATTTCTAATAACCGCACATAATCTCTCTCTGACAACAACCATCACACGATGAACGCGCCACTACGTCTCTCTAATAGTAACTTCCATCAGATGGTTATCACCCGAAGCGTTCGACAATGTTTCTATTGGCCAACAACCCTCCATGACATCAAAGAGTTGGTTAAGAAGTGTGTACAATGCCAGTTTCATATCAGACAAATACATCAACCAACTTATACTCTTCAAATAATTCCTTTATCTTGGTCTTTTGCGACCTAGGGTCTTAACATCCTAGGGCCGTTCCCAAGAGCACCAGGGGGCTTCGAGTTACTCTTTGTGACTATTGATACATTCACAAGATGGATCGAGGCCGAACTAGTGACAGGGATAACAACAAAAGCTACAAAAAGGTTCATGATGAGAAGCGTGATTACTCAATTTGGAGTTTCGAGTCGAATAATAACAGACAATGGTAAACAATTTTTGCGTGCAAAATTCTAAGAATTTTGTGATGAATTGGGTACCAAACTTTGCTATACCTCTGTCACCCATCCCTAAAGCAATGTGGCAATCGAGCGCATGAATGGCCAGATAATGCAAGGAATCAAGACTTGAGTCTTTGACTAGCTTGTAAAGCGCTCAATGGTTTGGGTATAGGAACTTCCTTACACCGTGGTCGAAAAGTTACATGACCAGGCTCTATACGACTTGCTATGGAAGACGACCATATTCTTTCAAACTCTTGGAACATCAATCAACAGCGTAAATTTTACGTGTAAATATTTCTACTCTTTAAATAAACTTTTCAATGTTTTGAATATTTATTGTCATATGTTTAGTAGAGCTTCTTTTATATTTGTTTGACTACTTCTAGCACACCTAATTTATTTAACTGGTCGGATAAGGAAACACCACTACTCGAAGTCCCTCCTCTCTACATGTGGTCCCGCCCACTAGAAGGAGCTTTCTAGTGATAAAACATTCATGATTCTTGTTATCAGCATAAAACAAATTGAGTTGTCTACGAAAATGTTGAACAGATGTATGAGAAGGAATTATGAGTGCTTAACCACTTATCGTTTATGTCTTTGATTTGATTAACCTGGTCGAAGGGAAGTAATATCACCTAGTCAGAGTCTCTTCTCTCTGCACGTGGTCCTGCCCACTAGAAAGAACTTTCTAGCGTCGACTCGTTCCTAACTTTTGCTACCAGAACATGACAATCGAATTCGACAACGATGGTGGTGACTACTCTGCTCTCTGCATACTTTACTTTGTACTATTTGCTTAGTTTATCCATATAAACTAAGTAAATAGTTGGGGTTTAGGATAGAGTTATTCATATAACTTTATTTCTTAGTTGTAAATTCATTTTATTTCATTTCTTTTTTTATCTTACGAGTACTAACTACTCGACAAGATGAATTGCAAGAAAAACATGAAGTTTTCATTATCCAAAGGTAAGTCTTTACAAAGTGATTATTTTCAAACTACTCTAAAGAAGGGGAGTTGAGTTGCATCTCCTCTGTGACCCTTCGACCAGTCGGCTCTAGTTCTTCTATCAGACAGGCTACCTCTACTTCAGAGCAGCTAAAGTTGTGATTGATCGGTTGAAAGTTGAGGTTCGGGTCGGATGCCTTGAGTTTTGCCAAGGCATAGCTTATAGTGCCTTTAACTGCCTCCCGAATCGACTCGACCTGGTCGGTCTTCAGAGTAGATAAACGCTTCTCTAGCGCTCCGACTTGTAACTCAATTATAATCGCATGAGTGGTTAGTGCACATTCGGAATGACTCATCTTCTCTGAACCAAACCCACGAGTATATTGTTGAGATGTATAACGTTGTCGTGGAGGATTGCCTTTATCGACTTTGTTGCCGCTTGACTACAAGTCGAGACTGCTGAGATATATTTTATTTTGACCACTTCTGCAAATAGAATAACAATGGTCAGGAAAATACTTATCACATGACTCGTTAGTAGAACTAGTCAAAGGTGAAGCTTTTCTTGCCTGCTAGTCGAGCGTCAAGCTTATCGACTTCAGCTTTGTGCTCTTCTTCCAACAGCTTTATTCTCTGGATGGTTTTTTATTAATACGAGTAAGTTCTCTAATCACTTTGGTCTTTTCTTCGACCTCAGTTTGGGACTTACTCACTTCAACCTCTTTTTCTGTCAAAAAAAGAGTAAGAGGAACACCAGAAAGATAACCAAATAAATAGTCTTAAGTTCAGAACTTACTATTTATTTTTCTGTAATGCTCTAATTGCAAAATTAGCCTTCATAATGGTTATCGATTGGTCGACATTTTGTTTCTTTAGCCTCTGCGAATCGACCCTCTCATTGTCGAGTGTAGCAGCTAAAAACTTTGTGTTTGACTACATAAGCCAGTAACTTACCATTTCGCTACGTTCTTGGAATGTTCGGCATTTTCCTGTCTTAGAAGCATGAGTTACCTGTGGTATTCAACTACAATTGCCATGTCTTCTAACGCTCTCTAAACAAAGAAGGATAGTGAGAAACCAGAATAAACCAAGTACAATTGTTTAAGTACTTGATACTTACATTCATGCTCCCACGAGCAAACTTGGCGAGTACCCTCCTGGGATCCTTGAGTTGATTAAGCTCGTTGACCTTGTTCCACAATTTTTCGAGATGTTCATCGTCGAAAATGTTCCCTTTGTTGGGAAGATTTTGGGGTGTGGAACTAGGCTCAGAACTCGATCAGTAGAAGATCCCACTACAAATGCAGGGTTAAAGAATATAGAGAAGAAGTTAGGCTGTTCTTTTTCTTCTCTTTCTCTGTTGTACTTTCCTGGGAGTGAAGAGGAGCATCCTCGATATTTTCCTCCTCGCCGTAGCGGTCGGAAGAATTTCTAACTTTTTGACCAGGCATTTCTACCCTGTCTTTAGCCGCTTGATTTTCTGTTGCTATGATCATTTCTATGGTCGTAGACTTTGCAGCTTCGATAGCAACCTCTCGCTGCAATGGTCGTTTCTTCGACCACCTTTTCCACCGTGTCTTCTACCGCGGGTAGAGCCGTAGGGGGCTTCTCAATAGAAGCATCCTTAAGCAGTGGAGGAGCCGAGCTACAATCATGAAAAGTAAGTAGACATTAAAGAAAATATAGAGGAAAAATACTATGTTTATGCTTACATTTTTCATACCTTACTTCTGCGCCCTTTATCTTGAAATTAAAAAAAATCCTTTTCGGAGATTAGTTTCTTTGACTTCTTTTCTTCGACCAAGTCTAGTCGTACGAGAACATCTTCAACCATATCCGGTCGAAGGTCTGGAGCAAGAGTTACTGCTCCTTGTCCCTCTTGCCCCTCTTGGTAGTTGAAACCAGTTTCAACTGCTTGGTGGGTGATCTCCTTCTCGATCACATGTTCTGCTACTGCAGTAGTCTTCTTCATAAAGGATATAAAACTTTTCCAATTTTCCTTTTGAGTTGCTTGATAACGCCTCGAGAAACGCCTACTGAGTGAGTTTCAATATCGTAATAGAAGAGTACCTTGATCTTAGGAATCGGTTGCTCGAATACAGCAGCCCCTATCTCACTTGTGATACTTACGTCCGCAAGGAATTGCTTGACGGGGGCGCTTGGAGTAGCAGGAGGAAGGATAGGAAGGGGAGCAGCAGCACTTGTGCTCCCCTTTTTAAGACCACATGGTCGTAAGTTTTACTATAACTACTCATTAGTCGTAGTCTTACCACGACTACTCCTTAGTGGTAAGTTTTTCTACGACCACGTAGTTATAAGATATCCTATGACCACCTCGTGGTCATGGGTCTTTCTACAACCAGTATATTCCCGACTAGTTTGTTTACGACGACCTACTTCACTGTGAGGTCATCTGATAAGGTGGTTAGAATATGCGCTTATTCCTAATAATTGCACACGATCTCTCTCTGACAACAATCATCGCACGACGAACGTGTCACTACGTCTCTTTTACAGTAACTTCTGTTAGACGGTTATCACCCAAAGCATTAAGACGTCTTTTGATATGGGACAACTGTCACCACTTCATCGACTATATAAAGTTCGACGTCGGAGAAGAGGGGTGATGGGATGACATTGGATCAGAAAATAGTGCTAGACCTTTCACATTACTCTCAATTGTAATCAATTTCTCTGAACAATTGCCACAGAGGACATATGGTTATTATTCCCTTAGGAGAATTCCCGAACCTGTATAAAAATTCCTATGTCTCTACTCTGCATGTACATACACCGAGTATTTTAGAGTTTCCTTGAATCCAAACAAATCATACGTAAAATCGATACTAAAACATCAACAGTTGGCGCCGTTTGTAGGGATAGTTCTTCTAAGACTCTAGTAATTTCATTGTCGGTGAGTTTTCTTTCTTTTGATGCCCTCATGGCAGAGGAGTGGAACGAGAAGAATTGGTTCGACTTGGTCGATTATGTAGATCTCGACATATGTTAAACATCAATCGGATGTTTTGTTTGCTAAAATTATCTAAATCTGAAACTGTTAGATCTCGCTGAGATTAGTGAGTATATTATCCTTTCTAACGGGTTTGTGTTAGATCTCGCTGAGATTGGTGAGTATATTATCCTTTCTAACGGGTTTGTGTGGATAATGGGACCAGCAACCAAACCGGTTCTCGATGTCTTTTCCGCCATACTATTTGTTACTGTTGTTTTATTTTTTTCTTCCTTTTTGGGTACAAGCACCAGTGGCTCTCTCCACACCGACAGAGAGAAATTATCTCTTCGCTCGGGCGTGTGAAGAAACCAGCAAGGGGCAGAGCTAGCATGGCGAAGAAACCAGCGGGGCGGATCTAGCGCGGCGGAAAGAATCTAGTGTATTTTTGCCGCCATTCGCTCGCCGGCGGTTAACTGGAGAAGCACGCCGGCGGTTAACCGGAGGAGAACCCCGGCGACGAAGGTTGAAAATCATGGATTCGTTTTCTCTATCCCCCGTGTGCATCATATGTGTGTGTGTGTGCTCACATTTTCCCCCTTGGTGGATTTGCCACTGTGGAATCATAAATTTTTGTTCGGGGGAGATATTGCATTAGTTCGACACTAATTCATGGGAGCGTGATGCACATTAGCAGCCTAGATTAGTAAACCAATGTATGCAGCGATCTGGGATTAGTTTTGTTTCCATCTCCTTGTTGTTCACTGCAGCACCAACCATTTCTCTTGTTATTCCGGAGGTGTATACATCCTTGAGCTGTGATTTGTGAAGGGTTCATGCTTATAGTGGTGCTGAGGTATGTTGAAAAGGATTTAGATTGGTGAAAAGCTTAATGTGAATTCCTGCTTTTGGCCTGGGGCATTTTGCATGATCAAGAATTCATTTTAATTCATGTTATCAGTGGAGCTTTTAAATCTTAGACTGGTCTCTGCAGAAGAGGAGCTCTTAGTGCCCCCCCGCCCCCCGGTGCCCGTTTGCGTTTTGACTAGCTTATATATTTATTAGCTAGCTTATGTTTTGAAAAGCAGAAGCTCTTCTTTGATTAAAATTCGGCTGGTAAACATGTCATGTAAACCCAAGAGGCAGAAGGGTGTCTAGGGTCATGCTACCAGATCACCATAAAAGTTGTCGAATTCATGGGAATTAGTTAAAGCTTTGTTTGTGAAATATTGTCATATCCCATTGAAACAATCAAGATCACCATTTTCCCTTTTATGTGGCTAATGGCAATTATATGTTCCTCAATAGTGGCTGCACCTGTGTAGGTCCAACATTTGTTCTTTGTGTAGTGGTGAGAGTAACCTGGATGAGCATCTTGAGTGTGGAGGTGTTTTTTCATACCTATTTTTTTTCCTGTAGTGCTATATACTCTTGCATCAACTAGGGGCTTGGCAGCTGTTCTGGGGTATATGTGACATTAGGAAAGAAAACTTTTTCTTAGCTTCACTGATGAACTTTATACTTGACGTTTGGTTCTAAGGCTGTTGTGTACAGCCCCTGTGAGTTCAAGCCTTAAAAAGGTGGAGGTTGTTTGAGAAGCCCACATATTTTAACTTGCTAGATTATCCTCTTGGTACCTATGAAATTTTGTAGGATTGCTTTGGCCTTGCTCTTTGCCTGATTTAGATTACTGTATATAATTCAATTTTTTTGTGATTTTGCTAATCCTAATGTTTTGCTTGCTAAGAGTTGTAGTTTTGTAAGCTACTGTTACAATTATTTTAGAAGCTAAGGTTACTAATCTAATGCTTAATGGCTCCGACACTTTGACTCGCCCGTCATACCTTGCCTTTATTTTTAGCATCCATTAGGTAAGTTTTTACATAGCATAGCAAATATATGATGTGAGCTGTGACTGTTTCCGTATATTTTGTATCTATGTGCTCAGAGGGGACCATGATCCATGACTGTTTAGTTTTGTTTGTAATCAATGCCAAGACCTTTATTTTGGGACATGTTAGTTTTGTTTGTCATCTCCCATAAATGTTTTGTTAGCTCACAGTGATAGTTCACTAATTGTTATGTTTTAGTGCTCCCATTAAAATAATAGTTTTGTGGAATTGTTTATGTTGTTTGTTTTGTTAGCTCCCTAAAATATTTTATTATCTTAGAATTATAGCTTTATGTGCCCACTAATTATAGCTTAATGGCTCCCTTTACAATTGTTTTGCTTCTTGACTTTTTTTTTAAGTTTGACTTGTGAAAAAAGTGTCAAAATGGTTGGACTTGCTCTCTGTTGTAGTAGTGCCACTCTGTTACTTAATCCTAGTATTCTTAGAAGATTGTACACATGCTATCTTTCTTTTTGTCTTTTCTGTTTACAGTTTCTAAGATTATATAATTTTTAGAAGATTATATACATGCTCTCTGTTTTACAGTTTCCTTTTACCTTGCTCACAGTGGTAGTTCACTAATTGTTATGTTTAAGTGCTCCCATTAGAATAATAGTTTTGTGGAATTGCTTACATTGTTTGTTTTGTTAGCCCCCCAAAAAAATTTATTGTCTTACAATTATAGCTTTATGTGCCCACTAATTCTAATGTTTTGTCAGCTAATTCTAGCCCTGCAACCCTGCTGCAGCAGAGAAGGATGATGGTAATGCATATGTTTGTATTTCAATTTATCAAAGCATATGTGCCAACTAATTCTAATGTTTTGTCAGCTAATTTTAGCCCTGCTGCAGCAGAGAAGGCATGATTCGGTTTATTTACAATGTTGTAGTGAAAATGACTAGCAAATTGCAACCTTGCTGCAGCAGAGAAGAATGAAATAAGCATACCTTTGTGTTGAAGTTTACAAAGTGCAAATTACGAAATTATTGTTGCATGTTTTACTAAGGAACCCATTTCTCTTTTCTGAGCAACACAAGAAGCTTGTGCTGCTGTGGCACTCCATTTGCTTGATTCTGCTATCTGCATCTTGCATTAAGCCACTAGTAACGTGCCAGTGCCACATTGTGTACTTTGAGTTGGCCAAAGTAATCGAACTACATTTTGCTATATATTTACATTCCACTTATTTTCTGAATTTTTCATACTGTTTGCCTTGCTGTACAGAGCTTGATTTTCAGTTCCCTGTGGGAGCTCCATTACATGGTATTCAAGCATTCCTTAGAACTAATCAACTGAAGGTAATTACTACAAACTCATATTTTGATACTAGCACACATTTAAGAGAGAACATCAACTCATACTAAGTTAATTTGGCTTTGATTTTTTTCTTCACAGTTTATAATTACACATTTTCCCAACTTATTGTAATATTCTCACCTTGAACTTTATCAACATCATGCTCATGCTTTTTTGCTATATCTTCTCTATTTCAATTTGCAATTATTCAACCAATTAACTGTTGTTTTGCGCGCTCTTCCCCTCAGACATATTTGTGCTGTTCGTTTTGAATTCCATTATTCATTGCTTTGTGAAAGAAGTACTCAGCACTCCCATTTCGTGGGGCCACAATGCAATCTGATTTGTGAATATTCCTTGAAAGCATTTACAATTGATCACTCTATGTTAACTAGAGCATGCAGTGTACCAACATGCTATACCCTTTGGAAATAGCTTGCAGATTATCATAATTTCAGTAGTAGTAATTGTTATGAATATTGTGTGTGTATTGATATGAGACCCAAAGAGCCATATATATAGGAGAGTGTACAAGAGATATGCCATATAGAGATAAGACATATATGGAACAGAATCCAAACTCTATCTCCTAATACAACTATATCTCTATCTCCTAATACAACTCTATCTCTATCTCCTTAACACCCCCCTCAAATGCAAGGCGTATGCAATAGCATTGTATTTGAAAAAGGAGTTAAAAACAAGAAAATCCAAACCGAGTCTTGATGATGTCGCTCGTTGCGTGCGTCTTGGAATAAATGAAACGAGCAGTGGCGTAGCGGAGCGGAGTCGAGCGGGTCGAGAACGGCCGACCTCGAGGCGACAGTCGGCAGAGCGACGGTGGAGTCGGCGGCGCAATGCACAAGAAGCGCAACGAGGCGCGGTGCAAGGAGGCCGGATCGGCGGCGAGGCGGCGCCCAGCGAAAGCCGGGCGGCGAGCAGCGGCGGAGCCATGCGGGGAGGCCAACGTGCGACGCGAAGAGGAGGCCGACGTGCGGCGAAGAGGAGGCCGACGTGCGGCGCAACGGGAGGAGGCGGATCGGCGACGAAGAGGCCGACACCTCGGGCGGCAGCCGGAGGGCGACGAGCACGGCGGAGCCATGCGAGGAGGCGCGGCTGCAGACCGCCGGCGGAGACCAGCGGAGTTCTGGCGTGGACGCCAAGCACACGGATCGCCGTCACGCGCCGGGCACTGGGCCGGCCGGTGGAGTTGGCGGAGGCCAGCGAAGACTCTCTGGGGCCGAAGTGAAGAGTCGATGATGATCCGACGGAAACCAACGCCGGCGAGAAGACGGAGACGACCCGTGGAGACGCGCGCGCGTGCGGGATGCGAGGAGGCGCGCTCCCGTGCGGGACTGCGGGCGGACGGCCGGGCGGTGCGCGCGTCGATGTCCACGTACAGCACGCGTCTGAAGCGGCCGAGGAGCTCCTTCTTTGTGGCGGGTCTCGTGCGGTGACGCCGCATCTCGCCGAGTAGGCCGTAGGAAGCGACGAGGCCGTGATCTTTACACGTGCGAGTCGCGACGGTGCCGTCGGCCTGTGCATGCATGCCTCAGCGTTCGTACAGTGATGGAGTGGGCGTCGTTCATCCTGCGCGCGTTGCATGCATCGCTGATCTTGTAGTAGCCAGCTCAAGATCGACGACGGCAAGAAGATGCGCGAGAGCAGCGGGCGCGAGAGCGAGGTGGCGATCCGGCGCGGGAGACGTCTGCAATCTGCTGGATATGCATAGATGAAGCCATGTAGTCTGGATATTTCATTGACATGCATAGTTGATGGTTGATGGATAATTGCATGCATGTGCGGATGGTTTTGCCGAGACGTTGCGTGAAGGCTGCGTGTTTCGATTGGCTCTGCGTCGGCCTCGTTTGATCTCGTGCGGCGTCTCTTCTCGTCGATTGGTGCGTATCCAGCAGAGACGCGAGGCGACGGCCGGCTCATATTGATCAGAAAGACGATCGCCGATCGCATTGCGTGAAAGAGCCTCGTGCGCCATCTGTTTCCATCGCTGCCCGTCGCTCGTCGGCGTGTGCGAGAAGGACAGCCCGGAGGCAATCGAGCAGATCTCTCAGACAGGAACAGGGGAACGGCCTGGTTGGCAAAGCCGACGCCGCAGCCGAGCAGGATCCTGCCAACGATGAGCATGGCGAGATTCTGGGCGGTGCCATTGAAGATGACGCCGACGATGAAGAAGACGCCGGCGATGAGCATGGTGAGACGGCGTCCAGGCCAGCGGTAGGTGGCCACCCCCAGGAGCGGTGAGATTGATCCTCCCGGGGGCAGCGGCAGCGGAAGAAGGACAAAGGTTAGGGTTTGAACCTTTGCTCTGATACCATGTTATGAATATTGTGTGTGTATTGATATGAGACCCAAAGGGCTATATATATAGGAGAGTGTACAAGAGATATACCATATAGAGATAAGGTATATATGGAACAGAATCCAAACTCTATCTCCTAATACAACTATATCTCTATCTCCTAATACAACTCTATTTCTATCTCCTTAACAGTAATATGATTTGTTACTATGTGTTTGTACTGTTATTCTTCTTCTAAGTCATGGATCAAAGCATTGTAAAGTCCTCATAGCTGCCTATGCGTGCAGATACCTTAAATAGCATGGCTAACTCATGATTGTCATATCTTCAGGATAGAATGAGATGTGGATTTTTCTATGGCTAACCTACGAATCGTCTTTTGTGTGGGAATCTTATAATAAGTGAAAGATTAGATTCTAACAGTGAGCATGAAATAAGCACCGAAAGTCTTGTCAACTTAGCTCATTGCTTACATTGTTTGTTTTGTTAGCTCCCCAAAATATTTTACTATCTTATAATTATAGCTTTATGTGCCCACTAATTGTAATGTTTTGTCAGTTAGTTCTAGCCCTACAACCCTGCTGCAGCAGAGAAGGATGATGGTAATGCATATGTTTGTATTTCAATTTATCAAAGCATATGTGCCCACTAATTCTAATGTTTTGTCAGCTAATTTTAGCCCTGCAACCCTGCTGCAGCAGAGAAGGCATGATTCGGCTGATTTACAATGTTGCAGTGAAAATGACTAGCCAATTGCGTTGAGAAGCCTCTTTTGTTGACATGGCAGTTCTGAGGATCCGCTAGTGCAATCTAAGCGTTCTACCCAGCACGACTGCAGGGTAGTTTCAAGTTCCAACTAGTTCACAACTGCAGAGTAGGTTTTAGGTTCTACCTAATTCATAGATTTTCCTACTTAATAGTTTTCTAGGGTTCACTAATCCTAAAGTTTTCTCTTCTTACAATAATAGTTTTATCTAGTCAATTAATAAAAATTGGACCTCTTTGGAAATAACGTACCGCCGTGTAGAAACTGGTGCTATAGTATTGCGGTATGACCGCATATATACCTGTGGTACTACCGTATAAACATCTGTGATACTTCTGATTTTCCTAATAATTTCTGAAAACAGCTCAAAAAAATGTGATCTTTACCAAATCACTTAAATAGTCCACAAAACTTATAATAGTTTATCATAATCTTGTCCTAGATTTTCTTACATAGTTCTTCAAGAGCGCAACGAGCCGATATATAAATGGCAAAATCATGGAGTACGTCATCTCCTCAACAGGCTACTCACCGAATAACTCGATAGATCGACGCGGCCACCAGTGAGTTGATCTCATCTCGTTACTAATGATCGATCTATTGATTGCCTAGCAAATTTAGTACATGCCTCTTTATATCTCTTGGATGCAATCTAGTTGCCAATCTAGAATTTTGCTTGAGCTACTGTACTAAAGGATATGCAAATCAATCGACTACTCATCGTTGAAGCGGATATGTATAACCGCCGCACGCACGGCCCCGATGGCTGCCGCCACCCACGGCTTCCCTGGCCCTCGTCTTGCAGACGCGCTCATGGCTGTCCTAACGCGGCTTCCTGTCGTCGACCACGACATAGCACCGGCCCAGCGCGGGAGGTCGCCCAACACACCGCTGGGTGCACGGATCCGCACGACGCCATAGTTGCCTCTCGCGCGCTGTCGGCCCGTCGCCGCAGCATCAACGGTTGACGCCTGTTGCCCCGCATCTTTACGCGGCGTGCCGCCGCGCCAGTCGTCGGAGGGGTCATGGCCCCGCGCGCCACTGCGGCTGCGCTCCGAGCCTGCCCACTGCGCCGGACGAGGCCGCCCTCGCACGCACCCGCCGCCACGCGCCCGCCGAGCGATCCCGCAGCCCATCGCCCGTCGCCTTGACCGGGTCACCCGTCGCTTGCGCCACTCAAAGTGGAATGTTGCCGAGCGCCCGTCGTCGCTGCGTCACAAGTCGCAACTGCCCCGCACCCGTCGCCGTTTTTTCCGGCAGGAAGTCGGAATTGGGGCGCGAAATCGGCCTGTAAGGCCCATTTAGCTTCGGCTAAGCTGAAATTTTTGGACGGGATAGTTTGCGGTTAAGTATCTGGAAAATATAACACTTGCGCGCAAAGTTGGAGGCAGCGGTAAATTTCCATATTGGCCCCTGAATTATGTGCTGATTGTGCATTTTTCTGCAGTCTTGAAAACTTGCTGTTCAGACCCCGTAGTTTAAGTAAATTAACGTGAACTATTAAAATTCTGAAAACTTCATGTTAAATCCTAGAAATTGAATTTTTAGGTATACGAGCTTGTACAATTTTGTGAAAGCTTAGACCTAGTACACCTCGGAAGCATCATATTTTTTCAATGGTTTATTTTATGGCATTGTGTGTTTTGGGGAAACTGTTTTAATGGTTTAGTAATTCCAAAAATTGCTTAAAGACCTTAAAATTATCATATAATCCCAAAAATTGCTAGGAAAATTCTAGTAAATTAAGAAAATTGGAGCGCTCACATCAGGTCACACAAAGGGAGCAAATAAGGCCGAACCATAATCTCTAAATAAAAGTCTTGGAACCAGGTAGTTCAGACTTGATGGGTCATTATGAATATAATGATGTGGTGAAAGTTATGGTTGGAAGGTCCTTGTAGGGACCAATACACTTACATTACAAATGAAACAATGTTCCATTACATAATAACTCTGGCAGATATCATAAATGAATAAATAAAATATGCACTAAATAGATTTTAAAAATCCTTGACGAGATTCTTGAAGGACTCAAAATTCCTACTAAGAAAGGAAACAAAATGGCGGCATATGTATGAAACAAAGTTTCAACCTGAAGAAAGAGCATCTCTCGAAAGAAATACATCCTTGAATAGAAGCTACGTACCAGACGACCTCTAAATTGCACCAATGGTTATATGGTCCCTAAAAGTGGACAAGGATCCATCAAGATCCAAAACAATGTAATGAGGAACCTAAAGACTAGTAGTGCACCATATTAGCACTTATAAAGTGCATTTCCACCAGAAGTTAGTGGAGTGGCAGTACCCTCTAGTACCATGAACATACGATGTACATTGATGACATTAGCAAATTGATTAATCCCCTAAATACCAAAACTAAAACTGGTTATATTTTACTCTACAGTGGTACAACCATATCTTTAGATATGCATAGTAGACTATTTGGTTGTAAGTTTAACCACTTAGACATCGTTGCAAAATATTAAGACTCGGGTGGTTTTGATAAGTCATATCTAGAATGCATGTGATGTTGCAATTAGTTTTACCCCTATCCTCTATTAGGATAAATTTGCTTGTATTGCACAAATAGATAGTATTATTTGGAAAGTTAATTACATTGCTTCCGAATTGTTTTATTCTCACACTTTCCAAAAGGAATAGTGAGATAAGTGTCTAGAAGACTATACATCGTGGTAATCTAGTTGATTTACTCACAACATCCTTGCTTATATTTGTTTCTGAAAAATGTATTGAAGGCACTAGAACAAGAATACTTCAACAGATGTCATCTTCAGGAGGAGCATATGATAAACATTGATCAGTATATAGATTTTGAAAATATCATCTTTTGTCAGGCCTAGAAGGTATCAACTTGCCTATAGCTACCTTGTATGTTTTACCACACAATGATACCAATCCAGTTGATTAACATTGCAAAGATCATGATGATCATGCTAAATCCTGATGATCATTATTAAATTCTGAAGACAAATGTTGTACTTTTTTCTTGTGAGTTTTGCCCATTGGGTTTCTCACATAAAGGTTTTTAACGAGGCAACAAGTGTGATACAACTTAACATGTGAAGTGTACTCTTTTATCTATTTTTTTCCACTAGGTTTTGAAATGAGTTTTTGATGAAGCATTTGCATAGCGTGGTCTGTTGCCCAAGGGGGTGTTAAGAAACCCTAGGGTCATGGGCAAAATGCCAAAATGCCCCTAGAAGGGTCCACCCTTTAGTCTATAAATAGAAGTCATTATTGTAATGAGAGAGTTGATGATGAATAAAAGAGCTCTACCCTTTCTCTCTCACATACTTGTGTTCATCTTGCATCCATATGTTTGTGTGATTGTTAAGCGATTGATCTATATCAATGCCACGACGACTACTGAAATTTAACAGGTTGGGCCCTAGACACCACATTATAGAAAATGCCCAAAATTGGTTGAAGCGTATCTCACTGCCAGTTCTAGGAATTTCAAAAAATGTTAATTCTAGGAGCCCAAAATTTAAATCAGATAGTCTAAGCACCCAGATGTTACAAGTGCGGCTGCCATAAAAGCGCGAGGCTCATGAGCCACTCAAGATTGACTTGTTTTCTAGCTCGACTTGAGGTCGACTCGAAAATAAATGAGTCGAATTTGGGTGTCCTATGTAGCTCAGTTGAAAGACGAGTCGAGTTTGAGCTAAGGTTAGCTCACTCGATTTTGGCTCGATATAGCTCGAATTAAATAATATATGTGTGTGTGTTAATTCTTATACAGATAAAAACAAACTTAGAATAATTTGTTACCTTGTACAGTTGCCCGTGATATTTTTTTAGTCTTTTAGCTTGTTACCTGCTACCCTAAGAATATCTACGAGTTGTGCGTTTTAGATACCTTTGTGAACTATGCTCGGTCATTAATTTTTATCATGCTTAGTAATTTTATCATGTTATGAACCACTATGGTTTTTTGTTGCAATTAAATATTGCCATTCAATTTGAGGATGGATAATTCAAGCTGTTTTACAGATTTAAAATATTTGTCATCATGATGTCAGTTTGAATGCCTTTTTGCAATCCTGTTTATTTATGTGGTTGTTGTAGCCTAGTTAGTCCAGAACATTTTCAGGGTATAACAAGTTGATAATCAAAATTTTTATTGTTTATATTTGACTCGAAAAAGGCTTGACATAGGCTTGAGATCGGTACGAGCCGAGTATGAGCTAACACTCTAGCTTGACATCTGACTCGACTTAAATTGAGCTCATCCAATTTTTAATATAAGCTAAGCTAAGCTTAGTCTAATTTTCTTAAACTCGACTCGTTTGTAGCCCGAGTTACAGGGAAGGACGTGGGCAAAATAGGCCAAAATTTCTCAGGCGTATGTTTGTGCTTTCGGTTGGGCTGGTAGTGGTGTAACTCTTATAGTAATGATAGCCCTCCCTTACGCTTATTCGGCCTGACGTACCGTCATTTAAGGACATTCTAAGACTGTGCTCAGATGACGCCTGGCCCATGTATTTACCCTTAAGGCTTAAGCCCAAACAGGAGGTCCTTACCAATCGGTTCGGTCAGCTGAATATAAGTGACAGTTCTCTCACATGGCAATTTGTATGTAAAAAAGGAACGCTAGAAATCTGTCGAATGATTTTTTTATGAAATCAGTCAATTTATTCCCCTTCTGAACCGCTCGAAGATTTATGCACCGGTGAGCTTGTCCTTCTCTCCAGTGCCATCGGACTAAGGCTCAGAGCTCACCTATTAGGGTTTAGAGGTTCACTGGAGCCTAAATTTAGAGGGAGGCTAGGAGCGGTAGAGCACCGAAAGTGAGTGGCGGCAGCGGTGGGGTGAGATGAGGCGGTGGTACTGCCGTCGGCCACGGGTTGAAGGAGGGCGGTGGACAGTGGAGGTGGCAGGGGTGACAAGAATGCCAAGTAATTAGGAGGCGGCAGGTGGTGATAGCCACTGGAGATGAGGAAGAAGGCGAGGCAGAGGAGATGGAGGCTGGCAGCAGCATTGGTGGGGGAGGAAGGAGGTGGACGGCAACAGGTTGCAAGGGGGGGTCACCGGCGAGCCTCACCAACGTCGGGCAGTGGGGCACTAGGCAGCGCCTCGGGAGGCAAGAGGTGAGGCGTCGCTGTGAGATGGGGTCAATCAGGATGGAGGCAGAGCGATGGGATTGGAGAAGAGAAATGGTAGTAGTTGTGGAAGAATGAGTTTTGGGAAAAAACTGGCGAATGACCAATACACACACCTAAACAAATGGAGAGTCACTGACAATTCTAAGGTCTGTTTGTTCAGGTTATTGTTCATGAACAACAATTGCTACAAAACCATAAAGTTTCCTAGTGAAACTTTTTTAAAGCATGGTCCGCTCAGTTAGGCTGAAAAAATGTGGTTTATGGCTGAAATTACATTATAGCGGATAAAATTTTATTGTAGTTGAAGGTGGCTTATTTGACGTAATTAAATTGAAAAGTTTTTAAAAATAGAAAAAATATGCTAGCTCATCACGAACAACGTAAACAAATACGGAAAAAAAGAACCGGCAAAAAAGCTCAAAAAAGCCAAAAAGATGAAATTTATAAATAGTGAAAACAAGTCGGGTTCGTTTAAAATGAGAGGGTCGCTAGTTGACAAAAGCAATCCGCCCTAACCAAGGACACGGATCGATTCTGATCAAATCTACAGGAACATATATGCAACTCACGTGGCAGTCAAAGCAGTTGCGATATGTAGCTCCACCTTGAGCTCTCTCCCCGCTTTCTTTCAGCACGCGGCAGGAAGCTTCCAAGTTCAGGCTTCCTGTAACACACCAACAACGTTTTCTCTTGCCATTCGAGAAGCATGCAATGCTCTACTCGGTGGCCTACAACGGCCGCACGCGTTTCGGAAGTACAGTATGCTCAAGTCAAGTACCATGGTTAGTTGGGTACTCTAACTCTTCTATAGTCAAAGATCTGATTCAGAACGCAATACGTGGGTGGTTGGGTGTTACAGCAGCTGTTCTGTTTAGCGAAGTCCCTGCGGTTTTGAGGAGCTGCCTGCCTGCCTGCCGATGCATGTGCTTGGAGTGCCGTGTTCATCCACGCCTAAAGCAAATGAACAAGTGATCGAACACTAGCAGAATCTGAATTACTCGAAGGGCCGTTATGCAGTAAAGCATGAGTAACCAAATGGAGCGCTACAATGGTGGTAAGTGAGCATCTGTAAATTAATGGACAATCTGTAGTATCTGGCTAGTGGGATCTCAGTAGCATGTGACTGCACAACGGTACTGTTGTGGCTACAGGGGCCACCCCTGCAACAGGTACGTACTTTTGAGCGCAGTAAGCACGCACGCGTGTTGATAGCCGGATGCCCGTGCACTTCGCCGCTGTACAACTCGGACATTTTCACACGAGATGTCAGTACTTGCCCTAGGATTCCATCCACTAGAAATGTTTTAGTAATGAACCAGGCCATGACTCGAAGAAAAAGGCGCTCTGACAAAAAAACGAAAGAGGTCTCGCAACTCGGGGCCGGTGGGACGTCACGATCCACGCATCCGGTCTAGTGCGTCCCCACTGTTGATAGATTAATATAAACTTCTCGAAATTAAGCACCATTGCTGCCTCTCTCAACATTCCAATCGCGCGGTTTTAGAATGATTGTTAATTGTTGCGAAAAAGACATGCCGATAGATGTAGGAGCGGGGGAGTATGACGATAGCGTCCAGAAGCATCACACATCTCAAAGCTAAGGCGGTCTGAGCTGAGCCTTTCTTTATGCACAATGATTAGTTGAGGTCCACTCGAAGATGCAACCTACTACTTGCGTATATAACAACGGGCGCCAGTAGCCATTCTTCGATCCGCGACTATTGCACAGCCATCTCGTAAGCGAAGCGAAAAAAGCGTTGCAGGAGCAGCAGCGCGAAGGGATCGAGTTTATTGCACCTCTCCCTCAACTCCTAGTCTCCTACTACTCCCCGGCGGTTGTGTGCGCGCGCGAAATGTTGCGCGGGTGCGGTCTCTTCGCGTGCTTCCGCCGCGGCGGGCGCGACAAGCGTGAAACTGACTCCCGCGTCTCGGACGAGCCGGGCGGCGCGTCGGTCGGCAAGAGCGGGCAAGCGAGGCGGTTCGGGTGGGCCGAGATCGAGTCGGCGACGGGAGGGTTTTCGTCCCGCGTGATCGGGCAGGGCGGGTTCAGCACGGTGTACCTCGCGTCCCTCACCTCTTCCCGCCTCGGCGCCGTGAAGGTGCAGCGCAGCAGCGAGCGCCTCCACCGCGCGTTTCGCCAGGAGCTCGACGTGCTCCTCTCGCTCCGCCATCCCCACGTCGTCCGCCTGCTCGGTTACTGCGACGAACGAGGTAAATACCGATCATTATCGCCGGTCAACTACACTGAATTATGAATGGATTCTTCTAGCTAAGTTCTATAGTGTCGGTAGCTGATCTTGTTTCTTTCTGCGCCCAGAGGAAGGCGTCTTGGTGTTCGAGTACGCCCCGAATGGCGACCTCCACGAGAGGCTCCACGGCAACGGCGAGAACCGGGCGATGCTCCCGTGGGCGCGGCGCATGGCCATCGCGTTCCAAGTGGCGATGGCGCTAGAGTACCTCCACGAGAACCGGGACCCGGCGGTCATCCACGGCGACATCAAGGCGTCCAACGTGCTGCTCGACGCCAACCTCGACGCCAAGCTCTGCGACTTCGGCTTCGCCCACGTCGGCTTCTCGGCCGCTGTCCGCCAGGCCGCGACCAGGGCGTCGGCGCGCCTCGTCATGGGCTCCCCGGGCTACGTTGACCCGCACTTCCTCCGCTCCGGAGTGGCCACCAAGAAGAACGACGTGTACAGCTTCGGAGTGCTGCTTCTCGAGCTCGTCACCGGGCGGGAGGCCATCTGCGCCGACACGGGGTGCCGTCTCACGGCCGCCGTTGGGCCCATGGTCAGTAAGGGGAAGGTGGCCGACGTGGTAGACCGGAGGTTGGGAGATGAGTATGACAGCGAGGAGGCCGCGACCGTGGCGGCGCTTGCACTGCGGTGTGTCAGTGACGGGCACGGTCTCCGGCCGTCCATGGCGGAGGTGGTGCGCGTGCTCCAGGAGAAGACGGCAGCGTTAATCTCAGCCGTTGGATCTAAGCCGGGCGGCAAGATGGTTTCGTAAGTAATACGTGGTAGACTGTAAATAGCACGGTTAGGGAGGGTAGAAAAGATATTTTTTTCCTCATTGCAGTGGATTAGTTAACCTGTCGGGCCATGTTGTGTAGAAAAGTTTTGTGATGTCATGGATGGAGTTATAGGCATGTTGTGGCTCATTAATCAAATCGGCCTGTAGATCTTGTACATTTGGATGAAGATATATGCGATTTAGTTAATCTAAACATGTGATCTTGTGAGTACTCTGAGACGGATTTATTGACCAGAAAGTTAAATTGATCTTCAACAACGAGGAATTGAACAGATCTCGCAACGTTTATACTATCTTAATTACACGTGAATAAGTAGGTTTCAAAGAACCAACTGTATGCATGAGCAGTGGCGGAGCTTAAGCCCAAATAGAGAAATAGAAAATGAATTGCATGAGAAAGAGGTGGACATATTTTCTAGTTTAAGGCTTTAAGCACTTGCTAGAACTAATATGCGCTACTTTCTTCAAAGAGTCCCAAAATTGAAGGGGAGGCGATGGCCCATGTTGGCCTCTATAGAGCTCCGCCACGTGGCCCTGTGCATAAGATGAGTTTTTGAAGTTTCTTGTGTATGGTCGATTCAAAAAGTTTGTGTATGTGCAGATTGTAACCCTGCTTTTGAGTAACGAAATATCAAGCTCCTTCCTCTGAAAAAAAGTTTCAGAATGTTCGGCTAGAGCAAATGCAATGTCCATGGATAGTTGAAGGCCACAACAGAAATCTTTGGCGACCCTGATCAAATATCATTACAACTAGCAAGGTGAGTCGCGCCCTTGTGTGGGCATTGTTCTTAAAACACATTTAAATAACTATATATATATATATATATATATATATATATATATATATATATATATATATATATACTGTTTAAAAATAAATTATTGCAAAATTTCATTTTTAATATTTTAATATTATATATTATAAGAGAGAAAGTACTCACTTTATTGTCCAATGCTTGTTACATGTGACCAAAACTTTCTCCCTCAGATACTTTTTGATGAAAATACTAGCATAGCAAACAGTAAATATAGCGTTACATAACATTTTCATTTATATCATCATCATTTTTTTATTATTGCAATGCTTGTCTATACTTACATGCTCATAACACACATCATATAGCTTACATCGGTATAGCCGAGTAAACACCCATTAATGATCTCACTCTCAATACGTACATCCTGTAGAGGTCAACCAAACAAATGGTCGTAATATTTTTATGAGAATTTTTAGTAATTGTCCTTTTTTCCGCGTCACTGCCACCGTTCCCGGTGCTCCGGTCGCACGCGCTCTCGCCGTCTCGGCGCTCGTCCTTATGGACTGAATGGGCTCCTCGATGTCCTTGGCCTAGGTTGGCTGATGCACATGACGATGTTTGAGAGACCTGATGCTATCGTGGCGTAGGATTGAGACCGAGAACACCAGTCGTGGCATGAACTGGCTCTTGCAGTCACCGTATGAGGCCTGGCTGTTCTACGGCCATAGCTTCCGCACTGGCGCACGCTCGCGAACTCATACGCGAAATCAAGGGTCACAGTAGGAGAGGCAGGCCAGTCTACTATGTAAGCTAGCTAAGAGTATAAGCATTGAGATTTGGAAGAATATCCTATGATAGGCATGGTGGGTGCTTATTGTGTGGCTGCCCTGCGTGGAACTCTTAAGATTTGTTTCTTAATAAGGAATGCGTGGAACTCTTAAGATTTGTTAATTTCTTAATAAGGAATATCTTCTGTTCTAAATTAAGAAGAAATATATCTTTAAACAATAACATCTTAATAAGAATTATCATCTCTTTTAAATTAAGAAGAAATATATCTTTAAACAATAATATCTAACGGCTGCTATAGTTTTGCTTAATTAGGATCCACTCGATTAAGGGTTGTATATTTTTCTTTTTTGTGAGAATTTCTAACTTTTTCTCTTTTTTCTCAGCGATCGTAAAACATCTATCATCGGTTTTAGTAATAAATAGATTTTTTAAGATTACAATTGCAGCATATACAATTTATTTCTTGGAACAGCATGGACGCTAAAGAGTTTAACCTGCAGTAACATAATATATGTGTACTTCTAAAGTATTTGTTTCATTTGTCGCAGCCGCACGCCATTTTTCGTGCAGTCTTCCATTTGTCGTTGCTGCATCACCAATCCATATGCTTTCACATAGTTTCTTTCCTTTTTTTCAAAGATCAGTATTTTTTACGCGCCTCTTAACTTGCATGTTTTCAACACACGAGAAAAGAAACCATGTCGCAGGCCGTGCGCTAGAGGCCACATCTCTCGTGCGATCGACGGATCGATTTCCGCTTTAAAAAGGGAGACGTGTGATCGGCGAGGCACGAAAATGACCAAGTCACGGAAAGAAAACGCGCGAAAATGGCGCGGGATCGGTTGCTGCTGTTGACACCCTAACTAACAGCTTAGAGACGACCTGGACGTACTTAAGGCTAATTAATAACTTATCCTTGAAGAAGCCTTCGAGAACACTACGGCGAAGGAGAAACAACTGTGCCGTGCTTAACCGTTAACAAATCCGCTGCGATATCCGGTCACCCGCTTGAGCCGTCAGTTAGGTCGCATGCGTACTTAATTTGCTGGTTGCAATGAAATGCGTTGCATTGTGGAGTGGGAGATTGGATCATATACCCTCTCTTTAGTTGAGAAATTGAGGATTTACCCTCCACATCTCAATGACATGTAGGGTCATCATAAGTCACTGACTCGTGGACCAGGAGGGTAAATCCTCAATTTCCATCTAAATGGAGGGTATATGATCAATTTTTTCTTGTGGAGTAGAATGTCGGGGTCCACGCAGCTAAACGCAAGGGAGTATATGCATTCCTCATATGCTTACTCATGCACGCAGTTTGCTCTGAGAGATGGGAGTTGTTTTTTTTTTTCTAAGAATGGTCTCTGAAATTTGTTTCAGTGACCATAAGGTGGGCAGAATAAAATTACATCAGCATTTTATACTTCCAAGCATCGGAGAAAATCTCTCACAGCTGCGAAGAAAGACACCTTAATATTAAGGCGAAATCTAGCTACAGTTTTCCTCTCGCCATGTCTAAACTGAGGGTGAGAGCCTCGGAACACTACAGCTCAGCAGTTGGGTATAACGAGACACGGGATATGTACCGTATAGTACTGCCTCCACTGCCTTCCGCGAGGCTGGCTGGACAAGCACTTGCATAAAATACTCGACGACAGCAGGGTTTCAGAGCGGCAAAGCTGGTGAATTTTAGCATTTTCTCGTTCACGATCACATGCAAACCAGATGTCTTGGCGCGCAAAAGTCTTCCTTTTCGCTGTTCGTCAGTGGGGGATTGCCCGGAAAACTAATGCTCGCAACGTGATTTAGGAAGAGGCGTTATGCTTGTCTGGCAGTAGCGTTTAATTAGGCTGTTCTTGCTTGCTTACACCAGGCTGTGCAGTCTGAACTCATTTGTTTACGCCTGGCCTCTGTTCATGCCACATGGGAAATTGGTAGATCTCGGTTGCTTAGTATCGTGTAGGTTGGTCTAATGATCAACGGATAGCGGGTTGCATTATTGCTCATTCTTTATTCTTGAAAGAGAATTGTGGAAATGCTGTGGAATGCTGAAATGGCCATGCTCGAAGCCTGTCCTGAATTTGTTTATTTAAGCCCATGGAAAATGGGAATTCCGTATGTAAGCATGGTTTAGCAAGTTATTTACCTGTAAGCAGGTTATCAAAGGGTGCAATTGGTTAACACATTTATCCTTTTTAAGGCTTAGCTACTAAAAGATCATGATATTACATACTGAAAAATCTGCAGTGGACTCATACTGTCCTTTAGCAACATGACACACCAGTTGGCGATAAGCAGGGCGCTCTTGTTGTCCAGCGTCCAAGAATAAACTTACATGCATACAGTGATTTGGTACCGTTCTTACTCGGTCATTTTTTAAAACTTACATGCAAGAGTGATTTGGTCATTTTGGGAAAATAGACTCGGTCAATCTAGTCAGAGTGGCACTTGACCCAAAAAAAATTGGCCTACCAATAGCACATTCACAATTAATTTCATTGGCATAGTAGTAGGCCTAAATAATCAGTAGCACTACCCCAGGCCAGCTTAACGAAATGGGAAATTGAGAACGCCCAATGAAGCATTTTGACACCATTCGGAGCAAACTGGAGCGTCCTGTTATTGTTTTCCTGTTATTGTTTTCAAAACTAGTGGAATTACCTATGTAATTGTGCAAATAGATATTGTTGGGGAAGAATCCACGTGCTACCTAAGACCCACGACTATCTCGAAGCGACGACACCCGCTGGAGGACCTACCTCGAGCCAAGTCCACAAGTCAACCCCAAGCAGAGTACATAAGATCGGCCTCGGAGGCATCCGGGGCCGACCTCGGGTGGGGTACACGAAGCCGATCCCAAGAGGGTCCGAGACCAACCCCGGATGAGTTACGTGAGACCGACCTCATGAAGGTCCGGGGCTGACCCCAGAGTCCCGGATGCGGTGGGATCCACGTAGAGCAAATGAACAAAATGCCCCTATAAGTAGGTTAAACCATAAGAACAAAGTTGTAACTGCACTTGCCTTCCCCTCTCTCTGTATAAATAGGACCCCTTGTAATGGGAGAGGGAGGAGACCATTTTGTAACCCTAAACTCCCATATAAAATTCATTTGGTGATTGTGTACTTCTCCTTAGGTGTTGTATTTGTTATACAATTGTAATAGTTGTAATATCTATATATGATTAAGCTGCACCATTATAATTTAATCCTATCGAAATAAGTTGTGTAGATCTTATATTTTCTCCTCGATTAATGAGAGAATTTCTAGCCATTTTCCTTTTTTCTGATTTAAAGATTATATCATGGGATTTTTTAGACTTATAAAGCGAAGAAGGTATCTTAAATATCATCAATTATTTATAGATATATAGATGTATATGATGGATGTATTAATCTTTTTCTTTTTGAGCAGATGGGTGCATGAATCTGGGATTCCTTTTTCTTTCTTTCTTTATTCTTTTTGCCTTGGCTTAAAGTTGGAAAAAAACAGAATCGAAAAATAGCTAAGTTTCTTTCCCAAGTTACAGAAAAGACGCAACTGAAACTCAAAGCCCAATGGGCCGACACCAGAATTAGGGCCAGAGACGGAAGTAAGCGACCTAACTAGCAGAGTATGGCTTTGTTCAGAGTAGCGGTCTGCCTTCTACCTCCTCGCCGTGTCGGAGTTCGCCGTAACGACGCGCTCGCCGTCGGCTTACCTACAGAAGGTTATCTTCTTCAACTGCAGCATAACCTTTAGTAGAGCTGGCCAAATAGACCGTATCCGTCGAACCAGCACGAAGCACAACACTGTTAGGCATGGTATCCGTCGAACCGGCACGGCACGATACCATGAACCGTCCTTGGGTCACCACCTCGGCCAACGTACAGGCCTAGCACGGTATGAATAGTGCTAGACCAAGCACGGCCCATTAGGCACATTTAACCTATTAGGCACAACAAATTGGAGATGGTGTTTATTTTCAGCTGAACATTTTGACAGGAATTTAGTATCTTCCTGCAGCAACCATATAGTAGCATAATAGTATTTGTTGGGATTTTGTATGCTAACTGGGTATCCAGGTTACTCACCAATCACCAGTTGAGCTATAACTATCACAACTGGTAACTCCTGCACTAGAGCTTTTGCACTGAAGCATGTAATTATTCAGGAAACCAACCACTCCATTTAATTTTACATCCGTAGAGACATCCTTAGGATTCAATTCGATCTATCTAGGGTTCTTGTGGCAAAATAATGAATGGGCCATATATTAGGCGATTGTCAAGAATTCCACCACACATGCACCTGTCACTTTGTCAGTGGCTTAATACCTATTTCCAGCGGGTCACTGATGGGACTCGTTGTCAATCGACAGGAGAATTTATACCATGATGCTAGGCATCGCTCAATATGGCTTGAGCTTCTGGCTTCTGACTTATTTTTGTACTATTTATAATTTCATTTTTTCGATTTTTGGCTTTTTTGAGCTTTTTGCGGTTCTTTTTTTTCCGTATTCGTTATGCGTTGTGCGTGATGGGCTAACAAATTTTTATATTTTCAATTTTTAAATTTAATTATGTTGAATAAGCCTTTGTCACCATTCTGTTTTTTCACCACAACATGTTTTCAGCCATAAACCACCAAAAATAAGCCGAACTGAACACCACCTATATCTGTTCGAAATGATAAGCATTACTTACGTAATAAATGCTATTTTCGGTTTAACATTCATTATACGCTCACCGCAAAAGATAAAACAACAGAGTAAAATTCTCGAAGAACCGGCAAAAACACGTTTTCTGAAGAGAGCGCCAGAGCAAAGAAGTTAGTGGCACCTAATGGGAAGTTCCAGCAGGAGAATACGAGCACAACAACGAGCGGCTCCGGCACCCTAGCGCTGTCGCCGGAAAAGCAACCGACGGCGCATGAGCCTACACTCACCAAAACAAGAAGTCATAGCAAAAGCACCAGTCTAAGCAGTTACGGAATCGGATTGCATGCAGCTGCTGCGAGCTTGCCTTTTCGGGAGCCGTCCATCTCTTGAGGTTTTGCAGCGTGTACTCGATGGACTTGACAAGAACCCCAACCTGAAGACGAGAAAAACAAACAACTTTACCAAATGAGCATGCATTCGGAAAGATAGATGACTGCCATGTCATAGCCGGATGTATAGATGAATCCATACACCGAGTCATCAGCTCCATCATCTAAAACCATATATTAAGCAACAATGAGCACAAAAATACTCAACAAGTCCCTATAGCAAAATACAAGTGCTATATATATATATATATATATATATATATATATATATATATATATATATATATATATATATATATATATATATATATATATATATATATATATATATATATATATATATATATATATATCAATATGCAAGACTTAATCAAGTGAAAGTCTTATGTTTCTTTTAGCATAAATTCAATTTATCAAATATACAAATTTAATTAGATCTCAAACCTATGACTTAGCCATTTTTCCATTAAAATCAATATCCATGTTTTAGTCAAGTTTATCATGAGAACGAAATCCTTTCACTTTCATTTCCATTTCTAAATTTGGTTATCACAACTATTACCAAATAACCATTTATTTATGAAAACTACACAAATGTGATGTTTCTACACTTTTGCCTATGTTTGGGGCTATGATTATTCAAATAGATTTTTATACTAGAAGTTGTACAACTGTAGGACCGAGAATGGCGACTAGAGGGGGTGAATAGGAGCCCAAATTAATTCTAATATTTTCCAAAATCTTTTTATTTGAGCGAAAGTAATACTCTTCACTCTAGTAGCTATAAAAACTATAAAGATTATAGACAAATAATCATAAGGAAACATCCAATCAAAACCGAGCAAAACGCGCTTTGCTCATACTCTATACCATAAATAACCTCTCACATGGCTATAAATATGACCCCTAGAGCACCATAAGGAGGGATGGCATTTTGAATATATAAAATAGTCTTGAGTTGAGATTGAGCATTACTCATACTCTATACTACTACCCTCTCTTGAGTTTTAGGCTCCAGGCACCCCTCAAGGGCCTCTCGAAGCCCCTATATCCATTATTTGGTGTATAACCACAACAATAACTAATGATTTTTCTTGATCTATGAAAGTGCACATGAAGTTGATTTGCACCTTGGTATACATGCACATATAATTAGGGAACTCTTGTATGAAATTGAGACATGAGATGCTAGTAGATAGAATTGAACTCAAGCGATCCACACATAAATATGAACTTGCCTACAATATCCATTATAATTTTCATTCTTTTAATTATATTAATATGGATATAAAATATTGCTTCTATTATTGGAGATGCCGATCAAAAATTATAGAGAACAAGTATTTTTCTCACAAAGATATAATCCATATTCTTTGTTTTAACATATGCTACTATACATTAATATCACAAATAAAACCAATTCTACAAACATGAAAATTAAATCGAATTGATAACATTTTAAAATTATAATATTTGAATTCTTTCATGTGATCTACAACTATTTATTTTTTTTTTTGCATATAGTCTATTTATTATCCATCACATATATATTGCTAAACTAATCAACTATGCCCTAAGAACATGTAGTTCATTTATTAACCATTACATATATACTGCTAAATCAATTAACTATGCTCTAATAATAAAACCCACGCATGCTAGTTTACTAAGTGCACCAATGTTTACAGTTTTGGGTGGTGATGCAGAAACAGAACGCCACGGAGGTATAACGAAGGCAGGCGCGCGGAGGCTGGGTTTCTTTGCAACTGAAGTATTTCGAAGTGTGAGAGGCTGGAATCAGATGAGAGCCTATTTTGACGGTGAGTCCTGATGCCTTGGATGGAGCTAGCCACTGTGGAATTTTTCTCTTCTTTGCTGCTTCTGTGTGTTCAGAGAACCAAGATCGTGACGGTCTATCCTTTGTTTCCTTTCCTTTTTGAATTATCAGTTTTCAGTTGGAAATGTGTCGTTCCGTGAATAGAAACCACAGAAAGCCTGTTTAATGAACACACTGTTTTTCCTTTCTTATCGTGGCATGTTGCATTTCTTACATAACGACAAAAACCGGAAACAGAAGAAGAAGAAGAAGAAAGCTAGAAACAAAAACACACAAAAAAACCAGAGACTACGGCCCAGAATGGGAAGGCTGCTTTGGGCCTAAAATTAATGTAAAGAATTGGGCCAAAACCTGTGTGAGTGTAGCAGAAGAAAGCATCCAAAATGTCGTCCGTGATCAGAAGCTCCTCATTGTACTCTCGTGAATAAGAGCTTTGGCGTTCCCATGTTACTGACTTGCTGGAGCTGCCGCCGACGGAGACGAGACCTGTGAAATCCATCTCCAGCGGCTGAAAGAAAGGGAACGATTGTGCTTTGTTGATTCTTTCCCGTATCCAGCTTTGATTTGGTGCCCTGTTTCTTTTTTCACGGGGCAAGGGCGGGATTTCAGCAAGCCTGAACAAACTTTATTGCAAATGGAAATGTCAGGCACATGACAAAATGTTACACACTTCTTTTTGGAGCGAGTTACAGGTTTGATCATACAATTTCCACCCGGTAATCTCGAAAGTCTTTAACTGAAATGGTAGAAAACAAGAATGCATTATTATCTACAGTCAAGGCATCTCCAGTAGGCAGCCCTCATGGATCGCACTTGGGACACGTGGCAGGGTTCTTCTGCGGGGCCCCTTGGCAGAAGAAGAACTTATGCGGACACCTCAGCAAGCAGTTATCCGCCAAGCTCACCACCGCGCTGCCCTCCTTCAGCTGCCTCATCTGACCCGGCAGAGCTCCGCACAGATAGTTCCCTTGCAGCATCAGCCGGGCGAATGGCACCCACTCGGTCGTGGCCTCCTCCGCCGCGACACGAACGACGTACTGGCTCGGTATGCCTCCGGTGAACCGGTTCCGGTCAAGCCCGACAGCCGCGAGCCGCGGCATCGCCCCGAGGCATCCGGGCAACCGCCCCGTGAGCCTGTTGCCGCTCAGGTCCAGCTCGACGAGTTGGCTCGATGCGCCGCCGTCGGGCGCCTCCTCGACCGTGCCGAGTTGGTTGGACCCCAGCCGCAGCTGCTGCAGCGCTGGGTGCGCGAACGCGGCGCCAGGAACCGCGCCGGTCACCGCATTGCTCGTGAGGTCCAGCACCCGCATCGCAGGGAGAGCAGCGAAAGCCGCGGCCTGCAACGGTCCCGAGAAACTGTTGTTACGTGCCACGACGGACACTACCGAACTCGGCAGACGCCCGGGCGCGTCGAAGAGCGGGCCGGACAACGCGTTGCCGCTCACGTCGAGGTAGGCGAGCGAGCGCATCTTGCCCATCCTCGTCAGGATCCCGGTGAGGCTGTTGTACTGCAGCTCCATCCGTGTCAGGGCGCTCAAGGACACGACTTGCGGCGGTATCCGGCCGGAGAAGGCGTTGCGGGAGAGGTAGAGCTCCTGCAGCGACGAGGCGGGGGTGAAGAGGGACGCCGGTATCTCACCGGAGAAGGCGTTTCCGGAGAGATCAAGGACGCGGAGGCTCGGCGGCAGCGGCGCCCCCGCCGGGAGCGCGCCGTGGAAGCGGTTGCTGGCGAGGGAGAGGAGCGCGAGGAAAGGGAGCGAGGCGAAGATGGTCGCGGGGAGCGCGCCAGAGTATCCCGCGGGGTCGAGGGAGACGCCGGTGACGCGGAGGTGGGAGGAGTTGGGGGGCGCGTAGCAGCGGAGGCCGCAGGGGAACGCTGCGCAGGGGTCGCGGGCGAAGTCCCACGACGCGAGGCAGGAGAAGGCCGGGATGGTGGCCGCGTCCACGGCCGATTTCAGCGACGCCAGCGCGGCCCTGTCGCCCGGGAAGGTGGCCGTGGGCGCGGACAAGGCGGACGCGTGTTGGAGCACGAGCAAGAGGAGGGGCATTGCTAGTAGGACGCGAGTAGCAGAAGCCATCCTCGCATCGATCGAGGAGAACGGAGGGAGGGGCAGGGAGACGAGCCAGCCGTGGTGGAGGTTGGTTAGCTTTGAGTGAGTGGGATCAGTGGGCGAAGTGTGAGCTGTGCCAAGAGTGCTATTCTACTGGTACTAATCTTGTGGCGTGTCCGTGTTCCCCGGGAAAACCGGGGAGCAAGGAGACGGTGCTGTTTCTGTTCCGCTTTCTTTTGTTTTGGACTTTGTTTCACATAGGGGTGGGCATGGTGATGACAGCCGTCTGCCTCTTGGGTGCGTTTCATGATTAGAGTACAGGGAGGCGGTAGAGTGCCGTTCACTCACAGATCAGAGTACAGACGACCTATGGCTTTATTTTATTTTAGGCAACGTCAGCCTGTCGACTAGACTCCATTCTCGTCGTTCGAAGTTCGAGCACTTGTACACTGCTAACTGTACAGGGCACTGTGCATGCAGACGGAGCGCATAACTTTGAAAAAGCTTGTGAAACAAATAAAGAAGAAATAAACGAGTATTTGATACTATTTATATTTGACTCTAAGAATAAAATTTAAAATAATATATAGGATGCGCGGTATTCACCTGTGTGTGTCCGTATATTAAATGGTATGATAAAGTTTATTGTGACTTAACTTAGAAATAGGATAACATATAGACGGATTGCCGTATCTAAGCAGGCGTCGAATACTGAGTGATATTTCTTCGATATCTCGGTAATTAGTCTCTACATGTTCAATCTGATTATAGTCCTACTATCTAGTGTCTTATGTAAGGATGAAAAAATGGTAATTTTTATTCAACGAAAGATTATGAAACAAATATCAAAGAAAGAAATAGGTATATCTCTACTAACTTAAAATCGAGAAAAGACGCACGGAATAGAACCGTCTTTGGTGGTGATTTGCTTACTGAAGTGAAAGCTTATGGTCGAAAACACCGTAGAATGGTGAAAAACATCAGTGGTGATGAGGCTTATTTAACATAATTAAATTTAAAAAATGAAAATATGTTAGCCCATCACGCACAACGCAAACGAATACGAGAAAAAACCGACAAAAAGCTCAAAAAGTCAAAATTCAAAAAGACGAAATTATGAATAAAGATGGGGTCTGTGTTAAACGATCTATCGTTAAAAGTCCAATATCCGCACATCAAAATTGCAAGCGAGTATCTGTTTTCCGTAATCTGCACTGTAAACAAGAAAAATTCAAAATTTCAAATTAAAGTCATGTTAAACAATAGAAAGAATGCGCCTTAGGAGCCTGGTGGTTTGACTTTGACGGCCGGCTGCCGAAAGAAGCCCGCTTCGGTTAAAGTTTCTTTCTAGGCCTCAAATATATCATAAAGATGATAAAGCCGCTAATGTATACGGTCCGGCCCATCTATGGGTGGACTGCACGACAAGGCCGCCTTGGGCGGCCTACCTAAACTGCGTCGCTGCTTTCATTCGGAAACCATGGTCCTCAGTTTCGGCCTTGTCCCTACTTGCAAAGCTGAGCGGCAAACAGCCTCTCTTTACTAGTCTTCCTGTATCGTATGTTGCTTTTATTAATTTCGAACAGTATGCTACCATAAAAAACAATTGTCAAAGTCTTGCACTTAAATCTGTAAGGTATCAAAAACGATTTATTCTATGCGCGAGATGCACTTATTTACCATATCCCTTGTTCATGAGTTGAGTTGCGTCTCCTATCAAAATTTTGAACGGATCAGGTTCATCCGCGTGTCAAACGTGATTGCAAGTAATTTGCCTGTCGTCCTAACCGGTAGCTAACCATAAACCAGTGATAAACAAACTGAGGAATCCGGATCATCTACTTCAGTATACAGTGAAGAACGCAGCCTCTGCTTTAAATGAATGAAACTGAAGGAATGTGATTTCCCAACCGTACCTGCTTGGGTGGATAAGGTTCCGGTCACTGCCGGGAGATCTAGTTGTTTGTAATGTAGTAAGCCATCTTAACTAATCTGAATGGACTAGAACAAGAAAGCTTTGGTCAGCTTAGAGTTTAAGAGGTCAAGAGACAAATTTTCGTTAGTTACTTTCAACAAATAGCTGAAATATTATGTCGAAATACTTGGAACAATTTGGACCTCTCACTGAATCTGAGTATTTGGTAGTTGGAATAGGTAGTAAACTTCCTCAAAATCATAAATTCATGACGTACCTATTACGTAGCGACCCTTTCATTGGCGTCTTGCTTCTGGTCATCGTTTGTTGCCGATGACCGCCAATAGGGGTGGACAAAAAACTCGTGGCTCGGCTCGGCTCGATACAGGCCAACGTCAGTACAGGTATGAGCTTAAGACGTTGGTCGCTGAGAGACCACGTGATAAAGTCCAAAAATATTTGTGATAAACTATTGTCAATTTGTGTTGAATTAAAATTTAAATTTATGAACAATTTAGATTTTCAGTCTACAAGTTTCATCTTGGCAGTCAGACTGGATCTGCGGAGTAGTCGGACTATCTAATTTCTGAATGTTGGATAAAAGTTCTAAAAATTTGAGAATTTGATCGTGGATTGGGTAAATTGGTACTAGGTTAGTGCATTCATATGTTGCATGAAACATATTTGAGCTAACATGGGGCCTCCTCCTCATCCCGCCCCGCCGCCGCCTCCTCCCTCCTCCCCCGCCCTCCTGCCGCTGCCGCCTCCTCCTCCCGCCCATGCCGAATCTTCTCCCCACGTCCTCCGTCTCCCTGTTCTCCGCACCTCCCCTCCTCCTCCCCCCCTGCCGCCGCCTCCTCCTCCTCCTCCTGCCGCCGCCTCCTCTCCCCACCTGGCCGCCTCCTCCCTTCCCTGCCTGACCTCCTCCTCCCTCCCTCCGCCCGCCGCCGCCTCCTCCTCCCACCCCGCACCCCGCCGCCTCCTCCTCCCCACCCCACGCCGACGCCGCCACCTCCTCCCCGCTCCACCGCTCCGCCTCGCCTCCTCCTCCCGCTCTTCCGCCGCCGCCTCCTCCCCCCCGCCGACGCCTCCTCCCCACCCCTGCACCGACACCTCCCTCCTACCCAGGCGACGCCTCCTCCCTCCCTCCCACCCGCCGACGCCTCCTCCCTCCCTCCCACCGCGCGCCGCCGCTGCCTCCTCCTCCTCCGCCTCCGACGATTTGTTTTTGTCTTTAGGATGACTTTGCTATTGGGACCTCCTGGTTCAGGCAAGACCACGTTGCTTCTGGCATTGGCTGGGAAGCTTGACAAGGAGCTCAAGGTCGTGTGTGCTATTACGTGGTTTTCATTTCTTGTGCTATGGATGCTTGATATTAGCTAACATGACGAAAATTCATTGGGTGTTTTTATTTGGTATGCGAGGTTTCGGGAAGGTTACCTACAATGGCCATGAGATGAATGAGTTTGTCCCAAAGGACAGTGCATACATCACCATCATGATCTCCACATTGGGAGATGACTGTGAGGAGACCTTGGCCTTCTCGGCCAAATGCCAAGGTGTTGGATCTCGATACGGTATGTACCGAATGTTGGCTTATTCAAGACCATATAATGGCAACCGAGCTTTGTTGTTTTCCTTGTTCTAGAAATGCTGATTGAGTTGGCAAGAAGGAAAAGGCTGAGAACATCAAGCCAGATCATGATATTGATGTCTATATGAAGGTGAGGTGCTATCACATAAGATCAGTCTATTTTGCTTAGACTTATTTATCTAACTAGCATAGCACTGGACAGAAAATTTTCAAGAGGACTTCTCAGATGTGCTATTTTTATTGGAAAAATAACAGACATATAATTCTTTATTTTACTCCTGTAGGCCTCAGCTATGGCGGGACAAGAATCCAGTGTTGTTACGGAGTACATATTGAAGGTACAGTCTGCCAGCTATTGATCTAATTCTAGCACTACAAGGATGATTTTTGTGCGATATTTGTTTATTAATCAGCTCTTATGTCTGCTACTCTGCTCCATATCTGCAGATTTTAGGATTGGATATTTGTGCTGACACGGTGGTAGGAAATGAGATGTTAAGGGGTGTGTCTGGTGGACAACGGAAGCGTGTGACAACAGGTATGATTAACAATTTTCAGCAACATGGAGGTTAAGTGGAGAATGGTTGGTTTTAGATCTTTATGCTAATGATATATACATATGAGACTTTAAGATTTCTTGATAAACACATAACAGAATTGTTCTAAATTCTAATTGTCTTCTTCCTAAAACAAATATATCTTATAAATCTTCACTGTGCAGGCGAAATGCTTGTTGGCCCGGCAAGAGCTCTGTTTATGTATTAATTTAGGCCTTTGTTTTATCTCTTTCATTTATCTTTCTTGTAGTTGTCCCACATACCAAAGAAATTGTCTTTCATTTATCTTTCTTGTGCTGTTTAGGATCCCATATATTTATGTATCACTCTTTTTTAGAATTTCGTAGCAACGCACGGGCATTCAACCTGTCTGAGCAAAACTGGGAGCATGACTGTGTTCATACGTTAGGCATGAAACATGATTTGGATGAATATTTCGTTTGAATCCCGTCATGTTTGTTTACAGTACGCTATGATCTCCATGCTGCAATTGGTGTAATGTATACTGTAGGAAATATCTGTGAGTTATCTTTTTTTTCCCTTTTTTATGCAGATCTATGCATGGATCGGATGCAACACAGCAAAGTTTGGCCATTTATATCCTGCTGCAACCACTCGGCCGGTAACAAGCACTAATTATATTATTAAAAACTGATGTATAGTTATTTCTGTAGAGTCTGATCATTTTACCATGTTGCCTCTTCATGGTCGTTGCAGGGTAATGGGGTGAGCGTCACCTCTGTACTTGGAGGAACATCTGATAACACTGGATCAAGCATGGCCCGCCGCTTAGGTACTACTATTTCTGTTGGTAATTGACCTACATTTATCATACTAATATATGAAAAACAGCAACCTTACATCACCTCTTGTTTCAGTGTTGAAGACAGGTCTAAATATAGTTCTAGCATGCAACATTCCAAAAGACAGCCCCATGCTTGAGGTACTCACCGGCGCATCTTTGCATTTCAATTGCAAAGTTCTGTATCTCATAGAATCATGGTTTCAGGCTGCTGCAGAGAGGAAGCTGGTAGAGAAGCTCAGAAGTTTAGGTTATATCAGATCAAAAGCAGGAGACGCTAACACGTCCGCTGCACATTGATGATGGATACTTGCGGAGCTCTCAGTCAAATTGGAGTTTCATCATTCGGTACAGGAAGCCTTGTGATCTGCTGTGTTCAATTGATGGATTGGATACTTCTGTTGTGTGTCAAAATATTCTGAATTATACCTCCCAAAACTCGGTTCAATTGATGGATTGGATACTTCTGTTATGTGCTCCAAATATTCTGAATTATACCTCCCAAAACTCAGCAACTACTTGCGATGTAGGTTGGTTGCTCTAAAATTCTTGGGTGATTGGTGATTGCGGCATGTTGACAAAATGATTAAACATCTTGTGATGTAATACCGAAAGTAGATCATTTGAATACCTAACCCGTGTACCAGTTACATTTCCAAGTGGGTATATTTTCATCTATTATTAGCCTGTCTCTGATGACTGTACTAATCCGTCTTAATTAATTGCAAATAAAGCTTATTTTTCTCTTCATTAGAAAAGCAGCTACTGTTTAACCATCAGTACCCAAATTTTCTTATTAAGAAAAAATATGAAACTTTGCATCTGGAGAAGCAGAACATGTTATATGTGACTGAACTTGATGGACAAACTGCACTGTTATGTACCTGAGTGTTAAAGCTACCACGGGTCGATCTTGTGAAGGTTACAAGAACAGTTGTCAAAATACAGTGACAATCTTGACCCAACCTGGGCAATGTCTGGAGTGCATGTATTTTCCAAACGGGCTCGAAAAGTTTTGCTTGAGCTTGCAAGATTTGCACTATTGATATTGTAGCAGGTGGGCGCTGCAGACAGGAAAGGAATGGTGGCGAACTGGCGATCCATCTAAAGTGGAAGGCAATGCAGAAGATGGTTTCCATACAGGCATGCGTGCATTCAGGGGCGTATGTATGTGAGCACCACTAGAAACACTGATGCCTAAATTTTATCAGTACACTTCAATATATCTTTATTATTATAAAAAAACGACTCTCTCTTATCAGCCATCCGATTTGACCTGGACCATTCGTCTCTTTCCTCCTCCCTCAGGATACAACCGCTCCTCTACACTTTCCCCATCGTCTCGCGCATTCTAGCCACCCTTCTCTTTTTGTCGCTTGCTTTCCAATATTTGATATGTGAAATTGGCGAGGCAATAAGTTCTGTCTCATTATTTTTATGACTTCGTTGCAACGTACGGGCCTCTAACTAACTGAAATCTTATAAGTTCCTTCGAGACAGAACCGCAGCAAGGCGCAGGCATAACACTAGTAACTATCTAACTCTAACACTGAGAAAAAGACGTACGGAATAGAACCGTCTTTATCCGCTCTGGTCGCACACCGTAGATCATGCGTACCGTCACACATGTCACATGGGCCGGAGCCTGGTGGTTTGACTTTGACGGCAGGCTGCCGCAAGAAGCCCGCTTCGGTTAAAGTTTCTTTCTAGGCCTCAAATATATCATAAAGATGATAAAGCCGCTAATGTATACGGTCCGGCCCATCTATGGGTGGACTGCACGACAAGGCCGCGATGGGCGGCCTACGTAAACTGCGACGCTGCTTTCATTCGCAAACCATGGTCCTCAGTTTCGGTCTTGTCCCTACTTGCAAAGCTGAGCGGCAAGATTGTATGTCCCTTGGGTCGTCGTATGTGGTCTGTACTACAGATTGACCACACGAATATACTTTCATTGTATGTTGCTTTTATTAATTTCGAACAGTATGCTACCACAAAAAACAATTGTCAAAGTCTTGCACTTAAATCTGTAAGGTATCAAAAACGATTTATTCTATGCGCGAGATGCACTTATTTCACCATATCCCTTGTTCAGGAATCGCGTTGCGTCTCCTATCAAAATTTTGAACGGATCAGGTTCATCCGCGTGTGAAAGCCGGAGCGTATCACAGTCAAACGTGATTGCAAGTAATTTGCCTGTCGTCCTAGCCGGTAGCTAACCATAAACCAGTGATAAACAAACTGAGGAATCCGGATCATCTACTTCAGTATACAGTGAAGAACGCAGCCTCTGCTTTAAATGAATGAAACTGAAGGAATGTGACTTCCCAACCGTACCTGCTTGGGTGGATAAGGTTCCGGTCACTGCCGGGAGATCTAGTTGTTTGTCATGTAGTAAGCCATCTTAACTAATCTGAATGGACTAGAACAAGAAAGCTTTGGTCAGCTTAGAGTTTAAGAGGTCAAGAGACAAATTTTCGTTAGTTACTTTCAACAAATAGCTGAAATATTATGTCGAAATACTTGGAACAATTTGGACCTCTCACTGAATCTGAGTATTTGGTAGTTGGAATAGGTAGTAAACTTCCTCAAAATCATAAATTCATGACGTACCTATTACGTAGCGACCCTTTCATTGGCGTCTTGCTTCTGGTCATCGTTTGTTGCCGATGACCGCCAATAGGGGTGGACAAAAAACTCGTGGCTCGTGGCTCGGCTCGGCTCGATACAGGCCAACGTCAGTACAGGTATGAGCTTAAGACGTTGGTCGCTGAGAGACCACGTGATAAAGTTCAAAAATATTTGCGATAAACTATTGTCAATTTGTGTTGAATTAAAATTTAAATTTATGAACAATTTAGATTTTCAGTCTACAAGTTTCATCTTGGCAGTCAGACTGGCTCTGCGGAGTAGTCGGACTATCTAATTTTTGAATGTTGGATAAGAGTTCTAAAAATTTGAGAATTTCATCGTGGATTGGGTAAATTGGTACTAGGTTAGTGCATTCATGTGTTGCATGAAGCATACTTGAGCTAACATGGGTCAAATTGTGAAGAACTTATGATGAAAATTTAATCGTAGATTGGATAAATTGGTCCTAAGTCAGTGCATTCATATATTGCATGAAGCATGTTTAAACTAACATGGATCAAATTGTGAAGAACTTGTGCCCGAAAATGATTTACTGGAAAAACTTAGAGTCAACCATAGACAATTGAGAGGACTAGGACTACGCTCATAGAGAAGCCGTGGTCTAGAACGGTCAAGGATGTTGGATAAGATGGTTGAGCTCAAGCATGATACGAAGAAGTCATGGAATGTTGAATTGAAGATTCGAGCGACGGGTTGCACAAAGTGGCTTAGCCGTTTCAAGTGAGATGTGGTCGGTAAAAACTGGAGTGGAAGAGATTTACTGATGTATGGTAAGCTATTGGTGCACCTACATGTGGTAAGTATGGTGATTGCTTACAAGGAAAGAAGAAGACCGGGTTAAGACAAGAGTATTTTGGTAATTTACCGAATACAGAAGACTGAGTTAGATCAAAACCGTGGCGCTTGAACGGTGTTTAGGCAAAAGGTGTAGGTCAAGGAGATGCTAAGAATATCAAGTGGATCAAAGGCTAAAGACTTAGCATGTTTATACTCATGTGCATTAAAAACCAAGCGTGAGTTAAGTGTGAGTGTAAAACCCGTGTTGTATGGGTTAACGGGTTTCCCGACTATACTAGTGGATAGTATCTATTAAGATTAGATATGAGTTGATTGCTCCATCTGTTTAATGGGATGAGGATAGAAGCTTGCAAGCCAACCATCTCAACCATTTTATTCTTGAGTTCTAAGGTTAGAGTTGGAGAGAAAAGAGTGAGTAATATGGTGTGCTCTCTTGTCCTTCTTATAGAGTGGCTATGAAAACTTCATTCTAAAGTAGCAATATAATCAAATTTGTTCATCTCTCATAAAGTATTCTTGTCTTGGTTGAATTGTTGTTGTTTTTGTTAGTACTTTGTCTCTTTCCTTACCTTTTTGATATTGCTACATGCCAAGAATGTATAAGTGATAGAGATGATTTATGTAGATTAGATCATATCTATTAAGACACTGGCTTGCAACATTTTGAAATTGCTTGATTCTTGCTTAATTTGGAGCCTTCTTAGGGATTCTTGATCCGAGAATTTTGGTTTTGATTTTTTGGGTGGTCTTGATTGTTATGACACGTGGGGGCTTATCTAGAACCATCTTTGCTAGACAGAGGATTAATTATCCCATCTGCAAGATTTATTAAGACCGTCAATGTTTCACTCTCTTCCATCTGCCATACAAGGACCTACTTGAGGTCTGACTGAAAAACACGCTTGTCCGATCAGGTTTGATGCCACATACATACATTAGGCCGCACGGCATGTATACCTCGGCGTTCACTCAGGCATCTGTCAGGCCCCCGAGCAGATCGTCTGCTGGTTGATGTTAGTTAGTCTCTCAATCAGCGTTAAAGAGAGTCATCACCTGTAGCATCTGCTAGTTGAGCATTACACATCAAACAGTTCAACTAATTAATTTAAGACATACTAGCCACAAAAATATGAGCATTGTTAAGTGTAAGAAACAAATACATCCTAGACCAAAAAATTTATACGGATTTGCATCACTCAAACTTTTTTTTTTTGGCAAAAGCAGTCGATTTTTCTAACCTCTGTATCATGCTTGAGGATTCGTGCGCCGTCCCTACCTTCCTCTCCTCCATCTCTAGTGAGGCTTCAGCTCCGGTGACCGTCGCTGCAAACGGTGAGGCAGAGTGTGCCACACGAAAGTACGGCGCCCAGACGACGGTCGTGGCGCGGGGCAGGATGCTGCAGACAAAGATGGCTTAGGGAGGTGCGGGAGGGGATGGCGGCAGCGGGCGAGGGAGGTTTGGGGGAGGAGGAAGAGAAGGAGGCTGGGGTGAAGCTCCGATGGGCCTCGCTGGCGCCGCGCGGCCGGCAGCGTGAGCAGAAATTGGCGGCGGCGGCCATGCATGTTGAATTGGGGGAAGGTTGGGGTCGAGTGATGGACATGGCTCTATAGATATGGATGGTTGTTTGTGGACGGTTGGATCTGCATCTAACGGTCCAAAATTCGACTGAAATTTTTAAAGAAACTAGTTGGTTGATGTATAAACAGTCCCAATTCTTCTATCGCTGTTAAATTATCAATTATTTTGTACACTATAATGTAGACGTCTCCCTATTGACGCGGCTGAAATTTTTAAGGAAATTAGTCGGTTGCTGTATAAAGAGTCACAATTTTTATGTCACTGTTAAATTGTCCATTATTTTTGTACACTACAATGTAGACGTCTCCCTATTGACGAGGCTGCCAATTGTGCATCAAGTAGATCCTATTAGTGATACTACTGCTGTATCATTGTGAGAGGTCATTATCATCGGCGAAAAATATCTAGGTAGTTTTCAAGCGCTATACGTAACAGTGACAAAGTGTATTTATGGCATAACCAACCATGAAAACCCACACACTTTTTCTTTTGTGCGACGACCCACATGTACTGCATGATTGCATCAGATAGGCTACGGGTCTGTTTTTTTCGGCTGCGGCTTATGGCTTTTGTCTGAAATTTTTGAATTTTGACTGTTTATGGTACAGATTACGAAGAGACAGATACTCACTTGCGATTTTGGTTGGTACGGATGTTGGGCTTTTAACGTGCAGATCGTTTAACTTGTAGACCATATCTTGAGAAAATACTCCGTTTGAAAGTTAGGTGATGTAGTGTGTTTTAAACCGATTTCAAAAGCCCAAAGAACATGCCCTACATTTGCTGCTACCGGACGTCGATCCAACGACTGTAATGGTGGAACTTATTGATAGGATGAATGTCAATGTCCATCCCACTTCGGGGAAAAAATGTCAGTGTTCATTTTTTTGTCCAACTATGAACTAGCGTTCGGACGTTCCATAGAAGGCTTCCCATCAGATACTCTGCAGCAATATCGGTTAACAACTTTTGCAACATTCGTAACCAACATATTCAATAAATGGCTAATAACAATGGAATGTTGAGAATTTTTTTTTTAAAAAAAATCTCCATGATTGCAAAAACCATATATTTGTAGATTAAAAATCTCAATATTGTAATTGTTATACAAATTATTGCATACGTGAAATCAAAATGTTACAACAAAAAATGCAACAACCAAAAAACAAATCCACAACAAATCAGAACAGATCTAGCAACAAACGAATAAAGGGCTACAACATGATTGACAAAAATCTTCATGCTACATTGGTTGTTGCACACATGAAATCAATATATTGCAACAAAAAATACAACACCTAGAAACAGATCCTACAACAAAATGACCAGATCTGACTGCTTTACTTGTGGTAGCGATAGATCTGACGTGCTCTAGCCATACCGACGACGTGGCTGACGAGCGCAAATGAGGATTATGCTGGTAGCCTATAGCATTCACCCATGACGGAGTTGACAATGTCGAGCTCAAGGTGGTGGCAGCAGGCCCAGATCCGATAGGGCCAAAGGCTGGACGGGTGCCTTATCGCTGGGCGTGCCACTTCATCTTCCGCTGTTCTGCTACCTGGGGCCTTGCCGTTGTAAGGGGAGGTAAGTTTCTAGCAGCAAAATATCACAGAGAGAGGGGGGTGTGGAGACGGATAGTGAGCGGGGCTATCCAACCATCATCGGGTAAGTGCTCAGCTGATCATATGAGGGTGTGAGGTAAGCAAGAAAAGGCGTGTTGGTGGGGATGGATGGGTGCATGCGTGTGTGGGTTTGGGAGAATCTATGGATCAGATGAGGGAAATATGAAAAGGTGGGCGTCCGATCCTATTGAACCGCGTCGGATATTTGACACGTATCATTACCTTTTTTTTCTCTAGTCTCTAAGGCCCAAGCATCCAAACCCGATCTGAAAACATGCACTCCTGATAGTCTCTAAGGCAGCTATTGTTTGATGGTTTTAGAAGTTTTTATAGGAGTTTGGCATGGCATCTGAAGTTGTAACTTAATTCTACTATCCTCAAGGTCATTTTTATGCTGTATAAGGTCAATCTAACAAGAAGTAATAGAGATGGATAATTACTTGCTACATAAGAAATATGAACGGTGTGTTTTTTAAGACGGTACTATACCAAATTCATCTATATCGGCCACACACGAGTATTTCTCTATGTACTCTCTTGCAAATAGTTAAAATTTAAAATTTTAAATTAAAAGCCATAAGGCATAATCTAAAAGAACCCACCTAATAACATGTGGAAGCTGGCTCGACTGGATCTGTGTCATGTCATATCAGAATGTCAGATCAAATCATATATTCATACTGCAGGCAAAACAAACCTCATTCATTAACTATTTAGCTGGATATGAATAATGCGAAATATCCAACATTCGGATCCAACACAATTTAAGTTAGTTTTTATTTACAAATATTTGTTGCTTTGTTTTTAATCAAAAATTTGTGCCAGATATATCCCCATTGAGTGGTATGGTTTTAGAGATATGGATACACAATTAGCGGGGACAACATAAAAAAGAAAGAAATGGGTTAATTTATTTCTTATTTTACGTGTATAGAACTAAAACAACATGTAACTAAGATTGAAGGTAGTAGCTCCGATAATATTCAAATTCGATTGAATTGAGTAAAGATATAATTCGAGTGCATATTCACTATACAGTTTCGTATATATGGTATGACCACTACTCAATTCTAATTGAGTAAATTTCTTGTAATCACACGCATTTTATATAAATTATCAGAGAACCATACTTTTTTACCGTATTTTAAGGAACCATACGTATTTCATATTATGTTATTATAGAACCACACTTTTATAGTATTATACGATGCTGGCCATACAGGCCCACTTGTCAGCGGAACTTGGGCCAATATGGTCAACACCATATGCTACTGTAAAAAGTGTGGTTTTGTGATAATATAGTATGAAATACGTGTGATTCCTTGTAATACGGCAAAAAAATATGGTTCTCTGATAATTTATACGAAATAGTGTGATTCCTTGAAATACGGTAAAAAATATGGTTCTCTGATAATTTATACAAAATAAGTGTTGATCCAGGAAATTTACTCATTCTAATTTGATCGATACCCTAAGGACAACCCTAGGGACAGTCATGTGACTATGGTCATGTTCCAAATAGCTTCTATCTTTTCACTTTTAAAGGAAAGCTTTTGAACGAGATGGTTTCTTAACATAATTTCTATAAACCGTTTGTATAAGTTACTGTAGAAGCCGTTTTGAATAAGATAGTTTCTCAACTTAAGAGTCTCTTACTCTCTTAATCTCCTTCACAATTAATCAAAAATCATGACAAAAACTAAAAGATAAAAACCACGGCACTTTTGGACATGCTCAATGAAAAGAGACGTTTAGAATTCAGTAACCATGCTTTCCATGACCGGTGCGTTGTTCTAGGTAGCAACTTGGTGGCGTCCTCGATCGTGGGCCAAGCGTGGACAGGGACAACCGCACATGTGATTTGGTTTTTTGGACGCGCGCGATTTGGTCCGATCGATCGCTAATTCGCCACCCTAATGGTGCGCGGTAGCCGTGAGGCGTTGGCCACGTCCGTGCGCACCGCTCGATGCAGAGCGGCCACGACGTGACCTTGGGCCGAGAGAGAGCCCGAGAGGCGTCACCCCATGGAGCGGACGGGCTGTTCCCTGGCTGGCTCGGCACGGGCGCGGCCGTTGAAGAAGTTGTGCTGCGGGTTCTCATTCCACCGGGAGGAGGGCATCGCACGTGCGCCCAAGTTTCTTAACACTCTCTATTGAACATTTATCCAATACGTTTATGTCTTATCAAAACTTCATAAAATTCAATGAAAAATTTTGAAGAAAAAAATGCATGATATATGTTGTGTTGCACGAATTGCCTCTTTAAAAATATTGGCCGAGAAACTTCTGAGAAACTCATCAAACGAAAAAATAGTACAATACATCCAATTTTATTTAATCTACATGATTTATTCTTTGGATACTCGATCTTCATGATCAAGTTTAATAGCAAATTCGAGAAGAATCTCCCTCTGAGCTCTGCACTTCTCTGGGGCACTCAAATTGGCTATGGCTTATGACTTTTTTCACTATAGCTGAGGTGGCTTATTTGGTGTAATTAAATTAAAAAAAATAAAAAAACAAGTTAGCCCATCATGGGCAATGCAAAGGAATACGGGAAGAAACAGGCAAAAAACCCAAAAAAACCAAAAACTAGAAAAAAAAACAAAAGTAAGGAATAATGAATTAAAAGCAGAAGCCAAAAGCCATCTTCAAAACGAGCGGGGCTAAAAAATCTCATCATGCCAATTCCACGTATACACCTTTCAAAGGTAGATATTGGAAGTGACTTAGTGAGTAAATCTGCAAGATTTTCACATGACTTAGTATACGTATCTTAGTTTCATCAATTTTTGTAACTCATGAGTATAGAATAACTTGAGGTTGATATGCTTTATAATATGACTCTTCACGTAACCCGTCTGCACTTAGGCAACACAAGTCTGCACTTAGGGTCTAATGCAGTTCGCTAAATACATAGGTGTTCCTACTGTACTTGTGGGAATTCCGGTCCTAGAACATTCTCCCCTTTTCTCTAGGTTGGTACAATTTTTATTTTACTATAAAGATCCCCGATCATCGGTACTTTCGATGGGTATGCCTTTTCAAAGCCGAACCTTTCTAACACCTTCTAGGTGTAGGCTGACTGATGCACTAATATCCCTTCAAGGGTATGCTCAAGTTGCAAACCTAAGCAATATTTGATTTTACCCAAAATCTTTTATTTCGAACTCTGACTCCAAGTAAGAGCTTGTTTCCTTTATATCCTCTAGGGTTCTGATGATATTCAGATCATCTACATATACTGAGATTATACAAAATCCATTCTAGAATCATCGTATAAATACACAGGGATAATCCTCATTGTTCGTGTAGCCTTTCTTACATAAAAAATCGCTTAAGCGATTATACCATATCCTGCCTGATTGCTTAAGTTCATCCAGTGATTTACTGAGTTTCACACTGTACAAATTTCTATTTACTCTGTCTTGGTTCATTACGGGGATACCTTCAGGTACCTTCATATAAATGTCCAAATTCAAATTTTCATAAAGGTATGCTGTTACCACATCCATCAATTTCATTTCTAAATTTAAGTTTACTGCTATTGAGATTAAGTATCTAAAGATAATACCACCCATAACCAGGGAATATGTTTCTTTATAATCAACTCCTGCACGTTGAGTGAAACCTTGTGCAATATGTCTTGCTTTATATCTTACAACTTCATTTTCACATTTCTCTTTCGATCAAATACCCACTTATGCCCTACAGGGTGCACATGGGGAGGCGTGCGGCTTACAAGCCCAAATATCTCTCTTTTATTCAGAGATAATAATTTAATTTCTATTACCCTTTTCCAATCCTCTCAATCCGATATTTTCTTGCATTTAGCGAGAGATGCAGGTTCTGAATTAAGATCGATTATTGTGGTAATTTTATTTGCAAAATAAATATCAACATTGGCTGTTGTCTTATTCATGGATTCTCATGTATGCACATAGTTTATAACTATTTCATCATGGGTTGATTCTTCTCGTGCTTCCACTTGCTCACCACTCCTTACAAGGGCAAATTCCTTTAGTTTTCATCTCCGATGCGTGCGTACATATCCATGCTAGTTTCTCTCTTCGTGAGAATGTTCAAATCTAGTATACCTTTCCTTAAAGATGTCATACCAGTGTCAGGTCTCAACTAAATCACCTTCGATTTCGGGAACTTCGATGATTGGTTATGTCAAATCCTTATCCTTTTCACCAGGTATCCCGGTTACTTGGGATTCGAGACCGGAGTTCTCGTCCTTTTATTCTAAGGTCTTTGGACGGAGATTAGAGATACATTCAAGTTTCTTCGGTATTTCAACCCTCTTCGGTGCATTGCGTGCAAACACATGCAACTTGGCCACGCTCTTTAAATCAGTAAAGTGGTCAGATAGTTTATTTGTTAATGCCTGCAAATCAATGATCTTCTGGATTTCTATTTACTTCACTAGTGTGCCGGTCATGTGCATGAATTCCCGTGGCTTGCCACATAATTTCTCGATATTTTTCATCAAGGGGCTGATTTTCTCTCCCTAATGTCAGAAAACTATCATCATTAAATATACTATCAGTGAAACGGGCGGAGTGCAAGTCTCCTGTTATAGAGTCTAAATACTTGATTATAGATGTTGTTCCATAACAAACGTATATCCCAGACTTTCAGAGAGGGCCCATTGCAGTACAATGTGGTGGGGGTATAGGTACGTAAACTTTGCAACCAAACCTACGGAGATAAGAAATTTTTTGTGCTAACCCTTGCGGTAGTTGCATAGGTGAATAGATTTTATATGCCGATGGTCTGAAGTTGATGAGAGTTGCTGCATTTAAGACTGCGTGTCCCCAACATGTAGTTGGTAAATTACAATTCTGCAAAAAGTGGTTGGGCAATAAATTTAATTATCTTAATTAATGCCTCTGCTTGTCTATTCGGTGTACCATTTGGTACAGGATGCTCAACTATAATTTTCATTGCCATGCAATAATCATCAAATGTCTTTGAAGTAAATTCTCCGACATTGTCCATTCTGATGGACTTTATCGATGATCAGATAAATATTTTTAATTTAAATTATTTGTGAGATCAGCTTTACAAAATCATGGTTTCTCGTAGATAATAAACATATGTGCGATCATTTCGAGAAAGCATCGATGAGCACCATAAATATTTAAATGGTCCTGACGATGGCTATATAGGACCACAAATATCTCCTTGGATGCATTTTAGGAATGCAGGGACTTCATCATTCACTTTCAGAGCAGAAGGTCTACTAATTAATTTTTCGGTGGCACATGCGGAGCACATAAAATCTTCTTGATTCAGAAAATTCTTTACCTTGATATTATGTCCCTATGAATTTTTAATTATATTTCTCATCATTCTAAGATCTAGGTGGTCTAATCTATCATGTCAGAGACAAAAAAGTTCAGAGTTTCTAAATATGGTTTTCATGGCAGTATAGGCTGCGGGTGCCTCAATATTAGTGTAGTATAGCCCAGTTTCAAATGAAGGAAATCTTTCTAATCAAAGTTATTAATATTGTTTCGTTCCAGCCGGTATATACCGTATTGGCCCCTCAAGCGGTACAAAGTACCCCCTACATTCCGTACAAGCCCAAATACCGTCAATACTGGTCAATTTCGGTCAATACCGGCTCGATACCGGTCAATACTGGCCATACCAACTTTAATACTAATCAATACCAGTCAGTACCAATGGAATTGATAATAACATCTATTAAACTATATGTTATATTTGATAGTACTGCTATGTATTTAAAATAATATTACAAATGACATTTGGTGTGCATATAATTGAATAAATATATACTTATAAATATATATACTCATATTATTATATTAAATCCAAAATGATACACCGTTATGGACTAGTACCGGAACGTACCATTCCAAGAATCAAACCGGTATAGCCTCCGAAATGGTATTGACAAGTATTTTTCTAATACCATTTTTCATTTGCTTCATGCTTTGTAATGATCAGGTATTCCTTATCATACTCTTCTTCAGTTTCAACATGAAAACTGTTTGTGCGAATATCCTTAAAACTGAGGAGAGTTCTAATCGATTCTTGGTACAATAATACTTCTTTAGTAACCAAAGTCGTGCCAATTGGGAGTATAATTGTGGCTCTTTCTAAATCTATTATATAAGCATCGCTACCGGTGATGGTCGTAAGACTACCAGTATTCTTGCTAATCGACTGAAAAATTTTCTCTCTAAAGATAGTATTTGTTGTGTCGCTATCAGCTAAGCACACTTCTTCCATAGAGCACCACACGCGTTCTAATATAAAATATTTTATTAATATGTAGTAGGAAATAATCAATACATAAATAAAATACTTCAAATATCAGAATATATCATGCCATTATTAACTTAATAAATGAATGAATGAATTAATATCATCCAACCATCACGAGAAAATAATTGTTTTAGAAAAATCCAACTTATTCCTTCCGCATATGAAATGAATGACAATTAAAGTCTAAATGCATTCTGTGTATTAGACTAAATCTGCTAAGAAGTCAGAGAATTGGCTGATGGGTGAGATGTTCTTCCTGATAAATCATAGTGCCGACAGCTGTAATGTCAAGTAGGGGTGCAGCTACAAGAGTGTAGTTAACCTCCATTGGAAGAAGTGTTCTTCCTGATAAATCATAATCCGAAATTAGAAGTCGATATACTCTAAATAGTTTTGACATAAATAAACCAAAAGTTAAAAACAGTCAGAACCTAAAGCTGTTTGAAACGGGACGTCATATCCTCGTTCCACCATCTCTTGTAATTCGTAAGGGCGCACACGCGCGCGCACACCCACACGATAGCACCGAATGTTCATACCGCGATTTGCTCCAATGATTCCTATTCCTGCCCGGCCCACTCCATCGACGAACCGTGGACCGCCGCACAGTGCCACGTCCCAGCTGGCGCACTATATAACACACCTGTGTGTTCATCCGCAAGCCAAGCTAAGCCAGCGGTAAATATTTGGCGCCCGTTGCGACCGAGCCCAATTCCATCTCTTGCAAGCTGCAACACACAAGCCAGCAATGGGGACTACGGAAGAGAGGACCCTTTGCTTCGGCGGCTTGGTGAGCGGCCTGAGGGCGGTGTACGAGAGCGGCAGGACCAAGGACTTGGGGTGGAGGCAGTCGCAGCTCAGGGGGCTCGTCAGGCTCCTGACGGAGAAGGAGGAGGAGATCTTCGACGTGCTCCGCGAGGACCTCGGCAAGCACCGTGGTGAATCCTTCAGAGATGAGGTGCGGTCGAGTGAGTTCAGTTAGCTGGTCTTCAGTTTGTCTGTGTCTGTGTTCGGTCTGTCCGTTTGGTAAAGTTCCGATCTTTGTTTCGCTCTGCTTCAGCTTGGTGTTCTTGTCAAGTCCATCAAACACACGATGCAAAACCTGAAGAAATGGGCGGCTCCCGAAAAGGCAAGCTCTTGCTGATTAACATCTGCATGCAGCCTGTTTCTACCAACGTGCACACTGGTACTGTTGTTGTCACAAATTAATAGTTGGGCCTTTTGAGAGTGCAGGCTCATGCGCCGTTGGTCGCCTTTCCGGCGAACGCGCTGGTGGTGCCGGAGCCGCTCGGGGTTGTGCTCGTTTTCTCCTGCTGGAATCTCCCATTAGGTGAAACTCACCTCTTTGCTCCACTTCCTTCTTTCTAAATTCATTAATTATCATTGCAATGAACAAACGATGAATGTTAAACCCCAAATCAGTAGGCTGCCACCCGCAAAGCAGCATGTAAGATCAGGTATGACCAATCATATAGAGTGAATGACTCTTTCAAATTCTCCCCCTAAATGTCGACAACAACATGCAGCAAAAGCACAAGCTTACAAGCTCACAAAGCCAAGAGCCAAAATTCACAGAAACTCTCTGTCTCAAACCAGTTTGATTGTCAGTCTGTTAGCGGTCTGACCGCTCGCCGAGATATAGTGCAAACAACACTGCACAAGATCTAAGAAAATATCTAACTCTCAAACCATTGATCCAAATACATTGAAACTTGACACAAACCCTTCCTGAGATGTTAGGAACCTATTTCAATCATAGATCGTGAAGATCGATATCAAAATTTTGACCTTTATCAAAAACAAGGAGAGTTGTACTAAAATCAGACAAAAGAGAGAGAAACCTTGATCTGCTTTTACTTGTGAGTTCTTTATAAACTAGATGACCTTGAATGATTTTTACATATTATAGCAAGTTAGATCATCGCATGAATTCAAACCAAAACCCTCATAGGAGCAAAATCCCAAAATCACCTCTCTTAATGAAAGCCGAGCAAACTCAATAATTTCTTCTAGAATGTGTCTAAATAGATAGAATCTGATCTACAAGGGTCATTTCCACCTCTTACATGTCTTTAACACCATGAAAGATTAAGAAAAGATAAATCCAAACAAGAAAGCCAAGCAAATAAAAAACATAAGCCATGATCCATGGAACAACTTATGCAAGTAAACTTTAGATGTTTATTTCACTTGAAGAAGAATAGTTTACAGCCACTTTCTCGGAATAGCAGAACACTAAGCCTAAAGCATACACACATAAAAGACTCCTCATAAAGAAATCCTAATCTTTCTCACACAAGTGTCAAAACACAAGGCTTATATAGTAGAGGCTACCACCTCATACCAAACCATAAATAACCAGTCACTCCTTAGTGAATCACACCACTTACAAATAAGGAAACTCGGTAACCCACATACAAATAGGTTTTATATTTCACACAGTTGCATGTTTTTCAAAACGCGACTTCCACAAGGCTCCACAAGCTCGTTAATACACTCAGTCCTCAAAGGATGTGATTTAAATCACTTAGACTAATGCTGCAGTTTTACAAACTACCAATCCACCTGATATTGGATAATTTTCTCAATTGTCACCCACCGATCTTCATGAAGATGCAATGTCGAACACCTTGTCACCAAGATCGTATGGTTGCGCCAAGGCCGTCACCACTTGAAGCACCCAAGTCCTACAACACACTGCATTACATCACAGTCTGTGATGCCAAATTACTTGCCGCCAAGACCGTATGCTTACTCCGAGAAACGTCACCACTTGAAACGCACAAGTTCAATTAGCGCACCACATGCACGCACTGCCTCTTCACGACCCTCGTCTTTCTCTCGTGCTTCTCGGCTTGAGGTAATGCTCTACTCAAACTTATGCAACACACCATGGCTACCAAGTATCGGTCTTGCCGCTAGCTGCAACAATCATCAAAGTATCTACGCACCAAAGAACAAGAAATGGATCAAAGCACAAATGGCATAACTTGACTCTCACCACTCATCAGTAAATCAAACAATACATGAACACACTATAACTCACACTTGCATAAAAATCATATAACTAACAACTACATAGACACCGCCATTACTAATAACCCAAAACAAACTCAACTCAATTCAACTCTAGAATAGAGGGCCTGTCTGACCGCGGCTACCAAGCCAATTAGACCACCAACACCACTCCGGTCAGACTACCATGCAATTGTCGATCATACCACTCCACTCCGGTCTTATCGTATTTTCAATGCCGGTACTACTGTATTAGGTCTCAGACCAAAAACTCCAAAAGATATTATCTGAAAAAACCTACCACCAACAAAGAGCACACCGGCCGATCATTGTGCAATAACTAATTACGCAACACTAGGTCCACCGGTAAAGCAACAAGTAAAATATAAATTCTTAAAATAAAACTCAAGCAATGAAAGTAAGACATGCATATAATTGGTCGATGCACCAACCGCTCACCCAAAAGCTTAAGCTTATAGTCTAATCACCCTCACGTCGGACCGCAACACTAGGTCCAGTTAGACCGCCTCTTGGCTCGATACCTATATTAGTTAGCATGACCAACCAACAAGTAAAATGTAAATTCTTAAAATCAAACACAAGCAATGAAAGTAAGACATAAGCAATATTAAATACACATCGCTCTTATGAAACCGTCACCACATGGTCTTACACATTAGTTGTTAAGTAGCTATCATGTTGGATAGAGATCACATCATGGTATGAATTCTCTTAATCAACACGACATCAATGGCTTGAGTCCATCGTTGTCCCGCTGGAAATCAGTATCAAGGCACTTACAAAGTGGCAGGAGCATATGTGGTGGCAAATTTGACAACCGCCTTATAAAGAACCCACGGTTCCACAGTGTGCAAATCCATAGCAACTGTGTCATATAAATGCTTAACTAAGCTAAAGGATTTTATGTGGCCATCTATTTCTAGCATTAGGGTCCAACTCGATCTTTGCATGGCTATAGACTGCAAACCCTGATATTAAAAATTTAAACAGATTCCTGTGTATCACAAATCGGGCATTAGAGGCTATCTTCTACTACGCCCTTCATTTTCTTTAATTTGGGCGATTGAGGCCACAGTGTTAAACTACGCTTGGAAAGATGCTAGTCCATCATGGATGCCCTCGCTGATTGCTAATGTTCCTTGCTACTTACGGCGTGGTACGGAGTTGTAAGGTTAGAGAGCCCTTTCTCAGTTTCTCACCAACAGTGATAGCATAGCACAAATTACCAAACAAAAGGTCCAAAATCTCGCTATTTCACTCCGATGGTTGGATCGTCATATCATTACATGCGCGTGCCAAAGGTCATCAAAGCTAGTGTACGAGCTGTGAGCTGCGACTCGTGAGTTAACCAACCTGTCTGATGGCAAGTGTAGTTTTATGTACTTGCAGCCAGTGCCATCAGTTTCAGTTTGGTTTGTTGGTCACTTTTGTGACAAGTAGATCACATGGCGCGGTTTGTTTTGGCCTTTTATTTTATAAGTAAAAAAGTAAAAACCTAAGTAAGGAGGTGGTTTTTTCATTCAGCTTATGAAAAGCTTAAGCTATTTTAAACTTAAAAGTCAAAAGTCATTGGAGATGTGTTTTTTTTGGGTTTTTGCGGAATGAAATATCCTTTTGCCACTCAAGTTCATTAAAATTACTCACCAAATCCATTCATATATAACTCTAAATCCTTTTATTTTTCTCTCCTTTTTTTTCCTTCCCACTCCGTTTTCTTTTCCCTCACCATCTCCTCCCACGACGCTCGACGCCGACCTCCCTCTTCCCCGTGCTCACCGTCGCCGACCTCCTTCTTCCCGCTACCGACGCCCGACCTCCCCGTCCTCATGCCCACCTTTGCTGGCCTCCCTCGTCCCTGCGCCCCACCTCCACCAGCCCCCCTCTTCCCCGCGCCCTGACGCCGCCGGCCTCCCTCTTCCCCGCAACCGACGCCACCGGCCTCCCTCGTCCCAGCGCCCAACTCCGTCGGCCTCCCTCTTTCCCGCGCCCGATGCCGCCGGCCTCCCTTGTCCCAGCGCCCACCTCTCCAGCCTCCCTCGTCCCCGCGCCCCACCTCCCCGCCTCTCTCATCCCGTGCCCCACCTCCACTAGCCTCCTCTTCCCCGCGCCCCGATGCCGCCAGCCTTCCTCGTCCCCGTGCCCACCTCCATCGGCCTCCCTCGTCCCTACGCCCCACCTCCACCGGCCTCTCTCTTCCCCGTGCCGCGACGCTGCCAGCCTCCCTTTCCTCGCACCCGACGCTGCTGGCCTCCTTCTTCTCCGCGCTCGCCGCCACCGACGCTAATTGTTGTGTGTTCGTACATTATTTGTGAATTTGTTATGCGTTCATGCATGATTGAAGATTAAGAAAAAGCCAGAAAGCCTAAGTTTAAATAAATAGGATCTATACTTGACTTGCTTAAAAGTTAAATGCTTATAAGCTAATTAAACAAAAAAATTAGCTTTAAACTATAAGTCAGAAAGCCTAAACTAAAATAAACAGCGCCATATAATAGTTGCCTCGGCTTTCAGCGGTGTGGTAAATTCATTCCATCGGCTGAGTACGGATGGACAGACTGTTGTTACATACTAATGTGTAGCACTACTTCCTGACAACACCGGGACTCTGCTGTGAATGATTGTTCAACGACAACACGTGATCAAAGTATTTGGTATCTCTGGAGGGGAAAGAACAAATAGGTTGGTTCCCGTTTGCCAATATCAAAGTATTCAGATGAAAAGAAATTGGACGTGACTTCAATCCAGTCGTACGTCCCAAGGGTTGCACACCTAAATAACTAGACAATAAAATATACGGCCCTGCTCAATATAGCTTAAGCTTATTGGCTTAAGCTTATTTTTGCACTATTCATAATTTCGTTTTTTTTTTGAATTTTTTATTTTTTTTGAGTTTTTTTGTCGGTTCTTTTTTTCTCGTATTCGTTTGTTGTCCGTGATGGGCTAACATATTTTTATATTTTTAATTTTTAAATTTAATTATGTCAAATAAGCCTCTCTCAACATGTTGTTTTTTCACCACTACAGTGTTTTCAGCATAAGCTTTCAGCTTTCAGCCGAACCGATCACCACCTACATTTCCACCACAGTTTCTTTTCTGTTCAACGCCCGAATAATTTTTAGATGTCATAAGTTGGTTCTTCATTAATAGAAAAATCAAAAATTATAAAAGTATGTGATAATATGAAAGCAAAGTCATCGTAATCTTGAGAGTAGATAAAAATAAATTTCAAAGCAAATTTAGTATAATATTTAGAGCAAATCAAAGTCAACATAATCTTGAGAGCAAATAAATATACAGTATAAGTTTGTGAGCAAATTAGCATAATTAGAGCAAACTCAAGATAAATTTTAGAACAAATCAGCATAAATCTGAGTGCAAATCTAGGATAATTCCAAAAGAAAATTTAGTATAATTTTGAGAGATCAATACAAAATTCAAAGCAAATTCATAATAAGTCTGAGAGCAAATTCAAAATAATTTCGAAAGCAAAAGGCAATGAAAATATCTTATGAAGAAAAGCCCCAAAATTTTACGTGAGAGGCACCAGCTTACACCGAGCCGTTCCACAAAAAATGCACAAAAAATCCTTAGCTTACCTTGCCACGACGCGTCGATCCCACTGTCTCCACCTCCTGCCACTCTACTAACCTTCAATTGCACCAGCAAAAGTATCCTCTGCCTTAGGAAATCATGGGGTGAACAGTGAAACTGAGTAGAGAAAGTGAGAGAAGAAGATGATTTGGGGGCTAAGTATTAATAGGAGAGAGAGAGTTCTAAGTTGGCTTTTCAAGCATTTTGATAATGGTGCAATCTATGCATGGGACTCACCTATCATAGCTACGCCCCATATGTATATGCATATGATTTTCGTCTATACACACTGCGCCACAAGAAAAGAAGGTCACACTATTTTTTTTTGTCTGGCCACACTACAACAGAAGAAAAGGAGGCCACGTCGTTTTTTTGTCTAGCCACATGCCGACAGCTCGTAATGATACTACTTTTGATCGAACGGCTTCCACATATGTTCTATTCGTCCAAGACACGCACATGCAGAAACAAGAAATTCCGAAAGAAATTTGATCGATAATTTAATTATCTTTGTGCCATGTTTATGACCATAACACATAACAACCGCTTACTGTTTAACTATCGTAGTCCTGTGTGTAGTTTGCATCATCAATGCTCACCGTTTGTCGGTGTGTTGTATGCAGGCTTAGCTCTGGAGCCACTCTCCGGAGCGTTAGTGGCTGGCAACGCCGTGGTTTTGAAGCCCTCTGAGCTCGCGCCATCCACCGCAGCGTTCCTTGCTGCCAACATACCGAGGTACCTGGATGCCAAGGCTGTGAAGGTCGTCCAGGGTGGACCGGAAGTAGGAGAGAAACTCATGGAACACAGATGGGACAAGGTCCTTTTCACTGGTAACTACAAAACCTGCGAACTCACCTCAATTCTGAAAGAAGTATTAGTTGCTGACAAAAACATGGACTGACCGTTCTTGGATATATTCCTGATGGTCATTTCTTATTGGCGTTCAGGGAGTCCTCGTGTAGGGCGCATTATCATGACAAAAGCTGCGAAACACTTGACCCCAGTCGCACTTGAACTCGGCTCGAAATGCCCGTGTATTGTAGATTCGCTGGATAGTAAGAGGGACAGTGAGGTAATCCTCAGCTCTTCACCAGTTTTCGGTTTTGCTACAGTAGCCAGTTTGTAATACAGAATGATCGACTACACAGGTTGCTGTAAATCGCATAGTTGGAGCGAAATGGTCTACTTGTGCCGGTCAAGCCTGCATAGCCATCGATTACATGCTTATCGAGGAACAGTTTGCACGGATTCTGGTCTGGTTCATTCTCAAAAATCTTGTCTCATATGACCGACCGACTACTGTGATACGTATCTGACAAATATAGTTCTTGTGTATGTTTCTTCTCTGAAGATTGAACTGCTTAAATCAACACTAGAGAGATTCTTCAGCAAACCAGAGTACATGGCGCGTATTCTGAATGAGAAACATTTCCATAGGTTACGTAACCTTCTGGAGGATCATAAGGTGGCGTCTTCCGTTGTGCACGGAGGATACGCAGACCCCAAGACCTTGTAAATTCCAAACAGTTCCCTCTTTTGTTTGCTTCTTATGCCCATTCCAATACACTGAATTTGGCGTCTCATGCCATGATTCCGTTTGGGCAGGAGCATTGAACCCACCATTCTGCTAAATCCCCCACTCGATTCTGATATCATGACAGAGGAGATATTCGGCCCTCTTCTCCCGATCATCACGGTACAGATCGACAACAACTGCCGCGGTTCTTGATGGAACCAAAACACACCACACGGCTGAACTGAAACTGCTTCTGTTTTCAGGTAAAGAAGATCGAAGACAGCATTGAGTTTCTAAAATCGAAGCCCAAACCGCTTGCAATCTACGCCTTCACCACGAATGAGAAGCTGAAACAACGAATCATCAAGGAAACATCGTCCGGGAGTGTCACATTCAACGATGCAATTGTCCAGGTATGCACATGTGACGCACCCTCATGCTCATCAGAGTAGATGACCTGCACTGTTCTGCAGCAAATATGCAATGCAATGCCATTTTTTTCCCTGATATCTGCTACTACTATTCTGTATGCAGTATGGCCTGGATACCATCCCTTTCGGCGGCATTGGGCATAGCGGATTCGGGCAGTACCACGGCAAGTACTCGTTCGAGATGTTCAGCCACAAGAAGGCCGTGCTCAAGAGAAGCTTCCTGATCGAGTTCATGTTCAGATACCCGCCGTGGGACGAAAGCAAGATCGGGATGCTGCGGCACGTCTTCCGCTTCGACTACGTATCGCTCGTGCTCGCGCTGCTCGGCCTGAGGCGGTGAGCAAACCAGCCGGAGGAAGACACCGGCAGTGAATAACTGAGCAGAGAGAACTGCACTGCACAAACCGTTGCGTCTGGTCAATCGTGCGCAACGATTATGACATCATTTATACTGGTTGATGAATGTGTATATGTGCCCTGCATACACCTAAGCGTTTAGACCACCGTATGTCCGTACGTGCCTATCAGTGTATTACATCAACAGCTTCCATCATCTAATATATTCCGATTCATGTGATTTTCGTACCCTGAATCACACCTGAAACAAGAACTAAACCAACAAGTCAGCATGAGGAACATATGAAATCCATTCCTCCCATAAGGAACACCGCATGTTAGCCATTCACGAGTTTTTGACAGTGGCAATCTTAGCCAGATATCATCACTGCGATGGACTCTTAAACCAAGAAGGTTCCGCTCAATTCATTGTTAACCAACTAACAAGCCAACTAAGCCGGTTAATTTGATAACTCTACGGACATAACAGTTCCCCACATGGTACAGTAGTGCACTGATATATAATTTATGAGCACCAATTGCCATTCCTAGCAGCATGATCTGAACCTATAGCATATTTTACTTATAGACCAGCATCTTAGACCAGAAACTACAGCAGCAGGATCTGCACGCAATAACTCATATAGCACATTTAGGATAGCAGTAAGCCATGGCCACAGTACCCGTTCACCAAATTGAACACTTATTCCACCAACCATGACACTGTTTCTGCCTTCTATCTTCAGTTCTAGCAAATAACCAGCTCAATTTCCATCAAACAATGAGATTCCTGGGATCTCGACGATGCGGCACCGAATTAGCCGCTGATGCACGCACACACAAAACCCGAAAATTCCCCCCAAAATCGCAGACCAAAAATAAGCGAAAGGAGTTGCATAGAAGTTGGTGCCTGCAGGGGCTTACGGGCAGTAGGTTTTGGAGAAGATGGTGATGCGGTTGGAGGGTGCGGCTCAGGTGCTGGGGCACAGCACCTACCGCGTGTGGTGTGCCCCAGCACCACGTGTCCGTAATAGCCCAAAAATTCGAAAATTCGAAAAAATACTTACAAAATCCGAAAAATTGTAAAAGTTCTTTTGTAAAAATAAAAGTATTCTTTTGTAAGTCCTTAATTTTTTTATTTATACTTTATTTAAAAGTATTTTTTAAGTACTTAAAATACTTTTTAATAAAAGTACTTTTACAAAAGAACTTTTACAATTTTTCGGATTTTGTAAGTATTTTTTTCGAATTTTTCGGAATTTTTTGGGCTATTACGGGACACGTGGCGGGTGCTGGGGCACCCCGCACGCGGTAGGTGCTGTGCCCCAGCACCTGAGCCGCACCCCGGTTGGAGTAGATGGCGTTCTGCACGTAGGCCGACGGCGAGCGTGTCGCCACCGTGGACTCCGCCACGGCGATAGGAGGAAGAAAGAAACCGCTAGTCTGATTTGAGCCATCCCCCTTCGACTTCGAGGCGGCGATGCGACCGTGCGCGACTCCGGCGTTCCGAATCCGGTGACTCGGTGAGCCTCCAGAGATGACGGGAGTCTGGGAGATTTTTTTTTTTCCCCTTCTGTTTGCCGGGGCCGTTGCTTCGCTTGATTCCGTTTCTAGTGCTAATTCCGGTATCCTGCCCATTAGGCCCAGGGTTTTCGGGCATTCTCATGATCCATTGAGTTCTTCGGGCCATTGGGTTTTCTTTTTTCTTAAATCGATCCATTGGGTTTTCTTTTTTCTTAAATCGGTCCATTGGGTTTTTCATTCCGACCTGTGTTATAAGTTGTGGTGATCCTAGGGTTTCAAAAAAAATGATGGGGATCCTAAACTAAGTTTCACTTGGACACTTGGCTAGTTGGAATAAGTAATATGTTAGATTAGTCTTGAAGACCATATAAAAGATGCTAATTTGTAGCCATCATGCTAAAATTAACGCCATGATGCATTCTCTTTTCTCTCCAACGCCTCACTCATCGTGGCTATTGACCCGCTTAGCTTTTTTTTTAAAGGATAATACATGATATAGAGTGGCCGGGCTCAAAATGTCACTCGAAAGATTAACTTCCACTATATACTACTCTAAATATGTTTAGATTCAAAATATACCATTATCTTGACTTTATTGCGAATTAAAACATTTTCCCTTTTTAGATGTAGAAAATGACTGTTTTGTCCATAGATGGTACTATTGGGATGTTTGACAATTGCATATAGTTAGATGTTGTGTTTTGTGCATGAAATGATACAAGACTTTGGTACCCTTTATGTAATAATTACTTAGATGATGGTATGACAGTATGTTGTTCAGTACTTAATTGCTATTGGTATTCGACTTCTTGAACTGTTAGTGTTATGATATGGAAAATTTCGGCAAAGTTTTTGCGTATAGCAATGTAGTAGCAGATAATATAACTTGTTGCAAGATAACAATTGCAAATAACATGTCAAGTTAATCAGACAACCATCTACACTAGTTCGTGACATATGAACTAGATAACCATCGCAACCGTCCATGACAACAAGTTTCTAAAACTAACAGATTACATAGCATATAAAATATGAAACATATGGGCAAAACGATCATTTCCCATGGCTAAAAGGGGAGCAAATTTTAATTCGCAATAAAATCGAGTTAATGGTATATTTTTAAAGTGGTATGTAATGAAAACAAACCTTTGAGTGACATTCTGAGCCACACCACTCTTTTTAAGCGTATACCGTGAATCATCTTCTTCCTTTTTAAGAAAAAGTCCACTTACCTTTTTCACAACTCCTGGATCCTGTGCATTCCGAACGGTTGCCTCCCCTCCTTGACCATCGTGCGACCCACCACCCGCATGAAGTCCAGCTTAGCCTCGTTTGACCCCATTAAGTTGGGTGTGTTGTGTTCTGTGAATCAAAGGGGAATCAGGGAAGGCGATAGTGATTTGGTCTGCGACAACACGAGGTGACAAGGACACCAACACATGAATGAGGAGGTCACCGGGTAGAGGATGGCAAAATCATCCATTGCAAAAAGTTTTTTAGTGGGTAATCCGCAGAACATTTTTTTAAAAAAAAGTTTTACATCTCTTTGGAAGCATTTGGGTCCTAAAGTACACGGCCTCAATCAGAACCAAATGAAGCGATCGTTTTCTGCTCTGCAACATATCAATTGCACGCCCTAAACCCAACTTCAGTTTGACCTCTCCGCACCAAACTACAACCAATTAGACCCGCCGGTATTCAAATTTCAAACACACGCTAAATTCTGGACGAGTGCAGAAATTCAGCTTCTAGACATGCTGTCATCGAAGGGGAATAAATCTCCTTATTGCATAAAAAAGATACACTTGCAACGAGCAAAAAAGGATACAGAAGTACGGAGATTTTCTCCAGCACCGCAAAAATCACATACGCTTCTGAACATTTGGACGAATGAGGATGCATGAAAGCGCAAAATGCAGTAAGCCCAAAACAACATCATCTAATTTCACCAGTACGAGTAGGAAGTGGACGTCCTGGATCTCTTGCTGCCGGCCAGCTCCGTGTACATCTGCGGCACCCACGGCTCCCGACTGGCCAGCGCGTCGCCGGCGACGGCGCTGTCGTAGAACAGCTGCTCCTGCGACCTCCACGCAGGGTAGCCGGCTTCTTGCATCCCACCGATCCGAGCTACTCCCTGCTCAAACGGGCGTTGCCAAAAGCCAAGTTAGTCACAAGTCACAGTAGTCCCAAATGGCAATGCATTTTCTGACTACTTCAGAAAATTTTGCTTGTGTCCAAATTGATCAATCTAAGTGGCCCCCCGGGATATCATCGTTACACCATGGACCAGTGTGCAAGCTTCGAGCATAACTACAAACAACCCCCATAACGGAACGGTTGGACGGGATGTACTAGTGTCGATGCAGACATGATCGGAACATGCCGTGTTTTTAGTGTGCTCGATCGATCAGGAACGTGCCGACAATGGTTACTTCTCTGGATCGCTGAACATATTTACTCCTACATAACATGGTAATGGTCAGTGGGCACCAACCTGATGCGACCCGTCCGCAGAGATGCCGGTAGAAGTAGCGACGGCGGCGGCCGCCGCAGCACTGGCATCGTCGACCAGGAAGTCCTCGACGTGCCAACCGGGCAGCGTCTTGGTGAGGTACTCGGAGATGCTGCTGCCGCTGCTGCCGCCGTGGCTCGTGGCGGGCGCAGGCGGGGTCGCGTCGTCGCCGCTGCAGCAGAAGCTGCTGCTGTTCTCCTCCGACGGCGGTGGGGCCGGGGAGGCGGCCGGCTCCGAGGAGAGGCGCACGCCGGTGAGCAGGAAGCGGCTGTGGCGCATGGAGAGCTCGTTCGCCGTGTGCACCCGCACGTCGCACTCCCGGCACAGGATCGCCCTGTCCTCCTTGCAGAACAAGAACCCCCTTTTCTCCTGCAGACCAACATCAAGCACACTTAATCCCCCGCCCTACTCGTCGCGAATTACACTCATGCAGAAGCCAGGAGCGATCCTTTTCTATCTGACCTGGCAGATGTCGCAGAGTGGCGGCGGCGGCTGCGCGGACGCCGACGAGGACGGCGACGGGTTGAGCAGCGAGAACCGGCTGTGCGTCCCGGCGAGCTTGTTGGCGCGGTGCACGCGGCGGTCGCACGAGCCGCACAGCGCGGCTTCGTCAGCGCAGCAGAACACCGAGGCCGCCTCGGCCGCGCACACGTCGCACTGCACCTTCATGACTTCCTCCTTGCCTGCAACGATCGCCCTCTTTCTCTCGATGTCACGCAGGCAGCTAGCTAGCTCAGGTCAATGGTCTCGCCTGGAAATAGACTGTGGCGACCGCGGCAGCACTAGGCTACTAGCGCAGGGATGGGTATAGCGTGGAAGATATATGTGGGGGCTATGCCTTATATACCGGGGCCGAGAAAGCACAAGGCGATTTGTGCGTTCAGCACGGGCGATTCAGTAAGTGCGATGCTGATTTGCATCGAAAGATTGGCGCCAAGAGGACTGCAGGAGACGATGAGGAGGGGGGCCTGCCGGTCGGTGACTGTGCCGACCTGACGTGTTAGGCGCTGCGTCTCGCTCGGGTGAGGTGAGGCGTGTCCAGTATCATGTGTGTCATGTGGGAGATTTCATGTACAACTTCGTTGTCTCCCTGCCCTGCTCTGCCTCATGGGCGAATCCAGCACATTAGAATTGGGGTCATGAGACCCCAGTGAAATTTTTTAAAGGTGCTGATAAATATCATTCAGATATTTTTTCTTACTATCATTTATATTTGTAACCATTAGATTAGAGATTTAACAGCCATGAATTCTCTCTCACCTTTCCAAAAAAAGGGCCGTTGGATCTCAAATCTAGATAATAGTTAGAAATAAAATATCCGGATGATGACTAGACATATTTTTTAAATCTTATAAAAAATTACTGTTTATTACTATTTATCAATATATGTGACTCTATGGTGAAATGGAGGTGATCTTAATGACCTTCTCGTCTGGATCCGCCCCTGCTCTGCCTTTTGCTTGCGTGTGCCCGAGTTCGGGTGGATTTCGTGATGGTTTTGACAGGACGGACTTAACAAAGTGTTGTGTTGATTGAGAAAGAAAAGAACTTCATCGTTCTGGCGGGAATGAACGCAGAACGCCGCCCCCATTTTTGTGATGGTTCCGGCGTTGACCAGCGGAGTGGTTTGATTATGTGATCCGAATTCTTTTTGATGATGATGAAAGCAGCGGAGGGCCGATAGGTCTGGATTAAGTCATTTTTTTTTTTGTATTTGATTTTGTCTTCGACTCCAAATCGTCTTATATCCTTTAATTTATATATACTCTTGTAGACGTACGGAATTGAGACAACTCATTGTAAAATCCTGTGCTCTGTAATTCGCCTCAGAGTTATTATCACCGGTTGTGCACCTATGTTTTTTTTTCTCATGGCTTTATCATCTTTATTATTTGTTTCGTTGGTTCTAACGCGGAGGAAGATTAATGTTTCTACAACTTTACGATGTCTACGCCTATTGCCTATGGGTGCAAACTAGCTACTAGGCACCACCTCAACAGTGTCAGGGCAGGTCAATGTATTAAAAACAGTAGTTGAGTGTAGGCAATCGGGTGAATAAGGAAGTACTACATGTTCTTGGAAGAAGGATAGTGATATAGGGCCGATTTTTTTTTGGACTTTTTGATGTTTTTTAGTTTTAGCCAAAAGAAATGAAGCAGCTTTTTGAAGGTGTTTCTTCTAACAGCTTTACGAACCTAAAATCACATGTGTCGTACGTCAGTGTCTTCGCCGTCTTGTTGTTTCAAAAAGTACAGACAAAAACTATCAGCCGTGGCTCAAAAGAACAGAGTCATATATTGGTCAGTCATGACCACCATTCGACATTTCATCTTCTTGCAAGATTATGGCTCCATTCTTTTCAGCTTATAATTTATGGTTTCCTCCAAATAAACAACGGGACCATTTTTCATCACTGTTTTGAAGCGACCTATCGGAAACACCTTTTCGATGCAGTTTGTCGGCCTATTGGTGTTCAGTTCATTTACACAAATATTTACATTATGTTAAAAAAATATCAGCCACAGCCATCAGCTGCAGCCAAAAAAGCGCACCGTAAGCGGTACTAGAATCTTACATTTGGCACCGTATTATCTATCTAACCCTTTGGCTGCAAATTGCAAATGCTAGAGCCACCAACAAATTCGTAACCTTTTCAGATTTATGCCTAATTTTTCCAATATTTCTATGATGAAATTCTTGCTGGATCGGACAAGATGGGCATAAAATAGGCACGTAATGGGTCAGAGGCCAGACATGGCGGCATGGGAGCCATCAGCTCAGATAATAGTCAGACTCAAACTTGATGCCTCCTAGACTCAAACTTGATGCCTCCTCTCATCCTCCTCCCTCTCTACCACTTGCATTCTTCTTGCAGTGCCATTAGCCACCGTTCCAAATGTTACTACACGAGCGCCAGATCGAATATACCAGCCAAAGGTCTGTTCTTTTCGGCTGCGATTTTTAGTTTTTGTTGAATCTTTTGAGTTTTGACGGTTTACGGTACAGATTACGGAGAGACATATACTCATTTGCGATTTTGGCTGGTACAAATGTTGGGATTTTAACGTATAGATCGTTTAACTTGTAGACCCCATCTTAAAAAATACTTCGTTTAAAAGTTAAATACTATAGCAAAAGTTAAAAACTGCTGGTTTGTGAAGTAAAGAATAGACCTAAAACCAGCTACCAACGTATAAAGTATGTGGGTAGTTACTGCCGCACAAAAGTAATTATTATGCGATGGGGAAAATGAGATTTGATGCTCTCTTGTGCCATACTACACGACACATGACCGCTTTTTTAACAGCTAGTGGTTAGCATATCCTGTATGGAGATACATAGCGGACAGGCCCTACAAGCAACGTACGTTGGCTAACATGCAGGGACTGTAGGGATTGGATGCTCTGCTGGCATGGGAAATGTGTCATGAAAAGAAAGGATACAGAAACTTATCGCTTATGCGACCGGTCTGTAGAACCAGTGACATACAGCTCGATTTTCGCACGAGTAAACAGGAAAATCTGTTTCACAAGCAATATTTACGTGTTTCTTTCACTTCAGAACGAAGTCTTTTTTTTTTGAGGGACTAGAACAAAGTCTTTTTCTTTCCACTCGTTTCATCCCATCTATTCCTTTCTGAATTATACATTAGCTTTGAATTATACATGAGCTCTACTGTACTAGTAACAAATCCAAAATGAGAACTATTTGCATATATAGCATTGTAGTCATGTTTTTCAAATATAGCTCTCAGACGCATGTTTTTATGAATCTAGCCCCGTTTCCAAACTCGATAGACGCGCTAGACAACACATGTCTCCTACCGTACCACTGGAGCTCAGCAGCACAACGCGAGGGTGGCAGGCCGGGTGAGCGCGCCAAGTGAGCGATGTGCACAGAGTTAGTGGGGCCCATCGGCCTGCCGAGCTAGGGGAGCTGCCGCGTATGGTATATTGTGTTAATTATTTTATATTCCATCTCACAAATATAAAATTATCAGGTTCAAAATTTATCATTTTATTACTATTTTGTATGCAGATGTCGAATATATGTTACACCACGACCCAACCACTCATGATTATGTCAAGAATGCTTTATTTTTAGAAAAGATGAGATCAAATCAAAGAAATCATTTAACAATAACAAAGTCGTACAATTCTATACAACAAAAACTCATGACCGAGGACATATAATCGATGTTTTGATGTAAATTCCACGTACACGCTTACCAGTACTAATTAAGCGCACAATTACACTAATTAAGCACATGACGTGGCCAGGTAACTCGAGACATGCCCCTCCTAACTTGACAGGTGTTACCATGGTCGTGGAGGAGACTAAAACTTAAATTTTGTGTGTTGGGAGACTAATTTTTTATTAAAAAAGCTACAGTGAAATATGTAATCAGTTTTAAAATAATGGAGTTCGTAGTGCAGAAGCAAAAACGAGTAGGGCCAGGGCGGCATCTTGGTCCACTCGATCGGGTGGGACTAGGGATGCCGATTTAACGAACGCAGCTGGCGAGCGGCCTCTAGAAAAACTCTAACTAATGCGCGCTTTCCAATCATGCAAGCCAAATGGAGGCCGCGGGGCATCGGGGGATCCACCCGAATCGCGGCTGGGGATTTGCGTGCGCGAAATCAGGGAAGCCCGAAAAGGTGGACCAAAAAGGCCAGTTTTGGCCGCGCTCGCACCGCTTCTGCTCGCACGGTCGCGGGGGGAAACAACGGCACGGCACCGGTCACGCGGGGGAGCACGTCCCGGCTCGCCCACATGCGTCTCGTCCAGCTGCCCGCGGGCCGCGGCCCCGCCGCGGCAACGAGGCGGACGGATGCACCGCTTAATGGCTCGATTTGGCTCTTGATTGTGCTGTTTGCGCAGGGTCAAATCGCTCCTTGTCGAGCAGCTCCGAGTTTGGACTTTTAAGCCTCGGTCCATCTGGTGCACCGTGCACGTAGATTGGTGTTCCACTTGTTACTTCTCAGGGACGATAAGCATCTGAAAGTACGATTCGAACGGTCCTATCGGACACATCAATTATCGTCTGATATTCATAAACCTGCACCCACCCAACCGTTAAATTCCCACACAACAGGAAGGATTCCACACGGCAACAAAAAACTTAAACAATCATATTCTACGATCATGATTTGGAGAAGAGCGCAACAATGAGTTGCTGGCATGCAAAATCATATTCTGTGTGCAACAATCTCAGCAGGACAATTAAAATGGTCGAAGTGTTTAACAAACATTGCAACGAATAAAAACACTTTCTACGATAATTTGAACAAACTCTTGCAATAAGCTATGGAAACTCATGCAATAATTCGGACAAACTCTTGCAACAAATCAAATAAACAATTACAATAATTAGAAAAAACGTCTACAGCAAATAAGTAAACGCGTGTATCAAAAGAGTACCTAAAGGAGGAGGCACGTGGGCCAATGATCTTTGGAGGAGGAGCTAACCCGCCTCATGGCCGCTAGGCCTAGATCTGGCAAGGCAGAGCCAGCCCAATGCCTTGTTACCGACCCACAGCATCACCATGCAGAGGGGGAGAAGGAGAGGAGAGGTGTCACTGAAGAGGTGGGACATGGAGGACTACGAGGGCCTTAAAAGACACCTTGAAGAGCTGCAGGCTGAGATGGAGAAGAACAAGAGGCGAGAGAGACTACATGAGGAGCAGGAGCGTAAGCATGCCGGGCGACAGGAGGCTGAGAGCGTGCGGAAGAGGGCCATCGCGGTGAAAGCTAAGGAATAAAACGAGGAGTACAACATCTAGTTGGACCACAAGAGCAAATGGCTACATTTCACACAATAGTTTGACCCTCTTCATCCATATATCTTATGTATTTCTAATTCCTTAAAGGCATGCATGTACCGTCCTTGATTCGTTAGTTTACGTGCCATGTAACCCATTTGTCAGATCAACTGTCGTGTTGTTATCGTTATGCCATTTATCTAAAGTTATCATCCGTGTATGAATTACTTGTTGCATCGTAATATCACTTACCTTTCTACTTATGAATCATTGCTACCTCAATCGTCCTCACAAAATTCTTCAAAAATTTATCGCACTACAATAACATACAACGATCACAAAATGTTATTACAAATCTAACAGATTTCGTACCATTGAGAATCTACGAAAATCACAAACATACCAACCTACCTTGTCTGTCCTTTTTTTAGAAAAATAACAAACTACAAATAAAATTTGCTAAATGTATTACCTACAAAAGTTGTCATTTATTCTCCCATAATTATTTCTATCAGATTAATAAAATAATAATGTTATTATTTTAAATTGTCCAACCCGTGTGCGACTTATCGAGGTGCCACTCCACCGTTGAGCGACTAGGACTAGTTACTCAATAGTTGGGTGATTAGCACTAGTCGCTTAACCGGTGGGCAATTTGAACACTTAGCGCATAATTTGGGCGACTAGCCTAAGTCACTCAATGGTGGAGCAATAGAGGATTATTAGTGTCAAATAAAAAATGGTATATTACTGTAATTTAGGATAAAATAGGTTATGTAAAAAAATCGATAGTTGTTGACTGCTTAACAGTTCGGGTTGCTTGTCTAGTTCATAAGTTGATTTCTTGATAAATGGGCTAGCGTGGCACTGCATATTTTCATAGTAGAAAAGATACTCCCAACATAAATGGTACTCCTAAGCTTTTTTTTTTTTTTTTGCTGTGTGTGTAGGAGAAGTACTTCAGCTTGTCCTTTTGAAAGAGTGATAAAAAAAGAGGAGCCTGTCCTCGAGAAACAGAAACTTTTCGGGCAATAATTATTGTTATGTCCTTTTAATTAGCTGGCGCTAAGTCATTGGAGTACTAATGGTGCCGACTTAAGTGTTAGGGCACGATTTATTTCTTTGTTATTCTAATCAAAATTTTGCACAACTTAGCTGACTGTGTTATTCTTTTACCTTTTTTTCCGATTACTTTTGTTTTTTTTACTTTAGCATTCTCCGAATGAATGTTCCTACCTGGTTGGTTTACCCAATCGTGTCTACCTTAGGTCTTTGGAAGCAAATAATAAGTAAAAAGTATAAAAGAAATAAGATGTACTCACCATTTAAAAATGGTGTTGTCTCTGCGGACACAATATTGAATTATGATGTAGACAATACTGAGTAGCGTGCCAACACTTCAGATGTGGTTTCGTTAATTTCACTCCGTGGAAATTTATTATATATGAACACGAAGAATTAGCGACTAGATAACGCTTTTGGCACAAAGAATACTCTATCCCAGGTGCATGTCATCCTCATAAGACACCGAATTCCTTGGGAAAAGCTCATGCATATGTTCCTTGTATTCTTTTGAGAGAAGCTGATGCCTTCAGGTATATTATTCCCCAATTTATTTGTGTGGCCATGGTTTATATGCATCTACTTTTGCGTATATCCAAACATGGCTTTCAAGCACACGGACTTCTTCAGGCCGTCTGCTTTTCTCTTCAAGCGTACAGGGAATTGATGCAACCCCACCGTTTTCCTTTTTCTTCGGATAAAAGGAAAGGACAGAAAACGACTCCTACAAACTCGGAGGTTGCTCTTCTATCTACTTGAAAAGGTCTAATTAATATGTGTGACATATTTTTGTTATGGCTTTGACTGGTCCATTGCACTGTTGCTACAGTCGCTGTTGGATAATCAGATCAACGTAAGATTATCTAACCTTTGCTGCAATCATATTCTAGCCAACATAAAGTAATTTGTTCTGTGTAGTATCTATATATATTGAGTTACATGGCGTATTCCGGAAAAGTGTTTCATAGTCATGGAAGAATTGCCCTGCTTCAAACCTACTTGGTGGGTATGTTAGAGAAAAGCAAATGTTGATTTGCCCATGTTAATTTGTGCATGCAAGAGGCAGAGACGTATTAAGATGAGTCCGTAGTACTTTATATCACGAGCATTATCGTAAGAAAAATTAAGAAAGGAGTATCTTCACACGACATGGCTCAATTACTAGATTTCATTTCAGTCTGTTTATTAAGTATGCCATCATGAAGGCAATGTAAATACAACTATTAAACTGGCAATGTTCATTTGCTCTAGCTTCACACCTGTTAACAATTCCCTTCTCTGTATTACAATAATAGATACCAGCCACTAATTAGTTCATGGCATAGATTAAGTAGTGCAAAAGAGCAGAGGCACATCTCAAGGGAGTCACGACCCTGTTTTGATTGGCAAACATTGTGTTCTTGAGCGCCAGACTTCTTACTATCTCCATATAGTATCGCTGTCTATAATTTTACCTCATGAAGCCAACACTTTTTAACATACTACACACCACTTTTTAATAGCTGCTACTTTTCTTATGTACTATCTGATTTCGATACCATATCCGATAAAATCATCTGGTTATCGAATATTTTTTCCCTAATATGCTCCGAATTAATCTGATGAGATAATCTATTGCAAAATATGTGAACCAATTGCACCCCTAATCCTCTACTTAGTCACAACCCACGTAGGTGTGGGAGTTAGGACACCATCCAAGCTCTCACCCACACGACACAATACAGGTGGCTTGGTTGGACCCACAATGATATTTATGTTTCAGCCCCTAGAAATTTTTATTTTAGCCCTTTGATTATATTTTCATTTATTAGTTTACATTGGAAACCCTACAAGAAAGGCCCCCAGTTCGGGCATCGCGGTGTACGTGCTCTTGTCCACAGGCAACTTGAGCAGGACAGGAAAGGCCATTCTGATGTGATGTCAGACTTCTCTGGAACTAATCGTAGAATTGGTTTTTGAAGAAAGGTACTGGAAGAACAAACTCAGCCACAAAAGTGTAACAAATAAGAACACCATTGAAAGGAGAAAGGCACTGCTCGAGTGAGTCAAAAGGAGACGTACGCTTTAAAGAGCATTGCTTTCTTGTGCAGTTTTCTACCAAGGCATGGGCATGCGCTGCCCTGTATTGGCGATAAGGTAGAGCAATCTGGCACACACAACCAACCATGTTGGCTCCATAAACTCTGGAAGTTCCTGAGATGATGTTAGTGTTGATGAGGTGTTCTGTTTTATTTATAGTCTCAAACTGTCCATCATTGACTAAAGGAATGAATATACTTTACCTCTTGAACTCTTACGATAATCTAAGTTTCAACCTTAAACTATAAAACAGGATGTTTGACACCTCTAAAGTATCAATACCAGGTATTTTACCCCCTGAGGCCAACTGAATGCGGTTTTAGTTGATGTGGCACCTATTTTGCGTCGATGTGCAATGATTTTGACACATAAGCTTGTTTGAGTGACATGGCAATTGTATTTCTCTGTTCTTCTTCTGTACATGTTCATGTATGGATCTGAGAGGGGAGAGGAGAGAGAGAGAGATTACCATCTGATTGTGTGGAGGGGTTAGACATCGCGTGTTCGTCAGCGGCGATCTGCGCAAAGGCAGCGACGGTCGGGGAAGAGGTGGACGGTCGTCGACGGCGATGCTCCGGCGAGGTCGACGGCGACGAGCTTCCCGTCGCAGATCGCGCGGCCCTCGATCGGTGCAGGAATATTGGTGGGGTTGGCGGTGCGATCAACCTCGTGAATCGAGCCCCCACCCCACCTCTATTTATAGCGCTTGCATGACAGGGCCCATCACCAAAGTGGGCCGAGCGCCCGATCGTATGCTGGTCAAGGGTCCGATTAGCCGTTGGGCTAATCGGGAGAGATCATTCTAACATTCTCCCCTTGATCTCCTCTCATACTTAATCTTTAATTACTTTTGTTTTACATATTCCATCACAGTTAATGCATAGAACATGTCTCATCGTCACGGTCAATCGCCGATAGATTCAATGACTACAATACACTCTCTCTGCTCAAATAGTTACTTTAATCTTTTGGGCCATCTTTTAGTCCAGAATCATAGGCTTTCCCTTAAACCCATGCCGCTATATGTTCTCTCGAACACATTGGGTGGTAAGCCTTTAGTAAGCGGATCCGCTAACATCTTTATGTACTTATATGCTCAAGACTTATAATTTGATCCCGAACTTTATCTTTCACAACATAATACTTTATGTCAATGTGTTTGGCAACACCACTTGACTTATTGTTGTGGGCATACATTATCATGGGTTCATTATCGCAGACAACTTAAGTGGTCTATTGATGTCGTCAACCACTTTTAAACCGGGTATGAACTTCTTAAGCCAGTTCACCTGCCCCGTAGCCTCATAACATGCTACAAACTCGGCATACATTGTGGACGATGTAGTGACGGTTTGCTTTGAGCTTTTCCACGATATAGCTCCTCCAGCGAGAGTGAAAACATATCCGGATGTCGACTTTCTATCATCTCCCGCAAAATCAGAATCTGTATACCCCACTATATGGAGTGAATCGATCTTACGTATGTCATCATGAGGCCTTTTGTGCCTTGCAAATAACGCAAGACTTTCTTTATCAATTTCCAATGTTCTATTCCGTGATTGCTCGAATCGCCAAGTAACCCGTAACAAACGCTAAGTCGTATGCGTACACACTTGAGCATACCGCAAGCTTCCGACACCAAGCATATGGAACCGCTTTCATTTGATCGATCTCATATCGTTCCCGGGCATTGAAAATCCCCATATCTGTCACCCTTGACTATAGGTGCGGTGAAGGACTACATTTATGCATACCAAATTTCTTTAATACTCTCTATGTATGCCTTTTGTGACAGTCCCAATACCCTTTGTTTCTATCCCGTGAATTTCGATCCCTAGAACGAACGAAGCTTCACCAAGATCTTTCATATCAAAGTTTGAGGACAAAACTTCTTTGTCTCCAAGAGGCATCGACATCACTACTAGCCAAGAGGATGTCATCCACATCTGTGATTAGGAAGATAAACTTCCCATCTTTAAACTTTGCATAAACACGTTGTCCTCTACATTCTCTTTAAACCCAAATTTTCTTATTGTCTTGTCAAACTTCAAGTACCACTGTCTTGAAGCTTGCTTTAACCCATAAATCGATTTCTTTAGGCGCATCCCATTCTTTCATTTCCTTCCACAACAAAACCTTTCGGTTGTGCCATGTAAACATTTTCCTCCAAATCCCCATTAAGAAATGCCGTCTTTACATCCATTTGATGTAACTCTAAATCATAATGTGCAACTAATGCCATTATGATTCGAAAGAATCTTTACATGAGACCGGAGAAAAGGTCTCATTGTAATCAATCCTCTCTTTGCGTAAAGTCTTTTGCCACAAGTCGCGCTTTGTATCTTTCTACATTCCCTTGGGAGTCAAGCTTTGTCTTGTAGACCCATTTACAGCCTACTGTTTTGGCTCCTTTAGGAATAATTTCCAAGTCCCAGACTTTATTAGCCTTCATGGACCTCATTTCCTCTTCCATGGCCTCAAGCCATTTTGAGGAATTTTCGCTTCTCATGGCTTCTTCAAATGAGGTGGGATCATCCTCCATTTGAAATTCCTCTGTATGATAAATCTGATAATCATCGAAATAGTCGATCTTCTTACCCTTTGAGACCTCCTCGGGGCCTCCACATTTGGTACATCTTCTGCTTGAGGTCTTGTTGCTCCCCTCATCTGTGGCAATTGGTTCTATATGATCCGAAGAACAGGTTCTTCATTCTCATTTATTGTTGCCATAGGAGGAACAATAACAGGTGCTGGCACCACAGTGTCTTGTACCGTCGGTGCAATGACAGCAGTAGTGCGAAGAATGGCTCTTGAATCATCGAGTGGGTGCATCGCCCGCTTCTCTTCAAGGTCAATCTTCGAGCTACCATGCTCCCCTCATCATCTCATCCTCTAAGAAGACAGTGTCTCGTTTCTACAAACTTTGTATATCGTTCGACAAGAGAAACGAAAACCTTTGACTTTTCGTGGTAGCCAATGAAATGGCAACTTCATCTTTTGGGATCAAGTTTCCCAAGGTTTGGGTTAAATACTTTAGCCTCGTAGACTCCCCACACACGTAAGTGGTTTAGTGAGGAACTCTTCCGTCCACATCTCGCACGGTGTTTTGGGCACCGACTTACTAGGCACTCGTTGAGGATATGAATGGCGGTTTTCAACGCCCATCCATAAACTCAGCGGCAGTGTGGAGTAGCTCATCATACCGCACCATATCCATCGAGTACGGTTGCGTCTTTCGCCTACTCCATTTTGCCGAGGTTCGCCGGTGTAGAATCTTGGGCCACTATTCCATTTTCCGTAAAAACCTTGCAAAGGTCCGTGAACTTGTCCATATGGGGTATGTCGATCAGTAGTACTCCCCACCACGATCGATCGGACTATCTTAATCTTTAAATCGTGTTGGTTTTCAACTTCACCTTAAATATCTTAAATTTATCCAAGGCTTCATTTCTTTCTTTGATTGGATAAATATATCCATAACGGAGTAATCATCCGTGAATGTTATGAACGAGTCATATCCATCCACACTTTTCACGTAAAAGGACCACAAATGTACGTGTGAATAATTTGTAGAACTCCGTGCTTCTTTTGGCGTCTTTCTTAATTTTCTTTACATATTTTCCTTTAATGCATTCTCTGCATTGTTCTAAGTCCGAGAACTCTAATAGAGGAAGAATATCATTCTTAACTAGTCTTTCTATTCTCCCCCTCGAAATATGGCCTAAACGACAATGCCATAATTTCGACGATTCATTATGAGTTCTCTTCGTTTTCATTCGTATTCTCAGACGAGGATATACGTTCATTCACATCACATACGGAATTCACACTTTCACGAAGTGACAATAAATAAAGCTCATCTTGTTTAACGGTAAGACCAACACATGCTTTATTAAACATTATTTCACACTTGCCATTTCCAAAATTACAATCATAACCATCATTGTCCAAACATGAAACACTAATCAAATTCCTCTCAGAAGAGGAACATAAAGAACATCTCTAAGTAAAGAGTGAAGCCATCAGCTAGCTCTAATGAAAGATCGCCAACGGCTTCAACTTCAGCTTGGACTCCATTTGCGACTTTAACGCATCTTTCTTTTCTTTGCGTATTCCTCGTTGAACGGAATCCCTGCAAATTATTAGCAACATGAACAGTTGCACCTGAATCAATCCACCAAGTAGATTTTGAATATTGTACATACAGGGATTCATTTATGAACGTAATAATGTTCTCACCTTTCTTTGACATAATCATTTTCAAGAAATCGGGACAATCTTTCTTGTAATGTCCCTTTTTCTTGCAATGAAGACACTGATCTTTCTCCACTGTGAAATTATTCTGTTGAGGCTGAAAAACAGAGGCTTTTCCCTTGTTCTTTGAGGAGAAATTACTGTTGAAAGTCTTTTTCTTGTTATCCTTCACATAGTTGATAGAACCACCATGTGAGGATTTAAATCTTTCCTCCTCTTGCACACACATAGCTATGCATTTTTCTAAGTCCCATTTCTCGGGCTGCATATTGTAGTTGACAACAAAAGTGTCAAACTCTTTTGGCAAAGAAGCAAAAATCAAATGAATAAGGAACTCATCCTTGAGAGCCAAATCCATTGGTTTCAGCTTGGATGCCAAGTTACTCATCCTTAGTATGTGCTCTCTTATGCCACTGCCACCACCAGAATACCTCTCTGTCACAAGCTGCTTAATCAGCTGTGTAGCATAAGTCTTTGAAGAGCCAGTAAACTGACTCTTTATTTTGTCAAGGTACTGTGACAAGTGTCACACTCTGCGATTGAGCCCACAATTGCAGGCTCAATCGTGTTCTTTATCACAGCCAAACATTTCTTGTTGGCAGTGACCCACTTTTTATGATCAAGATCATATGACATCTTTATGGGAGCAAAGTCCCTCTGTCTGGTCTGCCAAGCAGCATCAGCCTCATTTTCATCCCTCACCGGTGCCATAGGCTCCGTGGGACACGGTGTGGTGACTACCCAGTCCACCTCAGCTAGGATGAATGCAAGATCAATCTTTTTCTTCCATTCACCATAGTTATCTCCTTTGAGAACAGGGATATCTCTGATGTAGCCCATCAAAGAGTATCCTCCTGAAATACACAATTCATATATAGTGAGAACAACAATAACTGCATGCCTTAGTTTTAACGTTGGTTAAAATTAAAACATACAGTTGTTTATACATTAAATCTACATCACCGTTGGGCAGAAATAGAAATAATGCATAAAATCATCAATTAGAATTTTAATACTTTTAACAGTAAAATTATATGCCTTATTTTAACGTTGGTCAAAATTACGACATACAATTTTATTTATACATTAAATCTACATCACCGCTGGCGTAAATAGAAATAATGCATAAAATCATCAATTAAAATTATAATATGTTATTATCAACGTTGGTCGAAAATAACAATATCATAATTCACAATAACCGCATAGGCGCGGCGCAAGGCGCGGGCGATTTGGACGACCATCGGCGGCAAGATGGCGGAGCCCGCAGACGGCGGGCGAGGCGGCTCTTCACGGCGGCACGACGGCCAGCCATGGGGCGGCATGAAACGGCTCGCAATGACGGCCAATTTGGCGGCGGCCGGGCAACAGAAGCTCAGCAGGCCAAGACGGGCGCAAGATATGAAGCAATCATGGTCGCAGCATGACGGCGGCGGCGGTAGGCTCGATACCATTGTTGTATTTCTGTTCTTCTTCCGTACATGTTCATGTATGGATTTGAGAGGGAGAGAGAGAGAGATTACCATCCGATTGTGTGGAGGGTTAGACATCGCGTGTTCGTCGGCGATCCGCGCAAAGGCGGCGACGGTCGGGAAGAGGTGGACGGTCGTCGACGGCGATGCTCGCTGAGGTCGACGGCGACGAGCTTCCCGTCAGCTGGCGGCCCTCGATCGGTCCGAAATATTGGTGGGGTTGGCGGCTGCGATCAACCTCGTGAATCGAGCCCCACCCCACCCTCTATTTATAGCGCAGTGTGACAGGGCCCATCACCAAAGTGGGTGAGCGCCCGATCGTATGCTGGTCAAGGGTCCGATTAGCCGTTGGGCTAATCGGGAGAGATCATTCTAACAATGGCAACTGTATCAATATAATCACCAATTCCTCAGTGAACCCTATATGTCATTGGAAGAGATAGAGAGAGAGAGAGGGGAGGATGTCTTATTCCTCTCGGTTAGAACAGGAAGGGCAGGGTGGAGGTGAACATGGCATCGGTTGAGATAGGAGAGTGGCATGGGAGGGGTGGTGAGGCATGGGAGTAGGGCTGTAAATGAGCCTAGCTCGAGCGAGCTTGGCCTTTTAGGCTCGAACTCGGTAGAAGCTCGAGCCGAGCTCGAGTTGGGGTCCGAGCTTGAACACGGGCTCGAGCTCGGCTCGGCCTAAGCTTGAGTAGGCTCGAGCTCGGCCGATGAAGCTCGATAACAATTAAAATAATTTATTATGCACTATTTTTCAATAATAAGAAAATTTTAAGTTCGAGCTCGGCTCTAGTAAGCTCGATAACAGTCAAAATAATTCAAATATACACTAATTTTCAACAATAAGAAAAGCTCAAGCTTGATCTCGACTCGAGTAAGCTCGGTAAGAATTAATATGTATTACTATTTAAGCTCGAATCGGAGTCATGAACTATTCGAGCTCGGCTCATGAAGCTCATGAGCTCGAGATCAAGCTCGAGTTCGGCTCGTTTAAAGTTCGAACCGAGCTCGAATCGAACATAGAACCAGTGAACTCGAGTAGCTCGTGAGCTTCGAGCTTTTTTTACAGCCCTACATGGGAGATGGAGAAAACTGGTTGCTTGCGACGAAGGGAAGCCAATGGTGGTGGTAATTTGAAGAGTGTGGCCTTGTAGACATGCCAACAGTGAGTAGGCGGTTGTGGCATCATCACATGCTCGTGGGGACGACAACACGATAGATGGGATCTCAATTTGAGCGTGTTAGAATGAATAGGGGAAGGAAAGGGTGCTCTGGTGTAAAAGAATTGGATAAATTGTCAATTGCAACGACGAATGGCAATTGTGAATTCAGGTCGCAAGTGGAGAAGAAAACACTCAATTCAGTAACTACGAGCAAAATAAATCTAATTAACATTGGGGATTAGAAGAGAAAGTGGTGGAACATGTTTTGACGTGAATGGAATTGCCAAAAACTCACTAGAGAGGGAGATCAAACGTGGTGGCCACGGTAGAGCTTCACGCCTCCCCATGCTTTGATCTGTGCAGAGATGAAGGGTGGCTACAGCATGGGTGAGGAGAATAGGGGTGCCATGCCCTAGCAATGGGCGACGAGGTGGGTGGTTAGCAGAAGGGGAGCGGGTGGTTGGAGGCGTTCATGACTAGGGTGGAAACAAGCCAAGCCGAGCCGACTCGAGCTAGGCACGCCAAAGCTCGACTGAGTATGCAGCTCAGCTCGTTTAGTAAATGAGCTAGAAACCATGCTCGGCTTGGCTTGCTTGGAGGTCTGAGCTAGCTCGTGGGCTCGTGAGCTGATTTGGTGTAGTTCTTTAGGCCTTTTGCAGATGAACAGGTATAGCTCATGAGCTGGCTTGCCATAGCAACAATCGAAGTTATTTTCTTGCAGCCTCACCCAGCCACAAGAGACAAGACTTTCCTAAGATTAGTGTTTCACATTTGGCCAAACAAACTGGAATAACTAAAACACCTCCAAGAAAAGAACTATTAAACAAACATATTTTAGTTGTGCTTCAACTTTCAATATAGTATGACAATTTGATTCTGCAGTGCATAGACACTTTGCACATTTTAAAAATAAGTACCTATTTCTGAACTTGCTGATTGATAATAATAGAAGCTTACCAACAGTATGTTAGCACCTCTTTCACTCCGTGTTGCTATTCAAAAGATTGACTTTCTCTCTTCCAGTAATTTCATAACCTACTAGTTGGATGATCACATGGCAAGCAGACATGCATAGGGAAGTCAAATGTTGATGAGGCAAGGCCAATTAGCCAAACCAACAAAAGGATAAAGTCAACAGCTTCAGAAAAATATTGATATATTATATACACATTAAACAAAATCCGCATGTGGAATCAACAGAATTGCAACCTAAGTTTGAACCATCCACAATAGACATACAACTCATTTGGTGATATTACCTATTTTTCCATGATCAATGTCAACTGTATAGCCCGCAATGTGTCCAACAGTATAAAGTGACAATACAGCCTATTCAGAGTCATAAAATCCTGATACATTGAATTTTTCAAACATAAGTTGCATCGATTGCTCTCGAAGAGCCTGCACAGAGCATTAAAACAGAAGAGGGAAATTAGAATCGATGCAAAACAAAAAAAATATTGGTAAAGCAATGCATTTCACACACTATAAATAATGGAAAATGCCAAATGGAAAAGGCAACAACTAGTGATAGGGATAGTGTATTACAGCTTAAGAATGATGAAAACCCACTTTCTAGTACGATTTAACAGAGAACCAAGACAGCACAAAGATTTACACTAAATTTCACAATTTGGATATGGTGCACCACAGAAACCATAGGGGTACATCATCTTAGTCACCTTGGGCGTGAAGAGGAGCAACCCAATCAAGAAATGTACTACACACAACATTTAAACAAGGTTAAATCAAGCACAAAATGCTAATTAAAGGTCATTAACAAACACTAATCAAAGCAAAAAGGTAGGCATGCATGCATTTAAGCTCCTACATTAGATATGAAGTGGAGGAGACAAGCAATCCTGCTGTTTACCATGTCTATTTCTTCTTAAATCATAACACAGTAGTCAACTCACCAAGGCTGCCTGTTGGGCGAGGTCAGAAGGTGGTTGAGACTAACGAGGCATCGACCGGATGCACGCTCGCCCGCTAGTGCCAAGGCGGAGGCCCTGATGTCGACCAACTTATTTCCTCGTGCACGGGACTCTATGCTCCATTGGGGATCCATGTGCGTCGGTTGGAGGAGGGCACGACAAATAGAGGGCGACGAATGGAGGAGTGTAGGGCGTAGCGGATGGAGCAGGGGTGGCTCAGGAGGAGAGGGCGGGGTGGAGAGGGGGGTGGATGAGCAACAACGCGAAGGATGGGGGCGACTATAGACCGATGACTGGGGAGGATGGGCGGGATAGACAAGGGTAGGCCAGGGAGGACAGGGTGCGGTGGCACGTTAGACGGGGATGCAGTGGTGGGCAAGACGTCGGGGCGATTGGGGATCGGGAGGACGGGGGCAAGAGAGAGGAAGGGGATCGGGAGGATTAGGGTTTTGGACAGGAGCATTGGAGATCGATCGGGAGGATTGGGGTTCAGGACGGGAGCATTGGAGATCGATCGGGAGGATTGGGTTTGGGGAGGCAGTCAGGTGACTAGGCCTTCGTGGGCGGACAATCCGGCACGAGCCAAATGAACCTCGCGAGTAGCTCGAGCTTGGCTCTTTTTGCGAGTTGGACAGCGGGCTCGGCCAGGCTCGAAAATTCACTCGTTATGCGTCGAGCCACTCGCAAGCCTCGAGATATTTTTCAAGGCCTACTCGTGGCCACAACATGGAGGAGAGAGAGAGGGAAGGAGGAAGGAGGAGAAGAAAAGTCTAAGGGTTGACAGGTGGTTCATATTATCTTTCTCTAAACTTATTTGTTGAATTTGCTGACTAGGCTGCCACATCTGTGATACGTCACATAAAACCGGTTTCAAATGGCCTTAGGGGGTAAAATATCTAGTATTGGTAGTTGAGGAGTGTCAAACATCCAATTTTACAATTGAACGTTGAATCTTAGACTATCATAAGAGCTTAGTAAACTTCTTATTTAACTAAAAGTATAAAATAATGCTGCAGCGTGCAAGGACAACAATCTCAGCGTCCTCTTTGTAGAGCCTCTTAAGGGTTACTACTAAATAACTGCCATACGCACTCTCTCACGCGCATTGGGTTTTGCCGACACTATTACGCTCAAAATTCAAATCCTCTTTTACAAACCCATGTAGCGTAGTTTACTGAATGCATCTCGCATTCTCGCTACATATAACTCCAAACACATAAGCACAACCCAGCGTATCTCATACATAGCGAATAAGGTACAGCTAAATCAAATTTGAGCCAACTACAACTGCAGAGCCTAAGGCGGCCTTTTTGGAACGGTGGAATTTTTTATCTAACTTTTTTTTTAACAAAATCTATAATATCTGTATGTTCCAAATGAGCCTTAAGATAACATGCCTTGCACAGCCCTAAACCTAGATATGGGCCTGTTCTTTTTGGCTGCGGCTTATGGCTTTTGACTGCGGCTTGTGACTTTTAAGCTGTTTGTGGTGGATATATAGTCAATTTTCGGCATATTTTAATCCAGAATTTAAGTATATATAACATGACATACAAGAGCATGAGTGATTCAACAATCATGTATTCATATTCGCTAATGAACAAGCTAACAATGACACCTATTAACATATTCACACAGCACGTAAATGAATACATCGGAGGAGAGTTCGGGTTATACCCTCGGGCGGGGCGGTGTCGGTGACACCGGATGCGCCGTTACCATCGATCGACATGATGGCCTATTCGATGTAGTCGATCGAGGCTTGATGCGGACGAGGCGTGATGCGTGAAGATATTCGCATGCGAAGATCGCGAGCGTTCACCACCGTGACGAAGACGAAGTCACAGAATGAGTAGTCGCGCCAATGCGCTCCCCCAAAAACTTGATCGCCCGTCTACCCGTGCAGGTACTCAGACGGACGGAGTTTGAGGCCTACTCACCCAGGCGTTCGCGCAAGGTTCGGACCGGAGATTCCGAGATAGCGACAACAAAAAGCAGAACTAACATTTATGTACCGTATGGAGTAGAGAGCCCTCCGTAATAAAGAAAACGAAGAGCCGTGGTAACCATTAGTCACTAGTAAGCGCAACCATTACTCGAAAGTAATCGCAGCCATAAACCACTAGTAATCGCACCGTTACTACCAAAGAAATCGTTAATACCATTTCTCGCGAGTCGGGCGTTTCAATTTTCGAATAGATAAAGAAAAACGCGCCCGCACCCGACACGCGCGTGCGCACACACGCACACGCACACGCACACGCACCGCACCGCACCGCACGCACGGCACGGCTCGGCTCGGCGGCGTGGCGAGGCGAAGCGAGCGAGCGGCAGCAGCGTATTGGCTCTCTCCAACTTCACAAGGGGGTTACCACGTTCCACCTTTTAAAGTGGTGTAACTCTCATTCAATTCTCCATATGGTACTAAATAGTTTTTTCCATGTGTGCCTAGGAATTTCATTTGATTAATTGCTAAATTAAATGGACCAAGCCCAATTAATCCAACAATCCCCACCAAATTTCAAGGCATAGGAGAAATGCTCTCAGTTCTGCTGTTGTTTGATATACTAGTATTTTGATGGAGACTGTTAAGTTGAACATCCACTTAGGAAAGGAGTTACACTCATCCACAACTGAACAATGGACTATGCCTTGAATTAACAGTTTTGTGTGAACAAGCTTTACCCAATTCCTTTACTAGTACTAGGTTGCATAAAGCATCCCCTCTGGTTGGAGCGTATAAGTCATACTCCATGCCTATTCATGAGTATCTAGAGATCACCCAAATCTCATAGGCTCGTGACCAGATCGAACTCATATAGGTGTGTTCCTTCTAAGATGTCTGTAGGCCGACATCTACGCTTTAAATAAGCCACTCGGATCACATTAAGGTAAAACCAACACCGCCATACAGAATAGGAAAGAAGCGCATCATTGAAGAAATGAGCCATGTAAAGGTCTCTCCTCCCAGTCAACCAACAGCTTGTTTCACCATTCTACTTCACGGGATCTTCGATCACATAGAACATGTTACCACTGTGGTATGACTCACGCGGGTCTCAGGCCCATCTCACTCGATGCACTATCTATCACATTACGTGATAAACCCTTTGTAAATTGGTCGGCCGATTCTTAGTATGCGGACATAGTCGATGCTATCACTCCGGAGTTTTTCGACTTTCGGCAGACTTCAACCGCCTCTTAACATGCCTAGATGACTTCATGTTGTCCTTAGAACTGTTCACCTTGATAATTCTGACCGATTATCACAGTTCATCGGGATAGCGGTATCGGTTTTCAACCACCGGCAAATCCATAAGGAGTTCACGAAGCCACTCGGCCTCAACGATGGCGGTATCTAACGCTGTGAGTTCTGCTTCCATTGTTGACCTCGTTAAGATGGTGCGCTTGCAAGACTTCGAGAAACGGCACCACCTCCAAGTGTGAACACATATCCACTCATGGCTTTTATCTCATCGAGATCGAGATCCGGTTTGAATCATCAGAGCCCTCCGGTACCTTTGGGTACCCGGCATAGTGAATGCCATAACTCATGGTTGCCTTTAGATAGCGCATTACTCTCTCAAGAGCACGCCAATGATCATCTCCCGGATTTGAAACAAATCGGCTTAGTTTGCTCACAGCAAACGAGATGTCGAACCTCGTAGCACTAGCTAAATACATCAATGAGCCAATAACTGGGAGTATCTCAATTGATCCTTGTTATTCTTGGTTTTCCTCAATAACACACTAGGATCATAAGGGTAGAAGCGAGCTTGCGATCACTATAACCAAAGCGACTCAAGACCTTCTCCACATAGTGGGATTGCACAAGTGTAACCCCACCATCACCTCCTCTCGGTAGCTTAATGTTAAGAATCACATCAACCACTCACAAATCTTTCATCTCAAAACTCTTGGACGAAAGTCCTTGACCTCCTCAATCACATTGAGGTTGGTCCCAAAAATCAGTATGTCATCAACATACAAGCACAAGATCACTCCTTCTCCCCCACCATAGCGATAGTACACACATCGTCGGCTTCATTCACAACAAAGCAAGAGATGTCAAAGTTCTGTCGAACTTCTCATGCCATTGCTTAGGTGCTTGCTTTAGGCCATACAAAGATTTTAACAACTTGCACACCTTTCCTTTTGACCATCTACCACAAACCCATCCGGTGATCCATATAAATCTCCTCCTCCGACTCTCCATTTAGGAAAGCTGTCTTAACATCCATTTGATGAACGAGAAGACCATAAGAAGCGACCAAGGCAAGTAGTACTCGAATTGTGGTCGGTCAACAGTGAATAAGTATCAAAGAAGTCCTCGCCTTCTTTACGAGTATAACCCTTGGCCACAAGCCTTGCCTTGTACTTTTCAATTGTACCATCGGGCCTAAACTTTTCTTGAAAACCCATTTACATCCTCTGTGTTTACACCCATAAGGACGATCAACAACCTCCCAAGTTCCATTAGACATAATAGAATCCATCTCACTCCGCATCGCTTCCTTCCGGTTGTCGTGTCGAGAAGAATATGCCTCTTCAATGGTTCTTGGAGTGTCATCCATGAGGTATACAATGAAATCATCACCAAAAGATTTTGCAATCCTCTGTCTCTTACTCTTTCGAGTACCTTCATTATTATCCTCCTCGTGATTTTCCATAGCGCTTGCTCAACATGTTCTATCGGCACAAAAGAATCAAGGAAATTATAGGTTCTTGACTAGATGAGCTAGGTACATCACATTTCATAGGAAATTCATTCTCAAAAAATGTAGCATCTTTGGACTCTATGATTGTACCAACGCGCACGTCGGTACTCAGATTTTATAATTAAGAACCTATAACCATTTGTGCATAGCATAACCAAGAAATACACAATCTACGGTTTTGGTCCAAGTTTACGCTTCTTGACAATTGGCACGTTAACTTTGGCCAAACATCCCCAGTCGCAAGTATGAGAGAGTCAACTTCTTCTTTTCCCATTCCTCGAATGGTGTTACTTCTTTGTTCTTTGTAGGAACTCTATTCAGGACATGACACGCGGTCAATATAGCCTCACCCACCATTCCTTAGAAAGTCCCGCAATGTCTAACATGGCGTTAACCAAATCAGTTAGAGTGCGGTTCTTTCTTTCGGCAACCCCGTTTGATTCGGGAGAATAGTGTGGCGTCCTCTCATGAATAATTCCATGTTCCTCACAAAATGAAGTAAACTCATTTGAAAATACTCTCCCCACGATCGACCTTACCCGCTTGATTTTTCTTTCAAGTTGGTTTTCTACCTCAGCTTTATAGATCTTAAAATAATTAAATGCTTCATCTTTTGTTTTCAATAAGTACACATAGCAAAATCTAGTGCAATCATCTATAAGCGTCATGAAATATTTCTTTCCACCTTTAGTCAATACGCCATTCATCTCGCACAAATCGGAATGAATGAGTTCTAAACGCCAAATTCCTCGCCTCTTTTCTTTGCCGTGTGAGGCTTGCGAGGTTGTTTCGATTGAACACACGCATGTCACTTAGAACCTTTGACCAAATTGAATTTCGGGATTAAACTCATATTAGCTAAGCGCGTCATACACCCAAAGTTAACATGACAAAGTCGTGAATGCCAAACATTGGATTCATCATCATCGTTACACACATGGTTCACAACTTTATTATAGGAATCCATCAAAGAGAAACGAAACAAGCCTCCGCTTTCATAACCTTTACCAACAAATGTTCCATACTTAGACACGACACATTTATTGGACTCGAATGTAAGCTTAAAACCATCTCTACACAGTAGAGATCCGCTGACGAGATTCTTCTTTATTGAGGGGACATGTTGACGTTCTTCATTGCGGTCTTTCCCAAGTAAACTTCGGATCGACCGTACCAACACCATGAACAGTGCATGCGATCCGTTCCCCATCAACAAGGAGCAACCTCGGCGGCTCGATAAGATGAAAACAAGGAAATATCGACACACATGAATATTAGCACCAGTGTCAACCCACCACTCAGGTGATTGACAAACCGAAAGAACTGTAGGTAAATAATTACCATACCCCGATGTTCCTCCAGCATCACTAATAACCATGTTGGCAGACTTCTTCTGCTTATCCTTGCGGTCGGACAATCCTTAGCCCAATGGCGAATCACCGCACACAAAGCGATGCCATTTCCTTTGCCTTTCTTCTTAAATTCAAGAGCGGCCTTGGGCTTGACAAAGGCTTATTTTTCTTCTTATTGTGGATAGCACGAGGGTTCTTCTTCTGCACCAAATTGGCACTAGAACCTCACTCAGCAGCAACTTTCTTACCACGAGTATCTTTTGCCCTCGCCTTCTCTTCAACACCAAGAGTACCAATGAGATCAAGAACATCGAACTCCCGCCTCTTGTGTTTTAGAGAGGTAGCAAAATATGACCAAGAAGGTGGTAACTTGGCGATAATACCGCTTGACCACAAACTTGTCCGTAACTCGCACTTATTATTCTCAAGCTCCTTTGCGGCATGAATCTCATGAGCTTGTTCTACTACGAGCGATCATCGACCATCTTGTAGTCATAGAAGCGCTCCATGACATACTGACAACATCGCCAAGATCGGAAACTCGAACTTGGCCTCAAGTGCATCCCACATCTCTTTGCCCGTAGGCAAATGCATGTACACATCCACAATGTTATCTGCCAGTATGTTGACAAGTGCACCTCGAAACAAGTTATCCGCTAAATTGAACTTGCGTTCGTCCTCGCAGATAGATAGAGGCGGGCTTGCCTTGCGCAACATGAAAACATTCCATGGCGGTAAACCACGGGATCGCACGCACGCCATCTCTTAAAATTGGAACCATCAAGCGGAGGGTGCGGCTTAAGCGACGACGCAAAGCCAACTACCGAAAAAGACCTATCAAGTTTTTGGATTGGTGGATATATAGTCAATTTTCGGCATATTTTAATCCAGAATTTAAGTATATATAACATGACATACAAGAGCATGAGTGATTCAACAATCATGTATTCATATTCGCTAATGAACAAGCTAACAGCAGCACCTATTAACATATTCACATCGCACAGAAATGAATACATCAGAGGAGAGTTCAGGTTATACCCTCGGGCGGGGCCAGTGTCGGTGACACCGGATGCGCCGTTACCATCAGTCGACATGATGGCCTATTCGATGTAGTCGATCGAGGCTTGATGCAGGACGAGGCGTGATGCAGGAAGATGTTCGCAGTGCAGTATCGCGAGCAGTTCACCACCAGGACGAAGACGAAGTCACAGAATGAGTAGTCGCGCCAATGCGCTCCCCAAAAACTTGATCGCCCGTCTACCCGTGCAGGTACTCAGACGGACGGAGTTTCGGAGGCCTACTCGCCCAGAGCCTTCTGCGCGCAAGGTTCTGGACCGGAGATTCCAGAGATAGCAGCAACAAAAACAGAACTAACATTTATGTACCGTATGGAGTAGAGAGCCCTCCGTAACAGCAAAAACGAAGAGCCAGGGTAACCATTAGTCACTAGTAACTGCAACCATTACTCGAAAGTAACTGCAGCCATAAACCACTAGTAACTTAATACCATTTACTGCGAGTCAGAGCGTTTCGATTTTCGAATAGATAAAGAAAACGCGCCGCACCCGACACGCGCGCCGCACAAGACACGCACGCAGACGCACGACACGCGCGGCGGCGGCGAAAGCGGCGGCGGCGAGCGGCAGCAGATTGGCTCTCTCCAACTTCACAAGGGGGTTACCACGTTCCACCTTTTAAAGTGGTGTAACTCCCATTCAATTCTCCATATGGTACTAAATAGTTTTTTTCCATGTGTGCCTAGGAATTTCATTTGATTAATTGCTAAATTAAATGGACCAAGCCCAATTAATCCAACAGTTTGTACGAGAGATTACGGAGTAACAGAAACTCACGTATAGTTTTTGCCGATATAAATGAAATCATAAATTATGTACTACAATTAACTAGTAGATCCTATCTTGAAAAAAATACTTCGTTTAAAAACTAGTTACTGTAAAAAAGCCGAAAAACAGCTTTTAGAAGATGAAAAGAACAGGATCTATATAAAGAGGGTTAAACTTCCTTTCGTTCGCTCAGCTCTAGCTTAAGGAAGCAGCCATGCCTCAACTGAAAAATAGTGCCTAGGAGTACAGATTTGTACTAGTGGGCATGCACATTGCGCTTTTTAATATGGCATCCAAGGCCAGTAATTATCGCTGCAGCAGAATCTTACGTCCTACTACTGGCATGTGCTGCGTTTCCCGGAATCGGGCGCAAAAGTTAAGCTCTGTCCTGTTGCTCTGATTAGCATGATTTTCCTTAAGATATCTCGTGATCTCTCTTATCTTGTCCGGTGGGGACATTATTGTACTCCATGTGCCGCCTTCTCAGATTGCGAGAGTAGTTAAATACTACTACCATGTAAGTACAGCTCTTGTGACGCTAGAGACTTGCGAAAGAATGGCATATTTGGTACTTTTGTAATCCGCCGGAGGTATTGCCAACAATATTATTTTTGTTGTTCGATGGCCGGACGATAACACCGCAGAGTTGACGTGTATGAGCTATCGTCCGGCTGCCGGGCTACAGAAAACTTGCCATCCGGCCACCGGACACTAGGTGCCATGTCGCCTTCGGACGATAGGTAATTAAATCGGCTAATTAGTCAAAATAATTACCCACCTCAATTATTTTTATACTATTTGCTTGAATTTTTAAATATAACAAATAAGCTTAAAAAATTATAAAATTTTATAAACAGTCTCACTACACAACGTATTTGATTGTGTAATTTTTTGATAATTTTATCCGCTATGAATGTTGCTCAAAAATTCGTATGAGCAGGTGATTTTGAATTTTTAAATATAGCAAATGAACTCAAAAAATTATGAAATTTTATGTGTAGCCTCCCGACACAACGTCTTGATTGTGTAATTTTTTGACAACTTTATTTGCTGTAAATGTTGCTAAAAAATTAGCTGGGCTCGTTTAGTGGAAGGCCCGGCCCAACTTACGGCTGCGGTGATTCCAAAAGCCAACCCCTTTCGTGCGGGCTGTTAGACGAAGGACGAATAGGTGCGGGTAGGTGCAAAACTGCATGAATTTTTAGTAGTAAAAGAACTCTCACGATATGTAAGCAACAAATACGTTTTTAAAAAAAAAAGCAAGTTCCTCACGTTTTTTTTCCTAAAGCAAGTTCCACATCAACTATAGTAGCTCCCTCTGCTAAAATTTATCCTTTTTTAAAATGGAATTACCCCCTGTAATCTGAGGTTTTGTGTATACAAGTAATTTTTTTATTAGAGCGCTGATGAGTAACTAAAGTATTACTTATAGTCTTTTTACTACTTGATAAAAGGACCTTGTGACTATGAGTAGAAATTATCTTTCCTTCGCGCTTGGCTATAATGAAAACCCTCGATTCTACAGCTGATTGATGTTCCGATCCATTTTCAATAGTGCACTTCTTAACCGAGAGAGCGGAACTGCTTGGCTCTTGGAAGTGGGGAGGGAACTTTGGGATATATTGGTTCGGGTTGAATCGCAAATACATCATTAACAATGGAATCAATTCAATTTTGAATCGGTGGTAGTATATTCTCCACTCCCAACACCTCTTTCCACATCCTAAAATATCTCTAACAAAAATAGAAAAACAATATACCAAAAACAAATTTCATCTCCTTAAAATTCTCTAACAAACAAAAAAAAATACAAAAAACAGATGTTCCAGGCACGTGGCAGAGCCGAGGGTGCAGAGGCTTGACACGGCTGAGCGCGGAGGCGAAACCAAGGGTTTGGGCTGGGCAGGCCGATCTTGATAATGTCGATTTGACGTGCTGAGAGTAATATGATATATTTTATCCATAGCAAAGCACGGTATTCAGCTAGTTAAAAGGAAAAGGATAGAAAGAGCAGGCTGGTGTTCCATTTGGGCTGCATTCTCTTTTGGCTGGGCTGCTGCGCGGCACGTACAGCCATTGTAACTCTGTTCACAAATCGGACAGCAAAAGATACCTCTCGGCCTTGGGTGATACTGGGCTCTAGCCCGTTTGTAGAAGTAACTCACACGAGGAAAATTTCAGCAGGAAACGACTGCAGGGCTGCAGTAGTGCAGTTAGCAGTGTGACTGGCCGTCAGATAGTCTCGCAAAGCTAGTATGTTGCGGCTCTATGAATCTCGATAGTGTCAGTGCCCCGAAATGCGAAGGAAAGAGAGTAGCGGACCAAACTTTGGCAAGAAGAAATAGCATCACAGTGTCCAAAGCATCTAGTTATCTAACTGCCTTTTTGTCAAGGAGCAGGACGCAAAACCTCTCTTCCTCCAACCCAATTACTTCGCAATTCCCCTCTTCCAAAACGAGTACAGCCTGTACAGGGAAACAAGAATACCTGCATACGGTAAAGCTTGCTATGATCCTTCCTTCACTTGTTCCGAACCAAGCCTCCCTGTACATTTCTCTGAAACTGAAACTGTACATTTTCGCCCGGGACAATGACCACTCGACAAACGGAGAGCAATTCTCTGAAACTGAAACTGTACATTTTCGCCCCAATTTTAAAGAGGAATCTATTTGTAAGATGATTTATGTTTTTTTTAAGTATAAGTCACATTTTAACCATTGGATGAAAATCAAAATCGGACACACAATCTCAAAGCTAATCCAAAGGTCGGGAAAATCGACTTAGCTAACACTCAACAAGACATCAAACTACATACAGATAAAATCGCATACTCACTGTGCACTTCTCCTGCAGCGCCCTCTAAAAAGTTTTTTGTACTTCTCTGAAAAAGATAATTCTCTGCTCCACCCTTGCATCACCACAGCAACCGCTCTGTCCGGGGAGAGTGACCTCACTGCTGGTGAGCTACCCGATCAACCAACCTCAGCAGCTGACAATTGACCCTCTCATTCACTCACAGATATGGAGCTTAGCTGCCGTCGATCTGCGTCGGCATCGGCCAGCCAACCACTGATAGAGATGCGCTTTGATTAGCCGTGGCGTGGGTGTAACTAAACAATTATTACTCCTGGTTTGCTTGCGATCCCGTGCCTTCTAAGCTCCAGTGTTCCCTAGGAATTAATATCGCATGCCGTCACCATAATGGAACTGGTACTCTGCAGAACATACGTTTGCCGCAAGGCTAGGCTTAATTTGCACCCTTGAGTTGTGTTATGCACTGGGCTTTCCGAGCTTGCTTCATGACTCATGCAAGCAAGAGCAGAGCTTGGTGTTCACTGCCCCGTTCCATTCCTTCCCAAACATGCTTCCTGATTCCTGCAAGGGGGCAAACTTGATTTTGGCACGTTGCCACATTAATAAAGGTATTAATACTACACGTTGCCACATTTTGGCACACTTGTGTTAAACAAGTTTGGCCGAGTTAGACACCCATTTGATTCATAGCCGCACTTGTGGCAGTATTCTTTTTTGCCATCCAGGTCCATGCGTCAGTGACTGTGATAAGATTCTCTTTTACTAACAAAGTGTGGTGTGGATTTTGATAAACTAACTTCAGGCAAGTTTGGCAAAAAAAGAAAAGGGTGTGTCTAACCATCACCCGATGTTTTCTTTATAACAATCATTCAGATTTGAGACTGTTGGATCTTTATTTTTTTTAAGGAGGGGGTGGAGGAGAATTTATAGCCGTTGGATATCTAATACAATGGTTACAAATCTGGATGATAGTTAGAAAGAAAACATCTAGGTGATGTTTATCAACACCCAAAAGAAAAATGAGTAAACTACTCATCCCTGTTCTTTGAAATCATCGAACGCATGTTGTATAATTAAGCACGCCATTTGGACCATTAACCTGGTATTTCATGCAATTTCCATATGAAACAAGATTACACTTGTCACGTGTACTTATCCAGAGAATCTTAAGAAGGTGACCGTGTGGGCAATCAAATTGACCCATGGTATGTGGTTGTCTTAAGAAGGAATTAGAGCCACACGTTAAACGTTTCAGAACCTCGGCTTCCTTTCGTGGTGGAATATGATTAAAGCCTTTTTCCGAGAGCTTCTATCAAACTTGTCGATTTGATGGATGCCACGTATGAGAATGTCGCAGATATTATATACTCGACGGAAAGCTCAGTATCGCGCGCGCGCGCGCACAGTATTTAGAACCCGGTGTGTCGTTCAGTATATGTCGAATCCATCGTATACAAAGCTTACTAGTACTTTTTTTTCATAAAGGGCACCGTTAGATCTGATTAACAACAAATCTCAACCATTGATGTATGCTTGAGCATAGCATACCATAGAGAGGAATGCTGTCTTCTCTGAATCTCCATGCAAGCGAAGATCACAGTGCGCAGGTATCCTGGTAGTTGATTTTGGAGGTCTACTCCTGGTAGTATCATACACAACATAACAAAGAAAGAGCAGGCAAGTAAAGAGGGGCAGTACGTCTCAGTCTGGAGGAGTAGCAGTTTACAGTGAGGGAGGAGAGGCAGAGCCGCTCCATGCCATGGTCCACGGTGAGTAGTGACCCGTCTTCCCGCCATGATGTATGATCTTTCAATGGCCGCGGATTAAGGGAGAGGGAAAGGGCACACTGTTCGAGAGAGAAAAAAAACCTAGCACTCCTAACAGATATCACTCCCTCCATCTCGATATATTGCATCCATCGTTGGGGTCCCAGGGTTGGTGCGATTCGATGCAGCCTAGCGTCCTATTGGTGTTGCGGGAGGAAGCTTATGATGGCCTTTTTGCTCGTGCTGCTCGCCATGTTTGTTCCAACTCCATGCATGGGCGTTTTAGTCTACTTGAGCTGATGATTTTTTTTACTGAGCTTTTGCCTTTTGGCTTAAAATGGAATAGCAACGGCCAGAAGAGAAAGTTGTTGGAACAAAATTTGAAAAACGGCTTTTGAAAGACGTGGCCACGGAGGAGACGACAGAGGCCGGCGGACGGTTCTTGGAAGCGGTTTAGAGAATCCGTTTTTATAAACAACTTGAAGATGCCACATTTAAAAATTAGGGTGTTTACATTGGCTTTCAACTTTTTCAAATAGAAACCGATGGATTTGAAAATCCCCTAAATACCCTGAAACTGCAGCCGAGTTGACCTGTAAATTTAGTTTTAGTTTGCTCCCCTTGGACATGCTTCTGAGTAACTACCTAGTTCGATAATACCTGCTGCAATAATTGATAGCGGAATACTGGCGTAAGATGTATTTACTCTGATATCTGCGATGTGTGCTTTCTCATAAAAAAAATATTACATCACTACATGCTAAACTCTGCTGAGTATGTTGACTAAGGCTGTTTTCAAACAGCTTCTGTTTTCAGAAATAAAAAAACTAATAAAAACGTGTTGGCTTCTTTAACACAGTTTTACTTTTTTTCACTCTTTTTTCCTCTATAGAGATATAACAATGTTTGTTTTTATTTTTAATTGAATACATCAGAAAAGCTAACAAACACTACAATTTTACTTCAGTCTAAAGTCAAAAGATATAACAAAAAAAATTAAAGCTACAGTATTTTTGAATAGGCCTGATAGTAGTCGTGGACTCGTGATGGGTCAAGAACGAAGGGACCTTGCAATCTACAACGGCGATGTTCTTCCCGACTATTCAACTCGAACAAGTAGTAGTAGCAGCAGCAGCTTTCACGCTAGAGACCGAGACGCCTAGGTAGGTTCCTAATTTCCTATCACCTCGATGACTAGAGAATCTTAGGCACTTTTCGTGAAAACTAATCCGTAGTATTCAACTCCACTACTGTATGGGGTAGGAGTAGTATAATTTTCTACTACTACGTATTCCTAAACCTACGCTTCAGGGTCAAAAGCTCGTTACACGCAGCCATTATCAATTGATTCAATTCGGTTTCAATTGAAACAGGTTTAGTTTTGTAATCAAAAGCTTGCACTAGGCATGTGCTGTTGTGCAACAACAAAGTGCCCGTACAACCATCAGAGCCCACCATGCTTGGGACTTTAAACAAGTTGAAGCGGGTGGTAGGCCTCTCCATAATTTCTTTCCCCCTTTTCTCCTTGTGATAGGAAAGCTTGCAGGACCAGCCAAGTGCCTGCCGATAGGTGGCTTTCCTAATCTGAATATAAGAACTAAAAGGTTTTTTAAAATAATATATTTTTGTTAATATTATATAAATATACCATGGTTAAAAATAATTACATAAAATACCATATTGTCAATATTTTAAATGGCAACAGAAGCTCTATCGTCAAACGAATGGACGGCAGAGTGCCACGTTAGTGCTACAACTTTTGTCGCTATTCCAATTATCGTCAAACAAATGGATAGCATAGTGGTATGTGATCGGTACTCGTGGATGGTAGTCTGTGCGATACTCAGTGATCAATGGTGCAGCGAATTGTTGGAGATCGGTAGTCATAGACTTAGCGATCTATCATTTTAGTTGTAGCGATTGGTACTCAGTAGTCGGTACTTGATGGTTCTGTGGTCGATAGCGATGCTTGTTATTTATGAGTGTTTTGTGAGATGGTATTTTCCGAGTACTTGTGTTCGAGTACTCAATGAGCTAGCGATAGGTCTTGCATAGCGGTTGTAACTCGGTTGTAACGAGTGATCTGAAGTTGGTAATTTCTGGAGAGCGTGGAAATTGTGGTCATGAATGACCTAGTTGGTGTTCGTGGTTAGTTTGATTCTTGTCTATCGATAGACGAGGGTGAGTTATACGTGTGTATGCTGATGTCGGTCAAATTGTAGGGAAATTATGCCGAAAAATGTTTCTTTGGTCTTTGCATGTGCAGGTGGGCGTGGAGACGTTCATGGTCGGTGACGAGGAGGACTGCGATTAGGATGGAGAAATCTGAGGTCCAGACGGTCGAGGATGTCACACAAGGTGGTCGAGCTCATGCTAGAGCATGTGGAGATCAAAGGTGTTGATTCGTGGAGAATCTACGAGCGGTTGATCAAGTGATCGTATGCTGGGCATTTGATCAGGCGATTAATCACCGAGCGATCGAAAACATCACCGACTGTCAGAAGACTCTAAAAAGCGTCGACAATCATTCATCCCTCTAGTTACGGTAGTCGATCCTACACATTCAGATTGTGCCCCCTTATTTTCATCCTATGCTTATGGCTTCCTAACACATAAATGGCGCTACATCTTTGCTATTTTTTCAAAATGATTTTTAGGATATATTTTTAAAAAACAGTTTATTAATATTTAGTTTATTCGCATAAACATTTATAATCAAACTAAAGCTACTAGCTGTAATTGAAAGAACTCAGCCTGAGATTATCTAAACTTGTGAAGCAAAGTCCGAGGAGAGCTGTGACGGTGACTTTGAGCAGAAATTTTGTTATGTCACAGTGGCACAAATCTGTTTGTGTCACAAACCAATCCAGCGCTGACACGTCATGTGTAAGTACTATAGCAACACTGTAACATGTACGAGAAAAATATTTTTATTGATAGTACAGAAAACAATATTTTTTACACCTTTTTGCTACAATACAAAACAGTAAAAAATTTATTAATTGCTACAGTAATTCATGCCACGTGTCGCCGATCGGTTGACTCGTGACACAAACCACTTTGTGCCGCCGTGGTGCGATAAAATTTCTCGACTTTGAGAGACTTCCAATTGTTGGATAAAAAAATGGCTCAGAGCAGACGTTACGTCAATGTGCTACAGACCCAAGCCGCACATTTTTTGCTACGCTGTCTGCCACGCCATCCGTGCTACAGCATTCGAATGGATCAGAGTATTTGTTTTTTGATCGGATAGATAGAAAGCAAAGTTCGAATAGGGTAGCACCACGGCTCCTTTCGAATGCCACGAGCCCGTAATATACGGGCAGTACTACTAGCAGTAATCAAGTGATTTAACCCTCTAGTGTTGCTGGATTTGTTGGCTGGGTCAACTTGCGGGCATAGCAATTAACGGCAACGGCTAACAACCTTGTACAGGGTTTGCCCGTCCGTTTCTGCTTTAATTTCTAACTTTTACTTTACTATTCTTTTATTTTATTTATTTCTAGTTTTTTAGAATTTTTTGTATTTTCTTTTTTTGTATATCCTTTCGCATTGTCTGTCATGTGCTAACATATTTTTTCTATTTTTACATTTTTAAACTTAATTACACTAAATAAATCACCATCAATTATAATTAAAAATAAATAAATTAGAATAAAAATTATAAATCATCGTTAAACTGAGCACCGCCTAAATCGTCAAACACCCGACACGCCGACGGTGGGGTCTGCAGCTCATATCACATGACGAGCTACGCCGGTCCGCATGTGTCTCCTGTCCTTGTCGCCGTGACCCGCGACGGCGACTCGTTCGCATGGCATGATCCGTCCAGCAACATCCGCCGTATCCCATTCGTTCCCGGGTACCAAATTTTAAAACTGCCCAGACCAACGCATCTACCCATTGCCCATACGCAACTCCGTCGTCTATCGCGGTGACAGATGATATCAGGATGCATAGGTTTGGCCGTACAGTGTCTGAGAGTATCCCCCTCTTCTCTTATTCAGGATGGTAATTGCCCGTATCAGGCTACCTGGCTAAGCGGCGGTCCGCAGGGAAGGGGAGAGAAAACAAGTCAAGATACCGTGCGGAAAGAGACGAATCCAAGAGGATGGAAGGCAGAGGAAGGAACAGTTGCGTAGTACTTCGATTAGGACGATAGAGAGACGAAGCAAGTGAGCAGCATGCGTGTATAAATTAGGGGCGGCCAAGGCAAGTGGTGCGAGCACGGGGGAGTTGTGCGGTGCGGTGCGGTGCAAAGCAAAAGCAGTGGAAGTCAGGGCCAACCTCTACCTCGCGACCTCACCTCCGTGCCCCACCGTTGCCGTTTTGGTTTAAGACATATCAAAGCAAAATAGGCCACACTTGCACGGGCCAAAACAATCTGCTACTAGTTTAGTATGGAAGAAATATCATTGGATGTGAGGTTTCCTCTAGATATATTTTTGTGAAAATACTGTGTTAATGCGTAGAAACTTCACAGTAAACAACTTAGATTACTAGATGTTATAGGGGTGACCTAACCCCATAGCAATGTCCTGCAACTGGTCTAAGTCTAATATGTAATAAGCTCAATAGACCAATAGTATAGGAACATGTGTATAAATAAATATATCAAATTACTTCTACCTTTTGTAATTATTAAGGGATAGGATAGAGATTTTTCATCGTACCACGTTCATGTATATAAGCCCCAAGAGAGGTATGAGAGGTCAGATCCACTCATTTCATATATGAGCACTCTCTCTCCTATCGTTTGCTCTCTCTAACTAGTCCTCTCATATGCTATTTAGTTAGTAGCCACAACAGTCGGCGCCATCCGTAGGGACTCGCGCAAGAAGTTGCGCAAGGGAAGGCACTAGAGAGGGCTTCCATTGGAGCGCCTGTGTCGCAAGCACCCTAGATCACCCAGCTTCTACTGGTTTTCAAAAGTGAGGGTGCCATCTGCGGTGGACTACCGTACTGGATGCTATCGGCGGATGCCCCATCGCACGGGTGGGCGGTGCTTCGTCGTCGTCATCACGGCGCTTATCGTCGTCCGCCATTACGGCCGACTATCGGAAAAGTCGGCCGTGATCGCGCGATGCCGTAGTGGTCGTAGACATTCGCCCAACCATTCCGTGGTCATAGACACTTAAGGCTTCATACGACGCATCATGACCAGCTCTTCGCCATAGCTACGACCTCCTTGTGGTTAAGACTTCATTGACGCCCGGCCACCAGGCGGCTCCCTTCCTGCCTCCCCGCCACCGGAGCACAGGTGATTAAGCCAGCTAATTAGCCGGCTTAATCATCTACTGAGTTAGAATTTTTCATTTATCGCTTGTTTAAATTTTTAAATATAGCAAATGAGCTCTTAAAATTACGAAATTTTATGTGCAACCTTCTAAAATAACGTATATCATTGTGTAATTTTCTAACAATTTTATCCACTATGAATATTACTAAAAATTCATAGAATTATGATGTTTTAGGATTTATTACATGTAGCAAACGAGCTTCAAAAATTACAAAATTTTATGTGCAACCTTCCGACGCAGTCAAGCTAATTATTGAATTTTTAGGAATTTTATGTACTATGAATTTTCCATGTTATTTCATGACAATTTAATTGTAATTAGCAATTAAATGAGCATTGTATATCGCTAATTACGATTAAATTAACATGAAATAAATTTTATAGCACATAAAATTTTAAAATAATTAATAATTAGGTCGACTGTGTCGAGAGGCTGCACATAAAATTTCGTAATTTTAAAACCCATTGCTATATATAATATATCATAAAATTATCATAGTCGTATAAATTTTTGAATAATATTCATAGTGAATAAAATTATCAAAAATATGCATGAAGTACATTAATGAAGTACTCGATGGTATGTTGGGCTGATGGCCCGGTGACGCTATTTGGCGAAAGTTCCATTTCGGAAGAACCATTTCGGTAATATATATATAGTTATTTCTATAAATACAAATGAAAAGCATGCTAAAAGTACCGAAAATTCTATCTCCGCGCGCTAGTGCATACAGACGGCCAGCGCTGGGCAGCACTACTAACCTACCACTACAAGGAAGTCGAAATACAAATCCAATTGCATCCTTCTCGCGCGCAGGAATCTACCAAAGATTTTTTCACCTCCGTGTATCCGCCGCATGTGCTATATTAACTTGGATGTCGTACATGGACGGGAAGGGTGTGGTTATCAGCTACTGTTTCTACGCATGCTGTGCTGTACCCATTTATCAGCTATTGTACGTACAAGTATGTAAAGGCACAGCAGCAACACTCGATATATGGAGTAATGGACAGATAGATTTGGCGGCAAGAACAAGAAGGCGATGCCATGATGCAGGCAAGCCACACCGTAGTACTACCACTCTGGTCTGTTCTTCTGACCACTCGGTTAACACGGCAGCCAGTTTCTTCTGGGCATCAAAGTCACTTCCGAGTGGGTCTAAAAACTCTTAATAAATTTCACTTCTGCCGTCTAAAAACTGTTCGTATTGTGTGCAGATGACGGCCTGCTCTTCTAGTCTACAGCCGATAGTATGTTGTTCGAGAAATCATTTAGAAAACCACCTTATTTGTTTTAACGTCCGAAGAAGTATAAACCAAAAGCTAAAAATAAAAAATAATAACTAAAAATTGTCTTTTAGAAAGATACAAGCGATAAAAATAGTGAGAAAAAGATACGTAAAACGAGTCAGAAAAACAGTGTTTGATGCGGTCGTGATCTCTTCTACCTTACCAACCAAGCGAGATAAAAAGCAAGAAGAGTAGAGAGGACAATTCGGAGGCCGGATATTTCTAGGTTATGACTTCTCCAATCAGGAACATGCCCTAAGTCGCAAGATCACCCTCACAGGGAGGGCAAACAACTTCGAAAAGCTTTCTCGCAGTTCTTTACTACTAGACTAGAGCCACTACAATGGCAATACCCCAACAAACTACTAAAGCGGAAACATGGAAATCTTAATCCCTACACCTAAGGGCATAACGATGGTACATATCAGCTGCCAATAATAAAACTATGCCTCGTAGGATCCTGAGTGATACGGAGGAGGAAAAAAATCCAGGTACGGTACAACAGACTAACAATACGACCGGAAAAATGTACAGCCACCGCGGCTAGAACGAGGCGACGGCCGGCGTGGCGGCCACGATGACGCACTCCTTCTTGCGGCGCATCTCGAGCACCTTGCGGTGGGAGTTGGAGTGCATCGCGCTGACGAAGGTGGGGCTGCAGGCCGGGCGGTACTCCGGTAGGAGGCGGCCCGACTTGTAGCGGACGCCGCAGGCGTTGCACAGCGTCTTGGCGCCCTCGGGGCCCGCGCGCCACTGTGGCGTCTTCTGGACGCCGCAGTGGCTGCAGCGGCGGTCGCCTGGGACTGGCGGGGAGGCTGCGCCGCCCGAGAGCTGCGGCGGGAGGTGGTGCTTCGGCTTGCGCCCGCGCTTCTTGGGCGTGTGCTTGCCGTTCTTGCCGTGCTTGGACTTCTTGGGGTGCAGAGGCTCGTCGAGTAGGTCGGAAGCGACGAAGGTGGGGGAGTCCAGCAGGAGGAACGGCGAGAAGGAGCCCGACGAGGAGCAAGAGGAGGTGGTGGACGACGACGACGTCGAGTCGGACAGGGGCGCGCCGGAGAGCGACCACACGGAGGCGCGCGAGCGCTTGCTGCGCTTCGCCTTCACCGGCACCAGCGCCTCCGTCGACAGCGCGCATATGGTCGGGCTACGCATAGGGTCCGCCGCTGACAAGGCGACTTCCTGCGGCCGCCGGCGCTTCGGCGGCCACGCTGCTAACGGCGCCGCAGGGAGCTGCGGCGGTGGCGGGAGCTCGGAGAGCGAGTCGTCCATGATACGGGACACCCACTCCAGCTCCTCCGCGTCATGGGCCTACACAAAACACACCAGAAACTCAACAAACAAGACACGAGACCTAAAAAAGGCGCCGCCTTCCCGGGAAAGAAAAGGGTCAAACGTCCACAGGCTCTTACCGGCAGGTCAATCACCGGCGGCGGCAGCGGCATGAGCTCGTAGGAGACCACTGACGACCCGTGGGAGTCACTGGACTTCTCCTCTTCCACGGCCGCCGGCGCCGCCTCGCAGAGCTCGCCGACTTCCTTGTCCACCTCGCAGAGCTCCTCCAGGTCCAGCAGGTCCTCCACCGAGAAGCCCTCCCCAAACAGCCCTACCCCTCTCCGCCGCCCCACACGCCGCCGGCCCGGCGGCCATCTCCTCGGCCGCCTCGTACGTCCTCTGGCTACTCCTCAGCGCGGCCATCCTCCCCTCCCTCTCCACCTGAAACCGCACACAGAAAGCAGAGGAAAACAAAGCAAACCGACCATCAGTTTCAAGAACCACCCAAAAGAGTATCTTCCGCTTAACAATAACCGTCCCACACGTCCCAGCGCCAGAGCCTTGCTTACCAGCGAGCCGTGGTGGTGCGCGAACGACGACATAACGGGGACGGCGGCGTCAGCTGCAGAGGGGGGTGGGGGAGGAGCGGGGGGAAAACGAAGGGGAGGCGTGGAGGAAGTGGGAAGCAGAGGAAAAGGCTGGGGTGGAAGAGATGAGCGCCCGGTGGGTCATTGAGTGGCTGCCAAAGTCCGTGTGCGCAACAAATGCAGCAGCGTTGTTTTACGCCCCCCTCGCCCTAGACCCCCTTACTCTCAATTTTGTCAATTATTAATTAGCACCACTCTAACGTTAAATTCGAACTCCGTATATCCTCCAGTTCCGTGCCCTAGACCCTAGTCCTTACTCTCAACTTTGTCAATTATTAATTAGCAAAACCACTCATATGGTAGAAAAAAGAACAGCCCATAGTAGTGCTATAATTTCGTGATGGTATTCTCCTGGAGCCGAGATGGACGAATCGGGAGCAATTACACCCACCGTGACGGGCAACTTTGTGATTACTTTAGGGACTTTTGCCGCGCTATGAGTAATCGGAGATAAGCGGGCGGAGGAGTGCGCGGGGGTGATTAGTGCCGTGCTCGGCCGGGGAGGACACGTGGTGGGCCCGGGCAGATTGGATCCTTCGCTCCATTTGGAGAAAAATGATGTTCCTTCAAAATCCGGATTTGGAAAGTTGGAGCTCGGTTTGCTTCGGACAGGCATTTAGCCATCGTGTCAAGAAATGATCGTGCTCTGTTAGGCGACTATTCTCTGCCATTGTAGTGTAAACCGTAGTCCACTTAACCATTTTTGCAACACACCCTCCCTCTCCATACACAGTGAAAATTTCACACGAAAAAGTTCCCCTCTCCGCTCCCATCACTTCTACCTCCTCTTCTATTTTCCTCATGGCCTCTCGCTCCCCAGCTGATAGGGACAAACGGGAGAGGTGATTTTGGGAGTCAGAGTTGAGAGGCCCACCATAGTGGTCGCCCTCCACACCATTGTCTTCAACACCCTCGGTCGCTGCCCTTCTCCACACCCCTAGTCCTCCATACTACTCATTTAGGTCGAAAACACGTGAGACAAAGAAGGGAGCGAAAAGGGGTATACGAGGGGAGCAATTGGGGAGGAGAGGACTTTTTCGAGAATTTTTACCGTGCGAAGGGTTTTTGCAAAATGGTTTAATTATTAGGAATTTCTAATTGTCTCGATGTGAGCCTCACACCCTAAATCTGACACCCTCGGTCGCTGCCCTTCTCCACACCCCTAGCCCTCCATACTGCCCGTTTGAGTCGAAAACACGTGAGACAGAGAAGGAAACGAAAAATGGGTGTACAAGGGGAGCAATTGGGGAGGAAAGGAGAACTTTTCGTGAGAATTTGTCATCGTGCGAAGGGTTTTTGCAAAATGGTTTAGTGGATTAGGAATTCCTAACCGTCTCGATGTGAGCCGCACACCCTAAATCTGACACCCTCGGTCCCGCTCCTTCTCCACACCCCTAGCCCTCCATACTGCCCGTTTGGATCGAAAACACGTGAGACAGAGAAGGGAGCGAAAAGGGGTATACGAGGGGAGCAATTGGGGAGGAGAGGAGAGGAGGACTTTTTCGCAAGAATTTTTCACCGTGCGAAAGGGTTTTTGCAAAATGGTTTAAGTGGATTAGGAATTCCCAGCCGTCTCGATGTGAGCCGCACACCCTAAATCTAACACCCTATGTGACCTTTAACACCTTTACACCTAATTGTCCTTTCATACTAGAAATGCTACCAAAAACGTTTAATAGCTGAAACTTTTGTCGGCCTGCCGATGAGATTTGTGGTGTCTACATATTTGGTAAATTGAGACTACAAACCAAACTTACGGAGTATGTGTCGTGATTTGAATGGTAAATTTTGGGATCCAGCTGTTGGCCGAACGGTGAAGGCATGGACACTGGGGATCCATCCATGGCTTCTTATGGGACACTAGGCACGTGAGTGTACTACTTAGCGTATGTCTGTGAACTTTGAATTTTCTTTGAATTTTCTTGTTCTTTGTTGGTCAAACGTTGCCAATGCAAAAGTTGTTTACTGTACCATCGCAGCATTATTCAGTAGCGGTGTTGTTTTTTCCTTTGATAAGCAACGGTAAGGTTGCGAAAAAAAATGGTAAAGTTGACAGCAAGGATGATCTCGACCCATTTCTCTCGTCCGGTTTTCGCCTCTTCTTCTCCCGACGGCGATTAATCAACAAAGTTCGAACTACAGCGAGAGAGGAAGCAGGGTGCTGTCAATCATCCTGGGAACGACAAAACAGAGCAGAAAATTGCCGAAACACAATGAGATTTCAAACGTTAAGCTCAATGCTACTCCACGAGTTGACCTGTCGCTGCACCGGCGTGGCTTCACCGGTGGAATCGCCAATTTTGACCGGCCATTCGCGCGAAGTTACCAGAACGCCATCGGGAAAAACCCAGCGCGGCGCGGCGGGCCCTCGTTGGCCGTTGCCGCCCCACGCCCACTCCGAGGAAGGGCAAAACCGCGATTCGTGGTCAGCTCGAGGGCACTTTGGGGAGTTGGCTGCTTCGTGCTCGCGGCGACGTCGTCTTTGCCCGGTAAACGCCAGCGGCCAACGTGCAGGGCCGGCCGGCTGTGGGGCCTACCAATAATGTGCGGGACACGTTGCGAGACAGTTCGTGGACACCGTGCCTCTTGACCGGTTGGACCCGGGATAACGGGTTAGAGCCCACGCGTCGGTGGCAAGCACGAATCATAACCGCGTTCGGAAACGATAACGGGTGCTGCCGCCGTGCCGCGTCCGCATCCAACGTGGCGGGCGCACCAGCGTGTCACGCGTCGGGGGAGACGTCTCGGACGAGGTGTGCGCTATTTCTCTGTCCCTGCCGGTTTCGCACGCGTTCGAAATTTGAAATATCGCGGTGGCGCTGCGCGGGTCTTCTCTTGCGACGGACGCCCGTGCCCGGCCGGTTTGATCTGGGCTCGGGCTGGTATGGCAGCGCCGCAGCAGTAAAGAGTCGGAAATGTGGACGTGAAATGTATGCTCTATTTAAGGGCCGCTCTAACCGGTTACTATCGCGGTTTTCAGCTATTAATTAAAATTATACTGAGTGATTGTCAATTTTTTATTCATTCAATTAAAGAAAAAGAAAGAAAGAAGAAATTAAAAATACTATTATATTTTCACAGGCAATACAAAGAAAAAATAAGAAAAAAAAAAAAATCAAAATTAAGAAGCTAATGCGTTTCAAATAGCTTCTAAAAGTTGAAGCCACTTGGAGCAAGACCTTAAAAGCCAAGAATTTCATAGAAAACAGTGTAATTCAAGCAAAAATTAAAAAAAATATTCTTGTGTTTCGAAATAGCCCTAAAAACCAAAAGAAAATTCAGATGAACGTGGAATAGATCAAGAGATAAAACACCCTCAGACATCAACCCATCAACTCATATACAAGGACTTATTCTTTTTATGTTATGACTTATAATTTTTTCTAAGCAAATAAACAGGACAGTTTCTCACCGTCTTTTTAAAGCGGCTTATTGGGACAATCTTTTAAAAATGGCTTGTCAATTTATCGACATTCAGTTCGTTCGCACAAACCCTCACATTAGGGCCAAAATCTATCAACCGCAGCCATAAGCTAGGCCTCTTTTTTCAGCTTCTAAAAGCTGCTTTTCGGTTTTTCTATAGTAACTAGCTTTCAAACGGGGTGTCTTTTCAAGGCAAAATCTACAGGTACTATAGTGACTTCATTTATATCGATCAAAACCGCATGCGAATTTCGTTACACTGTACTCTCTCACGAACACCTAAAAGTCATAAGCCGAAGCAAAAAAAGAACTCGCCCGCTATCAGCTGCAGCTAAAAAGAACACACTGAAGTCAAACCTACTCTCGCACCTCCTTAAAAAAAAGATCTCGCACTGTTCTATAGACCGTACACCAAGTCAATCTATTGCACCATTGCATGTAACATGAACTCATGTACCTGAATCATCGAATACAAGGACAAATCTACATGCTGAACCAAACAAAACCTTGTTTGATGGATGCCACCCTTTACCACTTGTTTTTTTTTCTTTACACATAATTGGACACACACTACCAAAAATATACATATGAAATTTTCGATGTTTGTAAAGGATAAGATTTATTCCACTAAATCTTGTATTAAGATAAAAGTGAGACTTGAACCCAGGTAAGTATAATCACAAGAAGGTGGACTTCGGGAATATGGAATCCGGGTTTTGTTGGAAATGTATATTCCATTTTTTAATTGACTTTCTTTGTTAAGGCAAAACAAATAATTTAGTTTGTAAGGGAAGCTAAACACTTGAGGCCCTGTCTGGCCTGCAGGGAAATTTTTAGGTTCATGCGGTAATTGAATCCATTGAAATTTATATAGAATCCTTCCAAGGAGCCTCGAAGAAATATGATAAGTTTAGGCCTGTTTAGGGTCTCTTTAAATCGTAGGATTTTCATAAAAAAATTTAGAGAATTCTAATATGTACGTTTTTTTTTCTTATTAGGGTTGTTTGGGACATAGGAATGGAGTTGTCAAGCCTATGGAATGCAGTTATATGCTCCTAATTTCATAGGAAAATAAACATGAGTTCAAACCTCACATTATTTTCCCTCGGAGAAGTTTAATGCACCTTATCTTTTTCTCTCTCCTCTCTCTCTCTAATCAAGTAACATACATTATCAAAAATCGTGTATTTTTCGAATGAGGCATTTAAACATCTCTTTTGAGAAATTCCTATGGTTTTGTTTTATGTGAGATTAAAGATTAAATAAGTTAAGACATTCTAATATAATTCTACTTTTTTTTCTATTCCTGTATTTTTAGATTTTTGTGTTTCAAAGACGCTTTTGCAATGTAGGACTTTTTTCGGATCCTGCGGGAACTGAGGCCCTGTTTGAAGGTTGGATTTTTTTAATGTTACAAACGGATCCGAATTGAAATGCCACCGTTCCAAACATGGATTGCTGAGGGGCACCTTGCCTTAACCCAAAGTTACATTGGCGTTCTCTAGTCTTGTCCGGTCAGTAATTGATGCGTTAATTAGGGCACTCTCAATGCTCCACCACGCACAATGTTCATAAAATTAATTAGCTATTCATATAGAATGAGATATGATGTTGTAAAGAGGTAAGAAAGAGAAGAGAAAGAGAAAAGTAGTGCCTTGTATGAGACATTGCATGAGCACAAAAACTAACAAGAAGACATGGCTAAGCACATGCATTGAGGAGTAGAGTCCATAGCAGTAAACCCACACAATACATATTTGTGAGGGAGAGAAAGAAGATTGAGAGAGAAAATGAATATTTATTGTTTGGGCTTACCAATAGATATTATGCATTGAAGATGCTATGTCTAATGCTATTTCTAAGTAACGTGGAACTCCATAGTCATTGCTTTGCAATGTCACCGTTGGGAGTGACCTTAGAGGAACACCTCTTTTCTAACCTTGGACAGTGATGGGTTCTAATTAGAAAAAAAATCATCAGCCGCAGTTGAAAAAGAACCCATCCAAAAACTGAGTCAAAACACAGGATGAGTTTTTCAATAATTTACACCGGTTTGCCATAAAATACTGTTTTAGTGCAAAAAATATAAAATTTCGGTGAAATTCTTACATTACACGCATGCTCTTTTTTCTCAATGCAGTAGTGGAACGCGAAAGTAAGCAACAGTTGTATGTAGAGTAGGAATAGGGATGGCAATCGGGCGCGGCGGGTACGGGTAGTGCTCGCCCATATCCATACCCACGACCTCAATTTTCACCCACGGGCATACCCGTACCCGCCCACGGGTAAAAAACCCCGCCCATACCGTCGCATGGGTACAGTAGCCTGCGGGCATACCCGTTACCATGAACCGAGTACATCACATATTCACCCTTGATTCCACAGGCTGCAGAAAGATCAAAACTTCCTCATTGCAAACAGCATACTATGCCTCAATACAGTGGCGGATCTAGAATTTCAACACGCCTTGGGCTAAATTATAACAAGCTAACAGCCTAAGAACGAATGTGAATTTAGACCCACACCACAACATAATAGAAGTACTGCTGCTTGTTTTGTTTCTTGAGCAGCAAAGACGACAACACTTCTAGCATTTCACCGACTCAACATATTATAACATTACAGAAGATGTCTTAAACCTGAGCCCATATGTTTAGTTAGTTGAGTTGGACCCTGAATACCTAATTTCTAGATGCAATCTTCATAAACTTTTCAATTCACTTCATACAACAATGAATTGGCAGCACAACATTAGTGATCAGTCTATCTATACTCTCATGTCACAAAGTCACAACCTTATTTCACCAATCCCCATGATTCACCATTCATTCATTTGGTTAATTTCATCACACAGCATAATACCATCTTGAAATGGAGCAAAAGGGATTAGAGAATGGGAACAAACCAAGTGAACTAGTCAACCATGAATCAATCGATTGGGATTGGGGAACGAACCAAGCTCGTCACCTCGCTCGCCCGGTAGAGAGCGTCGGCGATGGGATGGGGCGAGGGGCAAAGCGGCGAGCCTTGGAGTGGAGGTCAGGAGCCAGCGCTAGCTGAGGCGTCGGCGCCAGCATTGGCTGCTGTCGGATGCTGCCGCCCGCTACACTCTGGATCTAGGTGGGGCGGCGGATGGACCTCGGCCGCGGATGAAATTTGGATCCGGGTGGGGGGGGGCGGGGCGGATCGGCGGGCGCAGGGCGGCGGCGAGGAAGGAGAAGGAGGAGACGAGGCGAAATAGGCGACTAGGGTGGGGACTAGGTGTGAGTTGAGTGGCGAGGAGCGGAGATTTGGAGGAAGGAACCGAGGAGAAAGCGGATGGGCGCTTTTGGTGGAAGGAGCCATCGCCGAGACCGAGACCAGGAGGCGGAGGTCAGATGGAGCCAAGGCCCAAGAGGCCGTAGGGAGCTAGGGTTTACTGATTTTGATGGCCCACCTGTCAGTTCATTCCACGGGTAAGCAGGCGAGGCAGATGTAGGAGCTAACCCATACCGTGCCGTTTACTCGATGGGCAGAGTTTTCCCCCCATTTTCCTACCCGTGGGTAAAAAATCCATCCCATACCCGACTCCATTAGGGTATTTACCCACGGGTACACGGGTAAACGGGCACAATTGCCATCCCTAAGTAGGAATACAATATTTTTTAGGGTCACTTTATGACTCTCCGGTATCATTCAAAACGTCTGCCAAGGTTCTATGGGTTACGGATTTATCTTGCCATTCATAGCTCTGGTCATGTGCTAAGCCCCCCTTGTATGTTTGCGGTTGCATGTCTCACTTTTTTTCGATATATTACTATGTGTTATTTTAAATAAATAAATAGGATGATTTTTTTATTGTATTTTTGAAATAAATTATTAAGACAGTTTTACCGAAACGATTTATAAACTTATCGATATTTAATTCATCGTATCAGTCATAACCATAAACTACCGGTGCTAATTAAAAATAATAGACCGTAGTGTTGATACGTGTCTACCTTGTAATTGGAAAAACTACAAGGTTGAATGGAAAGCGACACAACACTGAGTAGATACGCAACACAACACTCATGAGTCGATCGGCGTCACACGTACGTACACACTAGGCGCACTCCAAATGCCCGCCAAGATACGTAAGTGCGTCGTACACATTCATGCGCCCGCGTGGACGATGACAAGTCGCCGACGGAGATGCCGAGGACCGGGTCTTCGCGGCTTCTGCTCGAACGGATGCTACCATGTGGTCACGAACTCACGATCAAGAGCGGCTTGCGAAAAAACAACAATATCGAGCCAATTAGATTCACACACATATAGTCTCGTATTTATTTCAAGTCAATGGCCTGCATCGCATATTATACGGGGTTTCAAGTGCTTGGCACTCTGCCATAGGGTTGTTTTTCGGGAGTTTGGCCGGAGTAGGTACGGTGGAGAATCGTGCATTTGTATTATCAAATTTATAAGTAGAATGTTGCATTATATTATAGTACATGATATAGGTCAACTGATATGGGATGTCCGAACTTCACGACGTAGGATCGATGATGGTAATTTGGATCTGTGCAACCTGACGAACCGATATAAGAAGTTGATTTTAAATGCATATCTCTTTTGATTTCACCTTTTCATCCAAATGAGACTAAAGCATAAATGAACTTAAACAAATATATTAGTCTCATATATCCATTTGTCATTATTACCAATATAATATAAAATTATTTGTCATTAATAACACATTATAAAAACATTTATCATTAACACCAAAACCAACTTAATGCGAGCCTGGTATTTCAATCTCCCATTTAATCAATTTAATCGAATCTTGATCTTTCACGTGGGCGTAGGCCTTCATGGTTGGAGATCAGCGTGGTCCAACCAGCGTGATCGAAGACCACCGTGGTTGAGACCTATGTGGTCGTAACCAACGTGGTCGAGACCTATGTGGTCATAAATCGATATGGTCGAAACAATGTGATTAAAACAACGTAGTCGAAGAATCGACGGGGTGGTGGGGATCTGTGTGATCGAAGATTAACATGATCGAAGATCGACATGGTCAACATGGTCGAGACCTAAATGGTTGAAACCATCGTGGTCGAAGACCAGCGTAGTCGGAGACCTATGTGGTCGATCTGAACAACGTGGTCGTGGACCAGGGTAGTCGACGATCGGAGTTTCCGATCGGCTCTGTGTAAGTGGTCGGATCAATTCTGTGTGAGTGGTCCGATTGGCGAGCGAAAGTACCGCCTCTGTGTGAGCGATACTATCGGCGAGCGGAAGTGCCGGCTTGTGTAGCGGCACATTTTTCCAAAGAGACACCTGTGTGGTGGTCTTCTCCTCCCCACGAAATTGGTAGTTCGCTGTGGTGCGGGCGATGATCGGACCGAAAATGAGCAGCGAAACTTACAATTTTGATTGCAATGGCTAGTTTTCTAACCGTTAGTGAGGTGAGCGGAAGTACCGGCTTTTGGCCGGAGGTACTTCCGATGTCCTTGATTTTTCAGGGATTTGACTCCAACGGCTAGTTTTCTTGTATGAGGTATAAATACCCCTTATGGACGATTGGAGAGAAGGTGGATTGACTCATTTATGTTGTCTTGAGCTAGTGTGAAGCTCTTCACTCAAGAGTGCATGTGTTGCACTTTGTGAGCAATGAAAGGGATCTAGATTGCATGTATTGCATTTAGAGGTGGACTTAGTGTCCATTTGAGCTTGTACATTCGTTGCGTGGTAAAAGTTAAACGATGGGTTTGACTTATTACTCTAGAGTTTGCCAACTCCTAGATAGCATTGGAGACGTCGTGTGCGGTGATCTTCTCAAAGAAGGTTGTGAGAAGACCTAACAAAGTTGTGAAGGTTGGAGCTCACCTACCTAGAGCGAGAAAGAGTTACCACTAGTCGATTTGAGGTGGAAGACTTAATTCGTGGAGCCGACACAATTCGTTTGGGCTAATCTCAACGTGGACTAGGGGAGACCGGCAAGTCTCCAGTCACCACGGTAAAAAGAGATCGTGTCATTTGTGGTTTATTTTTTTATGCTCAAATTATATTCAAAAATTTACATAAATATAATTAAATTGGTTGCTTATTATCCTAGGAGTTAAAACATTGACCTAGCCTACAATTGTTGGTGCACTTAGGTGAACTTAATTGATATAGGCATTGTTTGTGTTAAACTAAATTGAATTAAACTTCCGTAATTATTTACTTGGTTTAGACAAATAGAAAAGATATTGAATTATCAATAATAATTAGAAGAACTTTTAGACCGCCTATTCACCCCCTCTAGTCGGCCTCCTTGATTCTACACTGGCTCTCCACAGTCATGCTCCTCGTGCTCGTCGGCGCCGATGCTATTCTCCTTGCCGCGCTTAACTCCATCTTCCTACACTGCTCGCGAGCTCCATCCAATTGCTACCTACAATTTCTATCTAGTTGTCGTGATCCTCTCCATGCCTGTCGCAGCCGACGCCATACTCCTCCCCGCGCCCGAAGTTGTCTTCCCTAGGCCACCCACGAGCTTTGTTCAATCATCACTGTCGGATCCCCATTACCGCGTACGAGATCTATCCGACCGCCGTCATCCTCCCCATGCCCATTGCCACTGACATCGTACTTCTCCCTACCCCGATGCCGTCTTCCCAGGCCATCGCCACCGGATCCCATCACGCCTACAAGATCTATTTGGTCATCGTTATCCTCCCCATGCTCGTCGTTTCCAATGCCATACTCCTCCTCGTGCCCAGCGCCATCTTCCCTAGGCCGCATGTGAGCTCTATCTAGCTACCGTCGCCAGATCCCTATCACCGCCTACGAGACATATCCGATCGCCGCAATGCCCGATGCTGACATCCTCCTCCATTGGCCCCGCCCACCATCCACCTGCACCGACCCATGCTCGTCCTCCTCTCCACGCCTTCGTCCTCCCTGCGTTGCTCACGTCGCTCATCGCTGCTATCCTCCCTGAGCTCAACACCGACGACCCAATCCTCCCTGCTCTGTCCTGCACTCCGTGACCTCACTTGTCCCATATGGATCTCCACCGCTGCCACCAGATCCCCTCGTAATGAACTTCGGAATTGTTGGATCGTAATGGAATTCATGTATGACATTATAACAAGGGTATTTTAGATATTTCAATAATAAGCCATCGTTCAAAAGTAAAAAAAAACTATAATGCCAAATAGCTGGCTTGGCTTAAAAGCATATTACTTTTAAGCTTCTTAAGCCACAAAACAGGCTTTTAATCTATAAATCAAAAAATCTAAGTCTAAACAAACAATGCCTATATATGCATGCTCAATTGCTGGCAGAAAAGAGAGAGAGGTGCCAATAGCACGGTAAGCACCGGAGACATGTTGGGCGTACACCTTTTTTGGTGGTTCTATCTTTAGAGATAGAGATGCAATCCGCGGTGTCGCTGAATTGCTGAAGGGCTGGCGTGCACTTCGGCGAGGGCCTACAACCGGGCACAAAAACACCCAAAAAAGCTACCTTTTCTTTTTGAGAAAACCAAAAAAGCCACTTGACTTTTCCTTTTCGGAGCTCGTTTTCCGCGCTCCTTTTCTATCGCTTGCAAGGCACATCTTCTGATGTCGCGCCGTTACCCACTGGTCACTCCTGCCAGCTTTGAGTTGTGGCTGCACTGGATTGCAGCATTGTGATGTGCTGCTTCTTCTCCACATACGAAAGATAACGGGAGAGAAATCTCGCTGTAAGCTGTTTGCCGTTCACATCAAGCAAGCAAGTCCTATGCATGTAGGGTATAGCTGCGATAGTCTCCACAGTTGGTAGGAGTAATCCAATGGTTTGTGGTTAAGAAACTTGGTCACGGGATATTATGGAGTGATTTGTCAGGGCTTGGGACTAGGGACGAATTCATCGTAGGTGTTTGTGGGTGCTCGAACACCCCCTCCTTTCACCGTAGATTGAAGAAGACTTGGCCGGTCCAGAGGTTGAAGAAGAACCAAAGTCGGAGACTGAAGTTGAAGAAAACATGAGGCCCAATCGGTCTCTTAAGGTCCAACGCCTCAGCTGGCCCAAATCAGTGGCGAATCCTGACCCAAAATCCCAAATACATTCAAAGATTCAGACGAGGGAGATGAGCAGGAACAACAGAGCGCCCGAACAATAGATAAGGTCTCTAGGACCGTCACCGACTCATCATCGAGTCGGCAGCTCGACGCGACAGAGGAGGAGAGCCAGAGGGGGAGGCAGTCGGCGACTCAGCGTAGAGGGGAAACCAGAGGCGGTCAGCAGCTCAACGCAGAGCAGAGGGGGAGGCGGTCGGCCACTCGGTGGCGGCCGGCGAGAGTCGACTAAGGCCGCGGCGGTGGCCTGTGATGGCATTGACTGTTCGGCGCATTGGCGCATCCGCATCGGAGAGGATGAGGTGAGAGCGTGAATCAGTGAATGTGTGAATCCCCAAATTGTGGATAAGTGAATCCCCAATTTATAATTGTTGTACTGATACAAAAGGTTGTTTAATCGACAGTAGCCATTATCCGATTTGTTTAACCAATGGTTGACTGGTTGTTGTTTAGTTATTCTTAGATTTACAAAAATGGAGAAGCGAACTTTGCACAAATATTTTTCAAATAATGCAACTAGCAGTAACTTAGTGGTATATTTTTATTTTATTTTTAATGTTTATGAACATTCACAATTTAATATTGTATTACTAAATTTGATATTTCTTATCTACATATTGGTACTTACGTATTTATGAACATTTGGGACACATTTTCCATTAAGAATGTACTAATTTATTGTATTATACATTTTTAATTTATTCTCTTGCTATTTATATATGAATTTAGTATTTTAATGGCAAAAATAGTAAATATAGCTTTGATATATTTATATTATGCTATAATCTCAACAGTAAAGATCTTCCTCTATTTTCATCTGTGCTAGATTCACCGCTGATTTTGACCTCTATCCGTAGCTTTGATGGCATGTACGTTAAAGAAATATTTCTTCCTGCATGCTACGGTACGGTATTAATGGGTTAGGGAATTCCATCAAAATGATATTGAAGTGAGTACGTGTGGTAATGTATTCTCACCTCGCTAGTCGAACTGGGTGGTGCGATTAGGATAAAACAAACTACCACACTGAGAATTTTTATCGACTGCCAATTGCTCGATCGTACCCCAGTTACCGGATGAATTGTGCTACCTGTTAGCTGTGATGGAGACACGTGTGTTGGAGTAGGGCAATGGACTGCTGGGCTGCGCGGCGAAGGCGATTATCGTAAGTAGGCCTGTGCCGGTCGCACAAGTGGGCCGGCCTCTCCTGCCTGTGAAATTGTCTAGGCTCCTTCGCGGCCTGTACAATTCTTTGTACATGAATGGTACGGGATTTGTCATTTCTCCGTCGCCTTTCCATGCAAACTTGTGAGTCCCTATTTTTAGAGCTATTATGTCACGCTATACCATTCGGATGATTGATCCAAACGATATACATCCAATCAGCACCGCTACTTGTCTTCTTCTCATGCTTCCTCCCATTCCTCTTTCTTCTCGGCCACCACCTCGCCTTCTTCTCGGACGCCACGACCGCGCTCTTCTTTCTTCGCCTACCCCGCCCTTCCTCCACCATTTGGCGGACGGTGGCGCCATTGCCTCACGCGCACGCCCCTCGACCCCTCCCCGTCGTGTCGCTCCACCAAACTAAGCGCCACAACATTCGCTACCTCGCCTCGGGTCCATCTACCGCCTTCCTATCCCATCCATTGCCCCAGCAGTCGCCCCATCGGGCCACCGTCTCCCTCTAACCTCCTTCTATGATGAGAGAAAGGGTGAATCTGTAGTGGTGGAGCTGGATTTCCCTTCTCCGACGGCGGAGGAGAGTGAGGGGATGACGGCGGTGAGGAGGGAGGAAGTGACGGATAGGAGCGAGAGAGAGCACAAGAGGGAGGGAGCAGCAGCTGGGAGTAATGAGGAACATGAGAAAGAGAGGGGATGGTATACGTTCGTTAGTTTTTCTCTTTTTTATCTTTCTTTTTAAATTTGGTCTTGGGCAACTCAAACGAAAGTTCCGGTTGATGTTTGATTCCTCCAAGATCGAAAGGGAATGCAATTCTCTATAGAAAATTTTGGAGTCATCTATATAAATAAAAACAATCGGTAATATTCAAGACACCTTATTCGTTTTGAGGCAAAAATCTCACAATAATCCTAAAAAAAAAATCTTAGAAATTATCACATTCATCGAAAGAAAGAGAAAATGATCTCTATCACTTATTTTAGTAGGGTCAAATTATAATGATACAGATTAGCCATATATAAATATTAGAGTTATATAACAAATATAATTTATTTTTTAATTATAGAAAGTGGAGTTGTATATCAAATATAATTATGCCATATTATCTAGCTACACAAGTAAATGTGCTAGTTACTTCAACGGTTCAATCGAAAAGCGAGCTAAGCATTTCAATTCTACGTGATGAGGCCCGGTTGGAACGCATGATTTTTTTACTTTTCTGCATGAATTAAATTGTTTTCTATGAGATTTCAGCGTTCCAAAAGATGCCTTAAATTGACACTTCGTTCCAAACCTCAAGCAGCGAACGGTCAGATTTGATTACGATGCTGGCACTTGCTGCTGCACCTTCAAAATAGACTAGAGCATTTTATTCGTTCGGCCCAAGGTTGACGGGTTGGGCCCCAGCTCAAATCTCTGTCTAAAGCCTAAGAATTCGGCGTCCACCTGTGGGCCAGCCCTATCTTATCGTGCACTCCTGTGGCTCATAAAGCCATTTCTGCCCTTCCCGTGATCTCGTTTACAACCTCCACAAAATTAATCGGCGACGTGTAACAGGTCGGGGAGACTGTGACCTTAGCTGCACCGCACTACTGCAGTAAGAAATGAATTATGTCGGGAAGCAGTACTGGTATTTTCTGAAGCATTGGTTTATTTTTGAGATAATTGATTATATGCCACTGAATAGCGTCCACTTTTATAAAATACCATTGAAAAACACTCTTTGTTATATGTCATTGAATAGTACCGAAATTCTATTATATGACATTGCCATCAGTTATGGTACGTTTACCCCCTGAAAAAAGATGATTTTGTCCTCAGTTCAAATATGTCCCTATGATAAAAATTAAATATAGGGTAATTGGCTTAGCCAAAAATACTAAAATTTTTTGATGAATCATTGGGGAAGTGTACAACTCAAATATAAAATTTTGTGAACCAACTCTTTCACTTGTTTCATTTTTTGAAATTCAAATCTAAAATCAGCCTTTTAAACTATTTTTTAAACTGGGACAAATTCACTATATGGCAGCTACGTGACATATTAGGAGCATGTGATAATTTTTCTAAAATTTTAGACCTCATTTAGTCTTTGTTTATAAATAGTAGCATTTTATTAGCATTTAAACCAAAAATCTGAAATTTTTCTTTGAACAGTACCTTAATGTCTTCTCTCCCGACACACACGGCCATGACGGACGGAGTATACAGTGCCTGCCACGGCTACCGACAAGACGTGCACCTGGGTCGCCTCACCGCTGCTAATTAACTAGACCCGCGTGCGGTTAGCTCCAAGCGGTAAAAAACACGGCGTTTTCCCCCAATCTGACGGCGCCCATGGCAGGTGCCCTCCTCGACACGGACGAACGGATCGATGTTGCAGGATGCGGATGTTTCCTGCTCTCACGTCTGAAGAAACATGATCAGATTATAATTGTTATAGGGTCTGTTTTTTTATTGTGGTTTGTAGGCTTTTTGGTGCGAACATGATTTTGAATTTATTTGTATGAAAGATTACAAAGTAACAGAAACTCACATGTAGTTTTTGCCAATATGAATGAAGTCAGTAAAATATGTACTACAATTAACTAGTATACCCTATCTTAAAAAAACTCCGTTTAAAAATTAGTTACTATAGAAAAACCGAAAAATAACTTTTAGAAACTAAAAAACAAGGCCATAATATACTATCCCTTCTGGTTACAGAAACAGGATTTTGTTTTGGAGATATTGTCAGACTGTGGGCTCAGGGTCTGGTAAAAAAAAATGTGCGTTCCCTATGTTTTATGGATTTTAGTTTGTGTCCCGGGTGTGAAAAATATGCATCCCGACACGACTTCGTGGCGCTTGGGAGACTTTCATCCCGAGAAGAAACTTCCAAGCAAAATAACTACAAACTGACAAAAGTACAGACACGAGGGTGGGTGTTTGATATTTTGGGCTTCGTTTGACGGGGATAGGTTGACTTCAAATTTAATTTGCCGGAAGAAACACAGCATATATAATCCATAATCATTTTTCTTGAATAAAAACCATACAGATGTTTAGAATATTCAGAGCAACAGGAGCACCTAATTATAGCCGTTGGTGGTTGGAGGCCTGTACGAGCATGTTTAGAATTCCAAGGTGTGAATCAAGCATACTTTAGTGGCTACGCTGCAATTTTCCATGCCATACTCGTCCACTCGGAACGGCCAAACATTTGAATTTGTCTACTGCAACGATAATTTGTTAGCAACCTAGTACTCCAGTTTCCATGCAATGCACCCCCTGTTGACTTTTCTACGCCGAATTAATTTCGCTGCATTGAATTTTTCTAGGAAAGTACTCGAATTATGGATGTTCCTTTCTTTGCTTCCCCGGAATCTCATGTCCCTTTGTACGCATCCGTTTTTACTTATGGAATGAGCCCATTGTACACTCTTAAATTTTGCAAAAAAGTTCGTTGACATCATCAACTACAAAACTATACATTTAGCTCTCAAACTTTCAAAATCAGAACAATTTCCATCATAAGGTGGTTTTAGATGATGGTTTTGCTAATGGAGATTCAACTCAATGTGATTTTTGACATGTTAGCAGCCATGCCATCACTTTTGCTAATGGGGATCTAAATAAGAGAATGGAGGATGATGAGAAAAGAAAGAAAATGTATAGATATTGGATCATCATTAGCAAAACTCAATGATATGTGTGCCAATATGACGAAAACCGCATTGAGTGAGTTCCACGTCATCAAAACTACCCTCTAAAATCGTCTTAGAGTGTAAATTAACTCAGTTTTATAAGTTTGGGAGTTAAATACCGATTTATAGTTAAGGGTGTTGAGTAATTTTTTACAAAGTTTAGAGGTGTAAAATGGACGTAATCCTTTATGTATTGAGATTTCATGTATGTACCTTCCGAGTAATTATGAGTGATTATTGTTTTATCATCATTTCGGATAGATTTTGCCACTAGTAGCTAGTTACATCTAAGGATTTAAAAATTGTTATGAAAAAATACCGAACCCCGGTCAATTTTCTATCGAACAGTTTCAATGATCAAATTTAAACTAAAAGTTGAATTTGGTCAGTTTTCGACTGGTTAGCATCCGGCTTTGGCCGGATTCTGACCCAAATTACTATTTATCAATTCAGATTCAAATTTAAGATTTAAAACTTTTTGGACCGATTCTTTTACCTGTTCAGGTTGGTGTGGCCTTTTTATCCTTGGTTAGACCTAGCAAACTAACTGTTCGTACAGTGGGTGCAATTATCTACTTACTAAAACTGTATGAGATTTTTTTTAATGGAATAAGATGATGTTACTGCTAGTTGATTATATAATTAGGCGTCTAGTTCATAGTTGATTATACAAAAGGCCAACGTATACGAGTAGCATACACTCGAAAAACGTACAGGGCTTTTCGTTGGAAAACATAGAATTCCTAGGGCCTGAATGCATAAACACCGACAAAAGGACAATAAACAAACCATTGAAAACAGCCCAAGGAAAGAGAAGACAAAGGAATCAACGCAACGGTCTCCTCGTGTGGTTGGCACCAAAAAGAAGAAGAAGAAGAAAACAAAGCCGCCGTCTCTTACACTCTCCTGAGTCCTGACTCTCCCCCAAAATTAACAACGCAAGATCGTCGTGGGGAGCAGTCGCACGCGGTGAGGCGCCGCTCTCACCCTCCCCAAACCCCGCCTCTCCCGCAATTTCTCCCCAAAAATCGCGCGAAACACTCCGACGAATGGCCGCCGCGGGGCTCGGCCGCTCCACCGTCCGGAGAAACGTCGCATTTCTGCCTTCCGGAACCGGCCGTCTCCACCAAGCCTTGGTAATTGTCCGCTTTCCTGCTGCTACTGCTTGAGCATTACCGGTTACCAGAGGAAAGTTGCTGTTCTGGTTGGTTGTTAGTGATGTGATCCTGGGGGTGCTGTTTTGGTGGTTAGGTTTGGCGATTGTTCCATGCAGATCTGTTAATTACTAGAAATTCCTCGGGAAGGAGGATGGTTGGGGCTTGGGGGTGACATGAGCAGATGTGGGGTAGTGCTAGGTTTGAATTAATCGGTGGTTCTCCAGTAGTATCTCTGTATCGGACATGCTAACCACTGTCTTAATTATGTGCGTAATTACCAGTAAGGGTCCTCAGAAAATGCTTGCCTTCTCCTCCACCCGCTGCAGCAAGCTCGTCAACAGCCTTGCCCTGCACTCAAATTCGCAGGGATAGGACAGATTCGTGCATCTGACCTCGTTGGCTTCTTGGGTGGTTGTTCTTTTTTGGTGTTATATGCCTTGCTTCTTGCTTGTGTCTTATAATGGTGCAATCCTAGCAGATGGTGTAGGAGAAGAGGGGTAGGAGAGGGAAGCGAGTGGGACAGCAAATGGGGGCGATTGGAGGTGATGCGTTGGTGCAGTGGGACAAGGTGGATGGACCTGTGGCGGTCAATGGCGGCGGAGGTGGTGCAGGGAGGCTGGATAGGATACAGGTGTTGGTGAGGCTGAGGCCGCTGAGCGACAAGGAGATTGCAAGGGGGGAGCCTGTGGAGTGGGAGTGCATCAATGACACCACCGTCATGTTCCGGAGTACCTTCCAGGACCGACCTACGGCCCCAACTGCATACACATTTGGTCAGTGCACTGCGTGCCCCCTCTTTTGATAATCCATTTGTTGTGGTTTGTCATTGCTTTGATGCTTCTGTATGCTTAACTTGTTTGTATTGTTTTTGGGAAGTTTTAATAACACTTGATGGGCTATAGGAAACAATGCTCAAAACTTCAAACATCATATGTCCTTTGACAATGTCATGTATATTTGTCATGTCACTGCTCAGGTCCATAGCATTAGATTATCTCTAGATAATGATATCCCTTTATTTATGATTGATTTATTGCTTAGAGCATTTTGATGTACTCAATTGCTATGTAAGGATCTCAGATGATTTGGGGTGATTTTGGTAGTATAGTAAATCAGTAACATTGTTCTGTCATTTGTCACTTGATGAACAAGGTTTTGTAGAATATTAATGTGATAAAGAAAGTGCATTGATCCTGGTAGAGTTCATGCAATCTAGACCTATGTTTGGTTGCCCTTATGAGCCCACCCTGCATAATATTATTGAGAATGGCATCATCTGACTAAATTTGTTAGGATGACACCATCCTAGATCTCTTCAAATTTATCTCTCTTTGTGGCATCATCTCATCTGGGATCACCCCAGCCGATCGTTTCAGCCAAATGCTGGATCCTGTTTTTCCGTCTCTAGCTCATCCAGGCAACTATATACTGTATCGTCATTTGCTAGCTGCTAGTTTCCCAAGGTTGTCTCATATAGTTTGATTACATTTTTCTTACATGTCCTTGACTCCTTGTTAACATATATCTCTTATAATTTCAGATAGGGTATTCCACTCTGACTGCAGTACCAAAGAAGTCTACGAGGAAGGGGTTAAGGAAGTTGCCCTCTCTGTTGTTAGTGGCATTAATTGTGAGTGCGAACCACACACAGCGCATATATCACAGTTTCTAAAACATCAAAGCATTCGAACCAAATCAAAGTGTGTTTTTCTCTTGCAGCAAGTATTTTTGCCTACGGACAAACAAGTAGTGGAAAGACATACACTATGACTGGAGTCACAGAATACACAGTAGCAGATATATATGATTATATCAACAAGGTGATCAAACTCTCATCCATCCACAGTTCCATGTTAGGTTTTGGTCGTAATCATAATAAAGTCCTCAAATGATGTTTCTTTTTCAGCATGAAGAGAGAGCATTTGTGTTGAAATTCTCAGCAATTGAAATATACAATGAAGTTGTAAGGGATCTTCTGAGTGCAGAAAATACTCCTCTTAGGCTTTGGGATGATGCAGAGGTGAAAAGGGGTTCCTTGTTAGCCTTGTTAATTATTATTCTGCTGTGTTCATGCTTGCTAATAATTTGGTGCTGTTTATTCTACAGAAGGGCACCTACGTTGAGAATCTTACAGAGGTTATATTAAGGGACTGGAACCACCTCAAGGGACTTATTTCTGTGTGTGAAGGTGCAATATTGATTACTCGCAGCAGCTTACATTATTTCTAACTGGTGAATATCTGTTCTTATTTGTGCTTTATGTGCTTGCAATAGCTCAAAGGAGGACAGGGGAGACCTTCTTAAATGAAAAAAGCTCCAGATCCCATCAAATACTTAGATTGGTCTGCCCTTTACTCAATTATATTTATGAATTACTTTGGTGTATACATGTTTCCTTTTGCATAGAAGTGTGCTTTTTTGGCTGACCCGTTCATTAATCAATTCAGACCGTTGAAAGTTCTGCTCGTGAGTTCTTAGGAAAGGATAAGTCAACTACGCTTGTGGCTAGTGCGGTAAGAAGAACACCCAACAATTCTGTTGTAGAGTGTTTTTGATATGAAAAGTGTGAGCACCATTTATTCTCCACATGCAGAACTTTGTTGATCTGGCAGGAAGTGAGCGTGCATCTCAGGCGTTGTCAGCTGGCACAAGGCTGAAAGAAGGTTGTCATATTAATAGAAGTTTGCTTGCTCTTGGCACTGTCATTAGGAAACTAAGGTTGCTATCTCAACTTGTAGTGTTACTTTGCAATTAGTTTAATCCATATTTTAAGAGGAATTGCCTATTTAATTTTGGGAGTATTTTGTTGGCTAGTGACATTAAGTTATTTGTTTTCATTTATGCAGTGCGGGAAGTAATGCACACATACCGTATAGAGATTCAAAGCTTACACGCATATTACAGCCATCTTTGGGAGGTAATGCAAGAACTGCAATTATTTGTACACTAAGCCCTGCGACAAGCCACATTGAGCAATCGAGAAATACCCTTTTATTTGGGAGTTGTGCAAAGGAAGTAGTTACGAATGCTCAGGTTAACGTGGTCATGTCTGATAAAACACTAGTTAAGCATTTGCAAAAGGAAGTTGCTAGATTGGAGAGTGAGTTGCGGCATCCAGTTTCAAACTCCAATTCCAGTCTCGAAGCGTTAGTGAAGGAAAAAGACAACCAAATCAGAAAGGTAAATCCTACTTCTGACCCTTTTTGTTTTCCTCCCTTCACAGTACATACATAAGAATTCACAGAAAACCATTGTTTTTGTGCATGACTGTTCTATATTCTTGCTGTCACTCTTGCCATGCCCAATTTCAGCAGTCAGCACAGCTCAATTTACATTTGAAAAAAATAGTCTATTTTCTTTCCATACATTCAGGATATTTAAGTCCCTGTCCTTTGCAGATGGAGAAAGAAATAAAAGAACTGAAGTCACAACGTGATTTGGCTCAGTCTAGGTTGCAGGATTTGCTGCAAGTTGTTGGGGATCGTGACCCAAAGCAGCAGGTATATTATTTACTTCTGTGAGTTCTAGTTATTACTTATTAGCCTTGTTGCTACAGGGATGCATTTGTTTTCTCTATATATTTAGGTCTCAGGAAAGCGTTCAGTCAGAAGCCCTCCATCTATTGGAATGCCCCCAAGCAGCAGCAGAGATGACAGTTCTCAGATATCTCATGATGATTCAGATCTTTACAAGGAAGTGCGATGTATTGAGACTAACGGAACAGGAGGAAATGAACGGCTGGATTTCTCACCTGGTGAAAGTAGTAGCCCACAAGATTCAAATATGAATTCTAGTGCGCATGGTAATGCATCAGTGAATTCAAGGCGTGCATCAGTGAATTCAAGGCGTTCAAGGCCTCTTAGTGAAACTCCTATTACCTTGGAGCAACATTTGGAGAACATCAGAAGGCCTTTTGTCGGTCTAACCAAAGATCTAGGATCTTCAACACGTAACTCATCAAGCTCTAGAGTAATTGGTAGAAGCAGGAGCTGTAGATCACTGACAGGTTCTACTTTATTTGATGAGATGGAGATGGATGATTGCACACCAGTAAACAGAAGTTTGGTAGATTTCCCAGGAAGGCCTGAAGAGTACCATAGAAGAGGATCTGCATTAAACTATGATGCAGAGAGTGAAACTCTTTTGAGGGCAGGATCCATGCTTTCTGAAATTAGCACGTCGAATGATGCAACAAAGACAAATAGTTCTGTTGCATGTGATGCAGAATTTACCGGTATAGGTGAATTTGTTGCTGAACTTAAAGAGATGGCTCAGGTTCATTATCAGAAACAGTTAGGTGACCAGGTACAGACAATATCTAATTATCTTAGAGAAGTTTTTATGCTACTGCCCCTTCAGCTCATTTAATTATTTTACTCGAAAGAAAATGTGGGTCATAATTATGATAAGAAAATATGTTGCTACAGTTTTATTCTACAGCATACATGATACGGATTAGAAATTGAAATACATGTTCTGTTCTTCCTTTTGTTGAGAGAGTTTTGGCTTTTAACCATTGTTTGATGTCTGATATTGACATCTTTCATTACCAGACCACTAGCATACAAATGTACTTACTATTGACCTAAACTGAATCAAGTGAACAATTTAATCTGCCGCAACTAATTAAATTGTTGGTATTTTTAATTGATGTTCTAGAATGCAAATGGAAAGAGCATTGGATTGGACCCGATTGTGGATGCTTCACAATCACCTTCTCGATGGCCATTGGAATTCGAGAAGAAACAGCAAGAGATCATCGAGCTTTGGCACGCTTGCAGTATTTCCTTGGTCCACAGGACTTACTTTTTCTTGCTATTCAAAGGAGAAGCAGCTGACTCGATTTACATGGAAGTGGAACTTCGGAGGCTATCGTTCCTTAGGGATACTTACTCTAGGGGAAGCACTCCCAGCAATGTGATAGTAGGCAGCCTGAGTACTTCCCCTGTTGCGAGGTGAGTAATGTACTAATTTTCTTCATTTCCTTTTGTCATAAAGGTTATACATCCCTTGGAACTAGGGGTGAAAACGGATCGGATAGTTTCCGATCGATCTGAATGAAAACGAATACGGATTGTGTCGGATCGGATTTTCTTCGGATAATTTTCGGATCGGAAACAAATATGGATTTTTTTGTCGGAAACAAATACAAATACAATAGGCTTGATATCTAGCGAATACGAATACGAATATGAATTATCCGAATAATACAGAATCGGATATCCGGGATTTTAACCCAACATTGCCAAACCGCCTCTCTCATCTCATCGCCACTAGCCCACTAGCCTAACCAAGCCATAAGTCTTCATTACCATTAGGCATTAGGTTCTCTAGTCATATTAAATTACAAACACCACTAGCAAATATTTATGTTTATTAAAAATAAATTTAGTACTTAGATTAAAATTTGTACCGATTAAATTGATGTACTGTCATTTAAATCATTCTGAAGCAAATTTAAAATCTTAATTAATTTATTAGTCACATGTAAATGGTAGAAATCCATTAAGAATTATTCAGGACTTTAGAAAAAATTAACTGTCATTTGAAGATTTAAAATATGTACAATGGTATGACTATTGTGGATAAAAATATTTATACTTGTTTAGATTTCATTAATGTTTTGACAAGATAAACTATTTATGTGTTTTCATTGATTTTGGATGTATAGTTTAAGGGTTTTCATGTTCCGATAAATATTCGTGACCATATTCGTTTCAATTCGTATTCGCTCCATATCTGTATTCGATATTATTCATATTTGTATTCGTATCCGAGATATCCGTATTCTTATCCGAGAAAAAAATATAAAAATAAATATGATAGAGATATTATCCGTCCGTATTTGATCTATTTTCATCCCTACTTGGAACGCCTCATCATAACCCAACAATATTCTGCTGACTGTATGCAGCGCTAAGAAGCTGCAACGCGAGAGGGAGATGCTTGCCAGGCAGATGCAGAAGCGGTTCTCCGCGGAGGAAAGAGAGCATATGTACACCAAATGGGGTGTTTCACTGGACTCCAAGAAGAGAAAACTGCAGGTTGCGCGTCGCCTTTGGACCGAGACCAAAGACCTGGAGCATGTCAGGGAGAGCGCGTCACTGGTCGCCAAGCTGATCGGGCTCCAGGAGCCAGGGCAGGTCCTCAGGGAGATGTTTGGGCTCAGCTTCGCGCTGCAGCAGCAGCCCACCCGGCGATCCTCTAACGGCTGGAGATATGGGATCCCTTCGTTCGGTTGATTGGATATTTGGATATGACACGACGATGCGACTGACCAAAAGACGCCTTTTTTTCCCCCTTTTTTTTATCTGGGTGTATCTGCTAGTTCTGATTGTCTATAGGATTTTAGGAAGATTCATGGGGGCGTCCATTTGTGCTCTTGTACTACCGACAACGTGTGCTAGTCTCTCCTACTATACATTACTCCCATATTCAGAAGGTTTCTATGCTTGTTTGACCGTGTGCCCGAAAAACTTGTGTAAAATGGAACACGTACTGCAGCGCTCGCGTGTATCCATTCTGATAACGAACGCGCCGTTGCCTTCCTAGTATTGCAGCCACGACGCCCTATATCTATCCATGTGCGGTTCCTCGATCGTGAAATTACTCAACGATTCCCGTCGAAGAAATTAATTAAGAGCTCCACACAGATCATTTGTTCTCGCGACGAAAAAAATCCTGTTCTTCGAAGGCAGTCTTTCGCTTTAGCTTCGGTTCTGCCATGGACGTGGTGATCGACGGTGGGGCGCCGCGGTAGGACGCGTCCCCAGGTAGGCAGCAGCTCCCGTCGTCCGCGTGGGTGAGGCCGCCGCCGGCGTACAGGGGCGGCAAGGGGTTCGAGGAGATACGGGTGGGGCGGGCGTGGGGAGCTTCTGCCTGCCGGTCCCGTACCTGTGCCGCCGGTGCTTCGAGGCGGGGCGCACAGGCCGGTCGAGTGGAAGAAGGAGAAGGTGGCGCCGCCGTGTGCATCGCGTGCAGCGCCGAGGAGTTTTGGCGCGCCCTGGACTGGAGCCAGGACGGCTACCGCCGCCGCCAGCCAAAGCAGAACGCGCTGACGCGCCTGTTGAGCGCTTCGCCTGCACTGCTCCTTGAGATGCTACGTAGCTTACTGCATTTGTTCTCGTCCGTGCTGTTTCAGGTTAGGCTGCGATTCTTGAAGCGGGTAGTGCTTAAGCACGCAGGTTTTGGTCGTCTTGATCCTTCTAAATAGTAGTACGTGTTGGCAAATAGAAGTGCAATGTAAGTAAAGGGTGTGGCAGTAATACAAATCATTCAACTTTTCAATCCCAGGGCGAGTTACACACATTTTATTGGTACAAAATCACAGCTTCTTCCGTGTATAAACTACTCAAAAAGTCAATGCCGCTATGAAAACGTCAGAATTCCGTGCGATTTTTGCAGGAAAGCACCGTCATATATACATTCAATGTTCTTTTTGCAAAGTTTTTTTTTGAAATGAAGGCAGGGGTTCTACCGATCAATTAAAGAAAGAACAGAGGTTCACAAACAGAACACACAGGGGGGCGAGCTCTTGCAAAGCAAAATACAGCACCAGCGGAGAAGGAAGCTAAACGCGAGAAAGACTCGGAACAAGAATCGTGGAACACCCTTCTCCTTCGTTCGATCGCCTACTTAACTTGTGCTGCAACCTCGTCCACACCTCTAAAGCAAATGGGCACTCGAGGCAAAGGTGGTGTCCCGTTTTTCCAAAGAACTTCTCTGTCCAATACACACTAGTACGCATGCACCAGCGACCTAAAAGAAAAGGCGGCGTTTGCCGGTGGTCTTGCGGCCAGATAAAGGTAAGGCGTCTTGTCACTACCCCGGTGGCAAAAGATGGCGCAAGGGAGGGCAACCAAGGCAAGGAGGCTGTGGGCTGAAAGAATTTTGGACACATCTAACACCATAGCAACTAAAAATTTCAAATCTAGCCTCCGAGTAAAAAATTCTACATCTAGTCTCCTTCCCGACCGCGGGATTGTGCGTGCCGACACGTGGCGGTCGTGCGTCCGGGACCGCACGACCCGCGATGCATGGCGGGTCGTGCGATGCGAGACCGCTGCGACTCCATTTGCTCACCGGGGCCGAGCGCATGACTCCGTCTGTCGACCGCATGTCTCCAATCTCCGCGCTCCGTAAAGCACGTCGGTCCCGGTCCCCGGTGAGCGGTGGAGTCATGCGGTCCCGCACCGCACGACCGGCTTATGATGCGGTCGTGCGGTCCCGGACCGCACGATCGGCTACGTGTCGGCATAGCATAATCCAGCGATCGGAAGGGGTTAGATGTGAAATTTTTTTACTCCGGAGGCCAGATTTGGAATTTTTGGTTGTCATGGTGTTAGATGTGTCCAAATCTCTGAGCTGAAGCCCATGTGACTGAGTTGTATGTGTGTGTGCAACTGACAGTGGGACTGGTCGAGGGAGAGGGGGGACGACGACCAACTATCTAAACTGAAACCAATCCCCAATTCCCCTCCTGTTCTTTCCGATTCCTCTCAGATTTTCCATCCCTTGCTTCTCCATACTTTTTTGCACGGAGAAGGTCAAAGAGTCCGAAGCGTCGACGAGATGGAACGACTCCGGCTCTATTCTTTTCAGCTTTTAAAAGCTGTTTTTCCTCTTTTTTGTAGTAAATAGCTTTTAAACAGAGTATTTTTTTAAAATAGGGTCTACTAGTTAATTGTAGTATATACTTTATTGACTTTGTTTATATTGACAAAAACCGCATGTGAGTTTCTATTACTCTGTAATCTCTTATATAAATAACTAAAAAATTATAAATTACAGCCAAAAATCATAAACCACATGCCTTCCAAGAGGAGCGAGCGGCGCAGCAGTTGCCACCCTCCATTAGCACGCCCCGGTTTCTTGGTGCATCTCCTCTTGATCGCTTCGTTTCCTGGGCCCCGACGCCAGCTTGTGTGTTCAGGTGGGCCCCGCCCTGGGATTGATCGGGAGCCATGAGCCCGCAGTGCTAAGCTTCATGCTGACTGGTAGCCCGGTGGTGATCGGTTCGGTGAAAATTTGAAACATAATTTGAAAATTTGTGGTGGTGAAAAAAATCAGTAGTTGAGAGGCTTATTTAACATAATTAAATTTAAAAATTGAAAAATATAAAAAATATGTTAGCCCATCACAGACAACACAAACGAATACGAGAAAAAAAGAACCGACAAAAAAACTCAAAAAAAGTCAAAAATTCAGAAAAAGACGAAATTATGAATAGTGCAAAAATAAGCTTAAGCTTTAAGCCATAAGCCATATTGATCACCCGCGAGCTTTCACATCAATTGAACCGGATGTTTGCAGGTGCTCAGAGCAACCTACAGAAAAACCGGTTGCTTCGCTGAGAAATAGCAGAGGCAAGTAGCTTGAAGTGCTACGCTGTGCCAGAGACAGTGGCTTCATCATGGTGGGCTAGTCTTTTAAAGAAGTAATGTGTAATTAAATTTCTTTCTCTAGAGTTATATGTGTAAATATTTAATTAAGCTATTATGACAATGCACGATAACTTAAGCTATTTATAGTTCAGTCCTTTACCTATTCTTTTAAAGTTCCTATATTATTCTAACTTATATTAATGCACGATAACTTACTTCTTTAAAGAAGTAATGTGTAATTAAATTTCTTTCTCTAGAGTTCTGTGTAAATATTTAGCCGTTGGTATAAGTTAGAATAATAATGAACTACAAATTGCTAAATTAATTTTCTTTCTTTAGAGTTCTATGTATAAATATTTAGGTGTTGGTATATATATATCAAACGAACTCCAAAAATTACGAAATTTTAAAGAAAGCCTCCCGACATAGTCGAACTAATTGTGTAATTTTTGGGAATTTTATGTGTTCGAATTTTTCATGTTAATGCATGTTAATTTAATCATGAAATTAACGATACCCAGGCATCTTTTGCAGTGTGTGACCCCTATTGTTTGTGATAATTTCATACATTATGAATATTGTAGAAGTACATGTAATAGTACAAAAACGCATCGCACGGGATGCGATATGGCTCACCCATCAGAGCCATTGCTATCTCCTCGTCACGTCTGCCTCCCCGTGCGTGGTTTTGTCTTCCATTAAGCACGAGCATGTCCCGTGAGGTACGTGAGCTAGTCCAGAGGTTGCATCTCGGTTTGGAGGAGATATAGAGACCGTTCCATTTGTTGAATGATCGGCGGTGGTCCAGTAGGCTGGGTCTGGTAAGTGTTGATGTCCTCCAGCTGAGACATGCCGAACTACAAGCCGCCAGCAATAATATTGTTAACGAAGGACTCTAGAAACCCCCCTAGTTGTGCGGAGGAGATCTCGCTTTGATCGTACGACGTGGCACCGAAACTGGAAGAGCCCTGCCCACCGAAGCCTCCAAACCCTAGGTATGGTGTGAACACTGAGCTCTGTCATGTGTACGATGCAAATTCTAGCGATGTGTACCGCTCCCTGGAAGCATCTAGGAGAGTTGTATCGTCATCGGTGGACTTGACGTCACCCCCATGTTGAATTGGAGGCTGCAAAATGAAATGATATTAGTCACAATAAATACTCTGGATGTACAATGTGTAACATCACGAAAAGTTGAAATCTGGATTATAAAATTTTCTTGCCTTAATCGCTGTATTTTGATTTGAAATCGTTTCTTTTAAAATGTTTCTTAAATAAAGAATTGAGAGAGAGGAAATAACAAAAAGGATTTTTATAAAAATATTTGTATGTAGATAAACCCCTCATAAAAATTAGGAGTAAAATATGTAAGCATGTATATATATATATGTGTGCATCTTTGTGTATAAAGGAAATGGTGAAATAGAAATAAAAATAAAAGAAACCTTTTTGGGAAATAAGCGACCCATGGCCAGCCGCCCACCCCACCTTGACCCACCCGCCCCGCTCTGTTTATCTTCCGCCGCCCCTCGCTCTCTCTCCCGCCGCGCGCCCCCGCCCCCCCTCCCATGCCCACCCGTGCCCCCCCGGACAGAGACTTTCCCCTTCGGACCACGCCGGCCGCCGCCGATGCTGTCCGGCGCCCTCCCCGGTCGAATCTTTCCCTGCTCGGCGCCATTCCCCCGCCACTCGCCCCTTTCCGCCCCTCTGCCTGCGCTCAACACATGGCTCGGGGCTGCTCCCTCTGCACAAGACGGCGCTCGGCGCCTCCCACGCGATGGCGGTGCGATCATGGCTAAATCCTCCGTCTGCCGGGATCTCGGCCGAGTGACCACACCGGGCAATGCCCGTCGCGGCCTCACCAGGCGTCTATAAAGGTTGCGGGGCCCTCACCGAGCTCCCACGCCGAGCCCCTTCATTGCCAAGAAAATCAAAACTAACGTTCCTCATGTGCCTCACTCATCTTCCACCGCCCGGTGACGCCCTCCCATGAGCCGCGCCACCACACACCAATCCTCCTCCCACATCACCTCCGGATCCCCGTGAAGTCGACCAGAGCCCGCCCGAGCCTCCGCCACACTGTAGCTCGCCGTCGCCGTTGCCGTCGTCGGCCACCTTCCAGTGCCCTCGGTCCCATGGCCGTCGTCTTCAACTCCACCTCGGCTCGGGGTTACATTTCACAAGCCGCCCGCTCCCCTCAGGCAACCCTCGCCGCCCGGCATCATCCGACGCCCACCTCGACCACCTTTGCCCGCCCCCGCGCGCATACCTCAAAGGGTATTGGCGTGCATAAGGGGTAGCAAAGCCTCCCCCACTTGGTTACCACAGTGCGTTCTCTTTCCCCAGGCTCCGTGGCGTTCGAGCCCGGCTCGCGTGGCGGTTGAGCCATTTCTTTTGTTTTCTTCACACAGCGACAAGTGGGCCCCACTGTCGTGGCCGCCGGCGTATCTGGTGGTCGAAACCGATCAGCGATATCTGGTGGTCGATCTGGGCTCACCGTAACGTGGTCGAATCAGACCACCTGGCGTGGTGGATTCAGACCACCTACTGGCGTGGTCGATACCGACCACCGTGGCGTGGTCGAATCCGGACCACCGCAGCGTGGTCGATCCGACCACCTGGCGTGGTCGATCACGGGCCACCGTGGCGTGGTCGAGATCGGGACCACCTGGCGTGGTCGAATCGACCACCGCTGGCGTGGTCGATACCGGCCACCTGGCGTGGTCGATCACCGACCACCGTGGCGTGGTCGAATCAGGCCACCGCAGCGTGGTCGATTCCGACCACCTGGCGTGGTCGATACCGACCACCGTGGCGTGGTCGAATCCGACCACCTACAAGCGTGGTCGATACCGACCACCGTAGCGTGGTCGAATCCGGCCAGTATACGACGTGGTCGATCCGACCACGTGGTGTTTTCGACCACGTTAATATTAAAGCGAGATCTTTAAAATAGCATAACTTCTTCATTTTAACTCCAAATCGAGTGAGACAAATTTCTAAATTCGTCTAAATTCAAGAACTATCCAAGGGAACTAAAATTATAATTTTTAGAGTTCATTTGAATTTCTGTTGTTATTTGGTTTGATTTTGTTGCTTTTCTTTTTATGCAAATTTTCGCGCCCGGTTAAAATAGCGTTCGAGGCTCAAGAAGAGGAGGCGAGCGGCGGAGCAGACCCCAACTCCCAACCCTCGAGCACTTTGACCAAGGCGAGTTATCACTTGATCATATTGAACCCTTGTTTATGCAAATTACTTTTCTTTAAACTATCCAAGTGCATGCTAGTATTTTATGTGCTAAAGTATGTTCAAATTTCTTAGATTCTAGATATAGACCCATTACTATGCTTGTTAGTAGTACCTGTGAAACATTTGAGATATGTGAACTTTGTCGCCTTAGCAAAACTAGCGTAATGTAGTTTTCACAAATAAGAATGATGTTATATCGTACTGCTTAGTTGCTAGATAAACGGGGATGTTAGTTATCCCAAAACATTTCACTTGCAAATATGACAATAATTTGGGCAGTCATGGTGGGAATGAGTGATGAAAAGTTTGGAACTATTATTTTATGTCCCAAAATCTCCAAACTTGCTTAGTATCCGGGTGGATGATATGGAAATTTGGAATGTGGTGCGGTGGGAGCACAAAATTATGGAATGTGGTAGAACCACCGGATAGCTCTAAGGTGAATCTTGTCATGTTAGCAGGTGTAAACAAAGTGCAACCACATGTATGCGTAAATTACAACTTGGCTAAGTAGCGGTATCGACACTCCCCGACTTATCTCACCGGTAGTGGATAGATGTGGTTATGCAAGGGCAAGGAGGCCTAAAGGGACACCGAGTGGAGGTGACGTTCACCAGTCGTACTAGCATTGAGGGAGAGGGCCGAATGATCGGTAGCCGTGGTGAACATCCCGTGCAACGTATGGGACCCACCGCAGTGGGCGGTTTCCCATAGGGTGAGATGACTAGTGGAACTAGATATTACGAGCAGGTCATGTGATAATCATTCGACCATCGACTATGGAATCGGTGGGGCAATGGGTGGATTATCGCTTGTGGTGAAAGTGTACAAGCTCTGCAGAGTCAAAACTATTCGAATAGCCGTGCCTACGGTCATGGGCGAACATGGGGACTTAACTAGATATAGTTACATTTGAAATAATTTTGTGGGTAGATTGGAAAAGCATAGGCGGGAAGGCCCTAGTTTGGAATTGTCCCGGTGTCGTCGGTGGTAAGATAGGCGACTATAATGCTAAACAATCTTGTAAAGTGCGAGGCCATGTAATGGTGGATGGACTCATGCACTATTAACACAATTATTTCGAGTAAAATTTTGTCCTTCATAAAGCGCTAGGTCATAGGGATTTCTAATTCTTGTATTGAAAAGGCGGTTTTGGCAAAATAAAATAAACCTAGAGCCTTCTCTTGATCGACCAACATTCTATTCTGCATTACGTGTGATGATTCGGCGAGCACGGTGGTTAGTGTGCTCACACTCGCATTATCAAAGCAGAGCAGGGGCGCGAGATCATTATGCATATGAAGATGCCCGGTCTCGGGAGGAGAGAAGGACGATGGGAATTAGGTCGTCTTGCGTATCTTTCTAAACTTAGACAAGTTAGACCTAAGGCATTGTGTGCACGTATATTATCTATCCTAGGTAATATATACTGCACACATTACCCCCAGTCGCTTGCCTGAGGTTATGGCCCTACTTTTGCTTTCTCTTCCGCTGCTCGCATGTGATGATGACATTCGGCCGAAGTGCCCTTTTTTAAACTATTGCGGCGTGGCTTAATTTGGAACCATGGTGCGTAATATTATTGTTTAGCGATGTATGACATGATACTGACAATGTACTTGTGGGCATTATCTCGATCCGAGGGAATAATGCCGTAATCACGAAGATTACGGATTGAAAAATCCAAGACAGCATGGTATCGAGCATCTGTTGTAGGGTAAAGGCCTTAGTATGGACGTGAGCCAAAGGATAGGATTATAATTTTATCAAACTCATAAAGAGTTTCCAAAATATAGTGTATTACTTCTTTCTCTATCCTTCTTAGACCTATTCATTCTATCCTTCATTGATATTTTGAAAAGTTACTAACACTAGAAATTTAAATTACTGAGATGGCGGAGCTGGAGATGAGGGTGACTGGGACTATCGGCCCACTGAGTGTCTGAGGGGAGTTTGCCGGCGTGCGCAAGCTCCTCCATTACAGAGGCTATCCGGAGCGGCACTGTACCGTGGTCTCAAGACCACAGTGGAGGAGAGGAGTCTTGGGCGATCGAGGTGTTCATCTACAGAAGACTGCGACCACGACCCCCACGTCTTCGGACGAGCACCGGCCGGACCATCCGGCCGTGGCATGAGGACGCCGCCGCTTTGCCGCCGCGGATGTGCGACATCTACAGCCCGCCGGCGCACCCCTTCGCTACTACCCTCGCGCCGGAGAATGCGCGATACAATGAGACATACATGCGTGACGAGAACAACCCGATGCTCACGCATCGGTTGACTGACCAGGCCATGGGATCGGCCCACCGCCGCTATGGAGGAGATCACCGCCTCGGGTTCACCTCGTCGCCACACACACGAGGTGGCGACCCTCATGGCGGCTCGCCCAATGCGAGCAAGCCTTGGCATTGCCAAGGCGGCGGGCGCGGCAGTGCGGCCCAGCGGTCCCGGCTCTGCTGCTACTCCGCCCCCCTCAGCCCGGCCCGGGGACGCGGTGGACTCGACCCGCTTGACCGCGCGCAGAGCGTGCGACCTCGAGCCCAGTCGGCTCTTCGCCGAGGAGGTCACGCCAGCTGCAGCCGCGGCAGCCCGCTCGCCTCGAGACTCGACAGACCCCTCCGAGTTCGGCGGCAGTCCCGCTCGGTGCGGACTACACCCTCTAGCCCGGCGTCGGCGATATGGAGGAGTAGGTAGGGTAGCGCCATACTCGCGGTGTGCGCCTTGATGCCGTTGTTGTATCCAAGACTTTACGTATCGTAGTAACTATCCTGTTGAACTTTAATAAATTGTGTTGTAATCGTAAGTCCAGCCTAGAAGCTGGCTATGTGATGTTTCAGTTTATGCTTAAAGAAACCGGCCTTGTGTTTAAAAGTTGTTTGTCGTTTATCTTGTTGGCTTTTATTTCTTGTAGTGGTAACCTTCTTTTATTCTTTTAGTTGGCCTAGTAATAATATTAGGTCATAAAACTATATTGCAGATGGCCGACCAAAGGATGACCGGGGCTCGGGCTAATGCCACCCTCAACCAAGGGTGGTGGACTCCACACCGGTGTCATGCCCTCGGGGCATGGCGGACCACGATCGAAGCCAACCTTCCGCCCCCTCCAACCAACCCCACCATGGCGCAAGTCATGGCGCAGCAAACCCAATTGCTGCAGGCTATATTTGCCGGGCAACAAGGTGGCACCAACAGATCTAGAGCTGACCTGGGTGACTTTCAAAGGACCCGGCCCCTTACTTTCTCCTCACGACGAACCTCTCGGCCGGGGATTGGCTCGGATACTGAGAAGGAAGCTGCGCTGGCCAAGTCTTGTTGAAGACAAAGTGATATTTGCGGCTCATCGGCTCAGGCATTGCAAATTGGTGGGAGAACTACCTTGCGGCCGGGGTCAAGAAGAGACCTCCTCGGACAACGACATGGAGGTCATACCTTGGTCGAGTTCAAGGCGCCTTCAAAGCCAACCGTCCCGGCGGGAGTTCTAAGGATGAAGAAGAGCAATTCGCAATCTTAAGCAAAGAGGCCTGACCATTAATGAATACCTCACAAGATTTACCCAGCTTGCTCGTTATGCCTCGACTGACATAGCTAATGAAGAAGAGAAGATAGATAGGTTTCTTGAAGGCATGAATGAGGAGCTAAGGGTGCAACTGATTGTGCAGGACTTCACCGGCTTCCACCGGTGGTGAATAAGGCTATAATTACGGAGAATGAAAGGAAGAATGGAGGCGGTCGGAACGCAAGCTAACCACTCGGTGACGCAAAGGAGATTTGTCCAAGGTTCTTCAACAACTCTAGCTTCTCGAGCCGAACCGGTTCAAACCCTCGGCCTCATCGTCTAGTCGGTGGTGGTACAATGCAAGGGCGCCAAAATATTGGCTCGGGTCAAACCACAAGCTACAAGTGCTTCATTGCGGGAGAAAGGGCACTTTGCCAATAGATGCCCACTCAAGCAGAATACCCACGTCGTAGCCAAGCTTGACGCCCGGCAAGGGCCTCAAACCTCGCAAGCTAGCAGGATTACCCCAACCCACAACCGTGGAAGAGTCAACCATGTCACGGTAGAAGAAGCCGAGGAAGGCTGCAGGGTCCTTATGGAGTGCGTTCTCTGTCAAGTCCATACCAGCACAAACTCTATTTGATTCTGGTGCTTCCCATTCATTTATATCCAAGGGGTATGCGGACAAACTAGGGTTACCTACCTATCCTCTAAAGAGGCGATGAGTGCTTAAGTCACCGGTGGTATGATATGACTACCTTAGTGTGCCCGGGGTAATGATAGTCATGGAAAGGTGCAACTTCCAGCAGATCTAATAGTACTAAGCTCCCGGACTGGACATTATACTAGGAATGGGTGGCTAGCGAGATATAAAGGGGTTATAGGCGTGCCTCGGGGCGAAAAGCCCGACTAAATGCCTTGGGATGACCATAGAAGTGAAAGTGGACCGACCGTACCGCTGGGGCCGGGAAATAAATTATCTTGAAGATGTACCCTTAGAAGGAATGATAGTGGTGCAAGATTATCAGGACGTATTTCCCAAGGACCTACCTGGCATGCCCCCAGACAGAGACTTAGAGTTCGTTATTAATTTGAAGCCAGGTGCTGCTCCCATTTCCAAGCGACCATATAGGATGACGGTGGATGAGCTAGGAGAGCTAAAGACCCAACTCCATGAGCTGCGGAAAAGGATTCATTAGACCCAGTTCCTCACCCAGGGATCTCGGTATTATTCAGTAAAGAAGAAGGATGGCACGGCCGAATGTGTGTGGACTAGGGCATTAAATGAGGTAACCATCAAGAACAAATACCCCTCCCGGGATCGGCGATCTATTTGACCAACTTGGTGGAGCCACCATCTTCTCTAAAATAGATCCGAGGTCGGGTACCACCAGTGAAAATTAGGTGAGGATATACCCAAGGCAGCTTTTACCACTAGGTATGGGTGTATGAGTTCTGGTCATGTCTTTTGGTCTAACAAATGCTGACATACTTTATGAACCTTATGAACAAAGTATTCATGGAATATTTGGACAAGTTTGTAGTGGTGTTCATTGATGACATCCTCATCTACTCCAAGGCTGAGAAGATCATGCAGAGCACCTCGCCTAGTGCTAGAGAAGCTAAGAGAACATCAGTTATATGCTAAGTATAGCAAGTGTGAATTCTGGCTAAGTGACATCAGCTTCTTGGGGCATATAGTGTCCGAAGGAGTATCGTTGATCCCGCCAAGATTGCAGCGATGACGGAATGGAAGCCACCTTCCTCCGTCCTTTGAAGTGCAACTTCTGGGATTGGCGGGATATTATAGAAGATTCATAGAGGATTCTCAAGAATAGCAGTGCCAATGACCCGGCTACTCAAGAAGGAGCAGTTCGAATGGACCAAAGCACGTGAAGGAAGCTTTCAAGAACTTAAGAAAGATTGACTACCACCCGGTGCTAGTCCTTCCCGATGTCGCAAGGATTTTGAGGTATACTGTGATGCTTCCCATCAAGGATTGGGATGCGTACTGATGCAGGGAGGCAAGGTTGTGGCATATGCATCCAGGCAACTCCGTCCTCATGAGGTTAACTATCCCACCCATGATGCGGAATTAGCGTCGTGGTTCATGCCTTAAAACTTTGGAGACATTACGATCGGCAACCACCGTGATATATATACGGATCACAAGAGCCTCAAGTATTTCTTCACTCGGTCACACTTAATCGAGGCAAAGGAGATGGTTAGAGTTGATCAAGGATTACGACACAGTGTCCATTACCACCCGGGAAGGCCAATGTGGTGGCCGATGCTCGAGTCGGAAAGCCTCTCGCAATAACCTCATGGCTCGGGGCATGACTGAACTTTATAAAGAGGCAGCCACGAACAGGGATCGTAGAAGAAGGAGCCCTAACCACCTGGGAAGATCAAACAAGCATTGAAGAAATGATAGAGGCTGCACAAAGGGAAGACCCAACTGTTTTGAGGTGGAAGAAATTAATGGAAGAGGGAAAGCCCTAAAATGACTATGGATCATCAAGGAGTTCTAAAGTCACGAAACCGTGTTTCGTACCACAAAAGGACCTTAGGGATCTAATGCTCAGAAGCCCATCGCTCCCATATTCCTTCATCACGGAAGTACCAAAATGTACCAAGATATGAAGCAATATTCTGGTGGCGGTATGAAGAGGGACATTGCCGAGCATGTCGCCTGCTGTGATGTCTGTCAAAAAGTGAAGGCTGAGCACCAAAGGCCGGCAGGACTGCTACAACCCCTGAAGATACCACAATGGAAGTGGGAAGAAGTAGGGATGGATTTTATCACGGGGTTTCCCCGAACAAGGTCGGGATACGACTCCATTTGGGTCGTGGTGGATAGACTGACCAAGGTTGCTCACTTTATCCCTGTCAAAACCACTTACAAGGGAGACAAATTGGCAGAACTATATATGTCCCGCATCGTGTGCTTACGGTGTGCCAAACGGATAGTCTCGGATCGAGGGTCCCAATTTACCTCGCATTTACAGGCTAGCTTTGCATGAACCCTTGGTACTCATCGGATTTTAGCACCGCCTATCACCCCAGACGGATGGTCGAGACGAGAGAGTAAATCAAATATTGGAAGATATGCTCGGGGCTTGTGCCTGGATTTCTCAAGGCCGGGATAAGTGTCTGCCATATGCAGAATTCGCTTACAACAACAGCTACCAAACTAGCCTTCAGATGTCCCCTTTTGAGGCATTATACGGAAGAAAGTGCCGCACCCCTCTGCATTGGTCAGAAGTAGGGGAAGGGTATATATTTGGGCCAGATACTCTAAAGCAAGCAGAAGAGAAAGTTCGCCTGATCAGAGATCGGTTATTGGCTGCCCAGTCTAGACAGAAAAGTTATGCAGACAAAAGGAGAAGGCCGTTAAGTTTTGAAGTTGGAGACCACGTCTACTTGAAGGTGTCACCCTACGAGTCGAGACAATTTAAAGTCAAAGGCAAACTTGCCCCTCGTTATGTTGGGCCATTCCCAATCATAGCTAAGAAGGAGAAGTCGCTTATCAACTTGAGTTGCCTGCAAGTCTGTCAGATGTGCACGACGTCTTCCATGTGTCCCAGCTCAAGAAATGTCTTCGGGTACCAGAAGATCAAACTCCGATGGAGGCGGTTGAGCTCGAAAGCGACCTGACCTACAAGGCGTCCAATTAAGATCTTGGACAACGTGGAAAAGAAGACCAGAATCAAACCATCCGTACACAGCAGAGTACAATGGGTCACCACTCAAAGAAGGAGGCTACACAGGAGCGAAGACCACTAAGGAGAGACTACCCCGGCTGTTAGCTAGTTAGGCGAATCTCGGGTCGAGATTCCTTTTAAGGGGTAGGTTTGTAACATCTGAAAAGTTGAAATCTGGATTATAAAATTTTCTTGCCTTAATCGCTGTATTTTGATTTGAAATCAGTTTCTTTTAAAATGTTTCTTAAATAAAGAATTGAGAGAGAGGAAATAACAAAAAGGATTTTTATAAAAATATTTGTATGTAGATAAACCCCTCATAAAATTAGGAGTAAAATATGTAAGCATGTATATATATATGTGTGCATCTTTGTGTATAAAGGAAATGGTGAAATAGAAATAAAAAAAAAAACCTTTTTTGAAATGAATAAACCCATGACCAATGTGGCCAGCCCCACCCGCCACCCCACCCGCTACCGCCTCCTGTTTATCTTCCCCCCGCCTCCCCTCGCTCTCTCTCCCGGGCGCGCGCTTGCGCCCGCCTCCCTGCCCACCCGTGCCCCTTCGGACCAGAGACTTTCCCAGCCCGGACCGGGCCGCCGCCTGTCCGAGCGCCCTGCTCCCCGGTCCGATCTTTCCCCCTCGGCGCCATTCCCCCGCCACTCGCCCCTTTCGCCCCCTGCTGCCGCTCAACACATGGCTCGAGGGCTGCTCCCTCTGCGCCTGGCGCTCGGCGCCCTCCACGCAGCGATGGCGGCGCGATCATGGCTAAATCCTCCGTCTGCCGGGATCTCGGCGAAGTGACCACACCGGCAATGCCCGATGCTGGCCTCACCAGGCGTCTATAAAGGTTGCGGGGCCCTCACCGAGCTCCCACGCCCGAGCCCCTTCATTGCCAAGAAAATCAAAACTAACGTTCCTCCGCCGGCCTCACTCATCTTCCACGCCTCGGTGGCGCCCTCCCGCCGAGCGCCACCACACACCAATCCTCCTCCCACATCACCTCCGGATCCCGTGAAGTCGACCCAGGCCTCGCTTGGAGCCTCCCGCCACACAGTAGCTCGCCCGTCGCCGTTCTTGAGTCGTCGGCCACCTTCCGGTGCCCTCGGTCCCCGCCGTCGTCTTCAACTCCACCTCGGCTCGGGGTTACATTTCTAAGCCGCTCCCCCCCTCCGCAACCCCTCGCCGCGGGCGCCATCACCGCCGACCTCGACCACCTTTGCCCCGCCATAGCATACCTCAAAGGGTATTAGCGTGCATAAGGGTAGGCAAAGCCTCCACGCCCACTTGGTTACCACAGTAGCGTTCTCTTTCCCCAGGCTCCGTGGCGTTCGAGCCCGGCTCCGTGGTTGAGCCATTTCTTTTGTTTTCTTCACACAGCGACAAGTGGGCCCCACTGTCCGCCGATCCGCAGTACCGTGGTCGAAACCGATCACAGATACCGTGGTCGATACCGACCACCGTGGCGTGGTCGGATCCGACCACCTGGCGTGGTGGGTTCCGACCACCTGGCGTGGTCGATCACCGACCACCCGTGGCGTGGTCGAATCAGACCACCTGGCGTGGTCGATCCGGCCACCTGGCGTGGTCGATACCGACCACCGTGGCGTGGTCGAATCAGACCATTTACCTGGCGTGGTCGAATCCGACCACACGGCGTGGTCGATCACCGACCACCTGGCGTGGTCGATACCGGGCCACCGTGGCGTGGTCGAATCCGGCCACACGCAGCGTGGTCGATTCCGACCACCTACTGGCGTGGTCGATACCGGCCACCGTAACGTGGTCGAATCCGACCACCTGGCGTGGTCGATACCGACCACCGTGGCGTGGTCGAATCCGATCAGTATACGACGTGGTCGACACCGACCACGTGGTGTTTTCGACCACGTTAATATTAAAGCGAGATCTTTAAAATAGCATAACTTCTTCATTTTAACTCCAAATCGAGTGAGACAAATTTCTAAATTCGTCTAAATTCAAGAACTATCCAAGGAACTAAAATTATAATTTTAGAGTTCATTTGAATTTCTGTTGTTATTTGGTTTGATTTTGTTGCTTTTCTTTTATGCAAATTTTCGCCGGTTAAAATAGCGTTCGAGGCTCAAGAAGAGGAGGCGAGCAGCAGACCCCAACTCCCAACCCTCTGAGCACTTTGACCAAGGCGAGTTATCACTTGATCATATTGAACCCTTGTTTATGCAAATTACTTTTCTTTAAACTATCCAAGTGCATGCTAGTATTTTATGTGCTAAAGTATGTTCAAATTTCTTAGATTCTAGATATAGACCCATTATTATGCTTGTTAGTAGTACCGTGAAACATTTGAGATATGTGAACTTTGTCGCCTTAGCAAAACTAGCGTAATGTAGTTTTCACAAATAAGAATGATGTTATATCGTCATTGCTTAGTTGCTAGATAAGCGGGGATGTTAGTTATCCCAAAACATTTCACTTGCAAATATGACAATAATTTGGGCGATCATGGTGGGAATAGTGATGAAAAGTTTGGAACTATTATTTTATGTCCCAAAATCTCCAAACTTGCTTAGTATCTGGGTGGATGATATGAAATTTGGAATGTGGTGCGGTGGGAGCACAAAATTATGGAATGTGGTAGAACCACCCAGATAGCTCTAAGGATGAATCTTGTCATGTTAGCTTGTGTAAAGCAGTGCAACCACATGTCTCGTAAATTACAACTTGGCTAAGTAGCGGTATCGACACTCCCGACTTATCTCACCGGTGGTGGATAGATGTGGTTATGCAAGGGCAAGGAGGCCTAAAGGGACACCGAGTGGAGGTGGCGTTCACCGGTCGTACTAGCATTGAGGGGAGAGGAGCCCGAATGATGCTGGTAGCCGTGGTGAACATCCCGTGCAACGTATGGGACCCACCGCAAGTGGGCAGTTTCCCATAGGGTGAGATGACTAGTGGAACTAGATATTCTGAACAGTCATGTGATAATCTGTTCGACCATCTGACTATGGAATCAGGTGGGGCAATGGGTGGATTATCGCTTGTGGTGAAAGTGTACAAGCTCTGCGAGTCAAAACTATTCGAATAGCCGTGCCCACGGTCATGGGCGAACATGGGGACTTAACTAGATATAGTTACATTTGTAAATAATTTTGTGGGTAGATTGGAAAAGCATAGGCGGGAAGGCCCTAGTTTGGAAGTGTCCCGGTGTCGTCCCGGTGGTAAGATAAGCGGCTATAATGCTAAACAATCTTTGTAAAGTGCGAGAGGCCATGTAATGGTGGATGGACTACGTGCACTATTAACACAATTATTTCGGTAAAATTTTGTCCTTCATAAAGCTGCTAGGTCATAGGGATTTCTAATTCTTGTATTGAAAAGCGGTTTTGGCAAAATAAAATAAACCTAGAGCCTTCTCTTGATCGACCAACATTCTATTCTTGCATTACGTGTGATGATTCATTGAGCACGGTGGTTAGTGTGCTCACACTCGCATTATCAAAAGAGACAGGGACGCAGGATCATTATGCATATGAAGATGCCCCGGTCTCGGGGGAGAGAGAAGGACGATGGGAATTAGGTGCGTCTTGCGTATCTTTCTAAACTTAGACAAGTTAGACCTAAGGCATTGTGTGCACGTATATTATCTATCCTAGGTATATATATATCGCACACATTACCCCATCGCTTGCACGAGGTTATGGCCCTACTTTTGCTTTCTCTTCCATTGCTCGCATGTGATGATGACATTCGGTAGAAGTGCCCTTTTTTAAACTATTGCCGGCGTGGCTTAATTTGGAACCATGGTGCGTAATATTATTGTTTAAGCGATGTATGACATGATCTGACAATGTACTTGTGGGCATTATCTGCGATCCGAGGGAATAATGCCGTAATCACAGAAGATTCTGGATTGAAAAATCCGGGTCTGACACAATGCGAATATCGTACCTCCCGGATGTGCAGCGAAGATGAACGACAGGGAGCGGTACTCTATGTAGGTAGTGCAGACGTCAAAAGTGATGCATCTTAACGACGGACCTGCGGCGGGAGAACGCCATTATGTTAGAGGAACGTAAATCCTAATAGGAAAATAAAACGTAGGTTTGTACGTAAGTTACTCCCTCGTCGATACGGCCCGCGGATGATCGACAGCTAGTACTACGGTCCGGGCAAACTCGGTAAATTGTGTGGCCGGCCGAACTCGCTAGGTCGCAATTACATGGTGGGCGAGCATGGTGCTCCCACGGGGTGCCTAATGTGCATGGCTGAAAGATCAAGCTCTATTAAGTTGGTTTTAGTGATAAATGACAAATATAATTATGAAGTCTTAGCGATAATGACAAATACAATTGTGAGACTAATCTTGTTTATTGATTATGATATTGCTTAGTCTCATTTGGATAAAAAGGTGAAATTAAAGAGGTATATATTCGAAATCACATTCTTATATATTAATGCATTTCTTGGATCTAAAATATAGAATTAACTCTATCAATGGTCTAAAATGAATATGCATATGTCTTCATTACACACACTTGTATGCACACATTTAGGAAGAGTTTACTCTATATTTTGTGGTTTCATTAGTATTGATCTAAATTTTCTTTTATACATATATTTAGGATCTTCTACTGTGAAACATATTCTTTGAGTATATATAGCTTGTATAGTTCATATATACTTTTGTCCTAGAGTATACAAGTGTTGTGTACATGTAATTATGCTAACTTAATCACCTACCATCTAGCCATAGGGCAGCAGGCAGGTGCCGTCCGATAATGGGACGGTAGACTACCTGTCGTTCGGTAGTGGGATGGTAGGGTCTACGTGTTCATCTTTCAGTGTTGGCATCCCAAACCGTAGGCTGCAAATATGATAAATATATTACTATTTTTATAAATACGAATTCAAACGGCGCCAAATAAAACGCCTTTAAACATGCTCCGGTCTTCGTTCTGAAGAAAAAACAAACCAAAGAGGTCTGACGGAGCTTCAATTACAGTACAAAACACAGTGCATTTGTGAACTGTGATGCGTACATAGAGGATCAAATACTGCGGTCTTATGTCTTGGGGATCGGGCCAATGGGCCTGCCCGTCTTTTTGATGCGTTCGATGAGGTGATGAGGCGAGGACCCTAAAAGTTAGCGTAGTACAAGACCTATGGAGCAGTAGGACGTTATTGATACGGCGGGAAGAACATTGACCAGAGTTAAGTATGCCATTTGTTGGTTTAGCAAGTGATATCCATATGATTCTGCATCTCAATTCATATGGTGCGCTTCAACTTCGTTTTTTTAAACGGGCGAGCCCGAGTGAGCGCAATGTCCGCCTCCTTTTTCTAAGAAGAAAAGAAAAAGAAGCACAAGCAGCCAACGAAAGCCAGGACCATTCCCAAACACAGACAACGACACCTCCTTGCACTCGCGCTCTTTCACTGCTGTCCCACGCTGCGGCTGCGCCATCCATATCACTCCAAAGAAAGCCATGACACGCCGGACCAACCAAACCGCCTCGCCCTCTATGAACGCCACGGCGGCGACCATAGTCACCTCGTCTCCGTCTCCGCCGAGGCCGCCGCCTCCCAGCCCCGCCGACGCGTGGGGCCCCTACTCCAGCTCCCGGGCCTTCTTCTCCAACGTGGCGACCATCCTCATCATCCTCGCCTTCGTCTCCCTCCTCGCCTTCTCCCTCCACGCCGCCGCCCGTTTCCTCCTCCGCTGTCTCGCCCGCCGCCGCGCCGCTCAGGCGCAGGCGCAGCCTCCCAAGCCCCCGTCCGACGACGCCGCCACCGCCAGCTCCAATGCGGCCGGCGCCGGGTCCGGCGTCCCAGTGGCCGGCGGGTGGGCCGACGCGGAGTGTGCCATCTGCCTGTCGGAGCTGGCGGACGGCGAGCGCGTCCGCGTGCTCCCGGCGTGCGGGCACGGCTTCCACGGAGCCTGCGTGGAGGGGTGGCTCGCGGCGCGGGCGTCCTGCCCAACCTGCCGCGCGCCGTCCCGGCCGTCGCGGGCGGCAGAACCCTAGCCAACGTACCAGGTCGCTGCTACTCCTCCACAGCACTGGGCTCTGTGGCAGACAAGAAGCGACAACAAGTACATTATGTTGGAACTAGCTCAGCTCTGTGATAGTGTGATGTACCGATGTTCGTTGAATACTACTACTATGATGGCGTATGACGATGCGAATCATTCCTCTTCCATATCCATGTCAAGCATGCACGCATCTGTTTGATTTTTGCATGTCCATTCATGAATTCCGATACAGTGTTGTAGGCTCGGTAGACCGTAGACGGCTGCTAGAATGTTAGTGGGGCAGCTGCTTTACGACCAGTGTGTAGGTTTGGTTGGCTTCTGGTGCGGCAGGAAGCGTCGATGTTCGGCGGGGTACGCAGTGGAGTCAGACGGCCTCGCCTCGGGAGCAGCGCTGTTTTGGCGCCTAGCACGACGGCTTTTTTTTTTCTGGGGCAAATGGTTCTCGTTGTTACCACTTGTGAGTTAGTTTATATTTTAGAATGTTTGTGTGATAAATTATTTTGAAAAGACTGTTTTGGTAAATTATTTTAAAGCGGTGAATATTGTTGTTGTAGTAGCCGATGCTGTACGAGCTGCAAGGGCTGACAGTGACGAAGCTATGGCCTATTTTCTCCTTGCGTTCCCTTGACCCTTTTCTCCATTTTTCTTCTGCTCCATCCACGTCGGAAAACACTGCTGACGAAATCCTGGCAAGTGCGAGAGAGCAGTGGCCGTCGGTAACTTCGGCGGTTTAGCCGGGCCGACGAAAGGATTGAGGTCAAGCGCTTTTGACATCATGTGTGTAGGCCTAATTGGCCCACTACCATGCCATCCAATCCAAGTCATTCATGGGCCACTGGCTGAGCAGTCCTTTATTTTCGGTCCATGAATCAAAATCAAATGGATGAATTTTGGCGAGCGTCCAAGACCTCAGAAGCCCAGCAGTTGTCACAAGCTAGTAGCCAGTCCTCTCCCCTCTCAAAAAAAAGCAAGTCATTCCTCTCAAAAAATAATAGGTAAAATAAGGATTTCGAAGAAAAGCTGGTGGTAAGTCATCGTCTAGGCTACTGTTACTGCATAGCTACGTCTGCAGCTACGAAACTACTCTAATATCTCTGGAGAAGGATGGTTATGACAGGTCTTCGACAGTTTGGTGATAGTGTAACGCCGACAAGCTTACCACGTCTAGCGTCATGGGGATCGATCCAATCAGTAAGCATATGCTCAGAACGTTCGCTGATTCGGTGAACGAATTGACTGCCGTATGTTGATCCATAGCGCACAGTTTCTTTCTGCAGTTCTATCAGTTGTCTTTTACTCTTTTGCATGTAGAACCGAGAATGATTTGACCATGCAGAGCGCTTGAAGATGAGCGTCGCAGTGAAGGCATGCAAAGAACGAGAAAGTCGTTGTTTTCATCACATTAGGTCCCGCTTTATTTCGCCTTAAACTTTGAACTGACCTGTGACTTATTTTTTATTATTTATAAATTTTATTTTTTTAGTTTTTTTGCTGGTTATTTTTTCCGTATTTATTTGCGTTGTGTGTGATAGATTAACCTTTTTTTCTATTTTAAAATTTAGTTACATTAAATAAATTATCATCAGCTACAATGTAATTTTAGCTATAAATCAATTTATTTCAGTCTAATCCAGCGGTACCTAGTACTTGTTCTCTGCTTACGTGAACGCCGCGGACCGAAAGATTCGACGTTTTGCCGTGGTTAAGCAGCACGAGAAAGTTGTTGTTTTCATCTCATTAGTATTTATATAATCGTTCAACGCGTACACAGAAAACGAGACTACGAGAGGTAAAATAAGGAAAGGTGTCCGGCTGAAACACGTTCTCTCATGGCACATTCATTCACTCAAATGCTTTATCTCTGCGGAGGATTTGGATGAGACGCACGCTCGGTTGTCCTCCCATCCTCTGATCAATACCTACTAGAATTATAGGCGCGGCGCCACGCGTCGTCTTTTATTTGAAGTACGCCCATCGTCACGTACTTGGTATAATAAAATAAAAGAGATGATAATTTGTGAGGAGTTTCTTTAAAAGCACGGGGCAAAAACGTATTTTTGGAAAAGACAAAGGGGTTATTCGCAAAAAAGGAGGACCCGTTTAAAAAACCGGGCGGAAAGCGTATTTTCGAGAAAAAGCAAAGGGTTTTGAAAAATCCGAGGGACAGATCTGAAAAACCGGGGACGTCTTGTGACAAAAACGCGGAGGCCATCACGCAAAATGGAGGGCTTAAAAATCTCCGAGGACCTTTTGCGAGAACCAAGGACCTATACGTAATTTCAAAAAGCGGAGGAAACCACCTCCCTGTCTGTCTGAATTCGCGGACAGTGTGCGCTGTGCCTCCGGCGCGGGTATTGGCGCCGGCGTGGCGTCGCTCTGTGCGGAACCCCCGGTCGTAAGGATAGGAACGATATGCATTTGCCACATCGGTTAAAAAGAAGCACAACACGAGAAAATGGTTTTATAAATTCTTTAAGTTTTTGTATAATAATTTATTAAATAATATATAATAATAAACTATTAAGTGAGCCTAGATAATAAATTCTTTCCAGAATTACTATACAATGCACAACTAAAATTTTACGATTTTAAGTTCCTTTCTAACAGAAATCATTGTTTCCATGCATGTGGGCGTTGGTTGAATGGCATGCACAGTCGTCTGAACAAAGTCATTGTGACACACATCCATCCGAGCAAAGTATAACTGTGCGAACGAAGTCACTTCTGTAGCACAAAAAGTTCATAGCTCCTCCTATTGTTACGCACCTCCTATTGAATTTTTGAATTGCGAGATATGACTGCTCATCAGGGAAGTAAGGTCTGTATAGCACCTCATATTGTTACGTAGCTTCATTAATTTTTGCCATATTGTGAAATCACTACGTCACATGTCCCCTATTGTTAGCTTCATTGATTTTTTGTATCAATGTTATAGTTACTATTATTTAAATCAAGTTGATTTTTATGCAAAATTTTGCTTTAGGTAAATTATGGCTTTTGATTCCAAATTTATGATATTGCTTGAAAATTATACTCATTTTGCTTCCATGTGTATCTCCAACTTGCTTTCGAATTTATACTGATTTGTTCCCAAATTTAAACTAATTTGATTTTTTGGACAAAGTTTGCTTTAGATAAATCATGACTTTGCATTCAAATTTATGATCTTTCTTGCAACTTATACTCATTTTGTTTCCATGTGTATCCAAGTTGCTTTTAAATTTATAGTGACTTGCTCCTAAATTTAAAATTCATGCTGACTTTGCTCCCAAATATAAATTAATTTGAATTTTTGTAGAAAATTTGATTTAGGTAAATCATGAATTTATTCCAAATTTATTAACTTGCTTGAAAATTATACTCATTTTGCTTCCATGTATATATAAACTTGCTTTTGAATTTATATTGACTTGCTTCCTAGCAGAATTAAAGGTGTGTATCATAGCAATATATGGAACCAGTTATGCGATGCACATATCAGCAATTACATGGTGTATAGTAAATATGTGTGTGCGACCAAAATCACGTACGCACGCATGCGCGGAACGTAGATGCATCCTGCCTTTTGGCGTTGAAGCATTAGCATGAGAGGAGGCAGTGGCAGTGACACGGGAGCAAGCACGAGGCATGGAAGGAGGCGGCGGAGGAGGGCCGGTTGGCTTTGCCGACGAGGCGGCTAGGCACGGGGGAACCAAGGGTGTAGGTTGGGATCAGATCTGGTGGCTGGGATAGCAGGAGAGGGGGAGAGGGATGAGTATAGTCAGGTTTGACGAGTTTACGATATTGGGTGCAATGGTGCATTCTATTTAACAATCGACAATTCAAACTGTTTTCTAGGACAAAAATCGTTGATGGTTGTCTTATTGATCCAATTTTTTTATCGGACAAGAAGAGTTGAAATTAAGGTCTCGTTTGGAATAAAGACATTTTATAGGAAATGATTCAATTCTTGCAGGAAATAGAAAAAAAAATCCATGTTCCAAATAAGCCGAAAAGAGTTTTAATGGAGTAAAAACAAGTAGTTGCCATTTAAAAGTGACGATTGGGCTAAGTCTTATTATTTTTATTTATAAGCTAGTAGTATTGGCTTACTTAGAAAAGTCAAAAGTCAATACAAACATCTAAAACAACGTCTGCCGATTGCTCGGCTAAAACATCAGAGATGTATAAAAACATGATCTTTGAAAAAGGTATCAGCTACACAATCCGGTCGTATTGCTCCACTAGTCAGATCGCTAACACATGGTTGGTCAAACTGGTCCCCACTGCAACGGCTAAAAACTAACCGTTATAGATCAGGCCGGTCAGATCGCCCACATAGGGACCTGTTAGACCGCTGGGTCCGATCAGACTGCTCAAACAACGCCGGTCAGACCGTTCGGCTAAAACCTCAAAGATACACCAAAACACGCTATCTAAAAAAAAGGTGTTGGCTACACAGTTCGGTCGAATCGCTTCACCGGTTAGACCGTCAACATATGGTCGATCAAACCGCTACGAGAGGGCCGGTCAGATCGCCCTAACACGTTGAAAGAAAGAATTCCCCAGCGGTTTATCTGGTAACACATTATCAGTCATACCGTTGTTTCGTCAGACCAGCCAACACATGGCGGTCGTACTGGTGTGCAAAAATCAGCACAAGCCAAATTGCATATATTTAAATCAATTTGCAAAACATTTGTAAATTATAGTATCATGCAGATAAAAGGTTAGAACATGATTCACGATAAGTTACAAAACACATTTACACACTTTAGAATCATGCCACAAGATTTAAGAACATTGAATCAAACCGTTTACAAAAACACATTTGTAAACTGAATTCACATACGAGAATCATGCATGAGTCTCAACTATTTGAAAAACATATTCGCAAATAGCAGCACCATGGCACAGAGAGTTAGAGCAAATAAAATGAACTATCAACACATGTCACACTAAAATTACTAGTCAAGACCACTCTTAATAGTACGACAATTTACACTAGTAACCCGATCTTTCACTAAACACCAAAGACCAGCAAAATGATAAAAAAACATTCTTAGCCTATACTAGTTATACCTTTGTCTTGCGCATTATTTTGAAATTTGATGACGACTATCTTCACTTTATATCCGGATTCTTGATTTTAAGCATCAACACGTGACTTGATGATGATTAACACATGATCTCAAATCATCTATCACCATATAATATAATATAATCATTACTATTATAAACTAATAAGTTGGCGGTTGTACGTCTGTTCTCCATCAATCGTCCTATTCCTTCGACTTCTCACTACTCTTCACTTTTTAACCGATCAAAGCAACCTTTTTTCATGATATGATTCTTTAAACATCTAATGAATTCCGTTAACGCACGGACACATGCCTAGTTAATAAAATATTCTGTTGACTAGGTCTACCTTCTTCATGCGGCGCGGAGGTATGATCGGATGAGCTGCCGTGGCGAGAGGACGAGAGGCGGGCCGGCATTAGATTGACGAGGGAGAGAGGGATTTGGTTGACGATATGCAAAAGGATTTATCGTTAATTATCAAAATACACTATTACGTTATAACGATGGATCTAAATTCTTCGTGCGGCGCTGGAGGGATGAGATACGGCGCGGAGCGATTGAGCTGCCGTGGCGGAAGGACGAGAGGTGGCGGAGGGAGATGAGATGGGGATTTGGGGGACCATGTGCACGAGGATTTGGTGGGGGAGCGGATGGATTTCGCGCGAAGGGAGTCGGGGTAGGCTTAAAATATTGCAGCATATGAACTTTAGACCGAATCAACGGCTGTGAGTCTAACTTATGACTAGGCCGCATCGGGGATGCCTAACAGCCACCCGTTAGCCCGATTCAAAACCACGAAGAAATCCCCAATTCCTCACGCGCCCCGTCCGAACTGGTGAGCAAACCAAATTCCCGTCGTGTGCAGATCTACATATATATTCTCCAATCCGATCGCGCCTACTAGTACCCACCCCCAAGGCAGACCAGATTCATGCGGTCTTACTGCTGCGCGCCCCAGCCATGCAGCGGAGGAGTAGCGTGGAGGGGAGTTTGACTGCTGCGGAGTTGCGGAGGAGCGATTGGTCTCGGGCTCGGCAATGGCGACCCTGTCGGACTCGGCGGCCGGCGGCGGCCGGGCGGGTGTGGAGCTGATGGTGCCGCAGTTCCACCTCAAGGCTCTGCACGCCATCCTCGCCGTGCGCGCGCCGCGGCCGCTCGCGGCGCCTGCGTCGGCGTCGGCGGCTGTCCGGAGGCGGGATAGGTGGTTCCACCTGCCGCTCCACGCGCCACTGCCGCCGGCCGCGGCGGAGCACATTCCGGAGCCATCTCCCGCGGAGCCGCTCGTGGTGGATGTGTACCTAGCCCCATCGGGCAGCGGCGGGGGAGCGGAGGAGGTGGTGGAGAGGTGGACGGTGGCGTGCGAGCCATGGCCGGCGGGAGCGAGGGCGACGGCCGCGGCCGGGGAGGGGCTGGCCGTCAACAGGGCGTACAAGCGCTGTATCACGCTGCTTAGGTCGGTGTACACCGCGCTCCGCTTCCTCCCGGCGTACCGCGTCTTCCGCCTGCTGTGCGCGTCCGGCCAGTCGTACAACTACGAGATGGGCTACCGTGTCGGCTCCTTTGCCGCGCCCTTCTCCCGCGCCGAGGAGGCGGCCATGCGCACTCACCACTTCGCCCCGTCGAGACCCAGCTCGGCCGCCTCGTCGTGTCCGTTCAGTACCTCCCCAGCCTCGCCGCCTTCAACCTCCAGATCTCATCCCTCGCGCCTGTCATGCTCATCACCAATTACGTCGGGAGCCCGGCAGCCGAGCCCATGCGCGCCTTCCCGTCCTCGCTCACGGAGGCCTCTGGCTCGGCCTTCCCGCCGCCCTCGCGGCGCCCGAACAGCTGGGCGTCGCCTGCTCCCTGGCCGCATGCACCGGGGCAGCAGGCGAAGTTCTCGCCGCCCCCGACTTTGTACGCGTCTGCCACGCCATCTCCTCCCACGTTCGCCGGTGGTTACCTGCAGTCGCGGCTGAGCGGGGAGACTGCACCGATGAGCATACCGCAAGCGGTAGGTGGGAGGGGTCCTGTTCACTATCGCAACATGTCGGACCCCAGTAGGGGGTTCATGCTGCCTCCACCTTCACCGAAGAGCGTGAGAGGGGAGGCAGTGGTGCATGAGTCGCCTACGGAGAGCAGTCGATCATTCAAGAGGGCAGAGGGACTCCGGATGGCAGATCTCTGCGCTAACTTTCCCGCTGCTCCCAAGGTGACTCCTGGCTTTTGCAAATACTTGATTGATGGTATTTATGTGCATAGATGAAAGCGTACACAGACGTAGCATATGTGAATTAAATTTAGCAGTTTATAAGTGCAGTTGATATGATGATGCATCAAGTAGGGAGAAATCTCACCTTTTTTTACTAGTGCTAACTGAAAGGCTACTGAAGCACATGTACCAAACGAGAAAGGCATATTGTCATTATGCCTACAGCCTACACCAATTCGTTTCAAAATTGGGAACCTACGGGGCCTGTTTATACTGGTTACGATTGATAGCTTTTGCCTGCGGCTGATGGCTTTTGGCTACGGTTTAATAGTAGTGGCTGAAAGAAATGGCTTTTAGAAGGAGATGGCGAGAGCAATGAGAAAAGTAAGAGAGAGATGCGCGAGCGAGATGGAAGTGAGAGGAGTGAGGTGCGTGATGCACCCGTGATCCCTTGCCTTATCTCCGGAGCGAGAGAAGTGAGGAAGCCGCTTCGGGAAACTGGGTGTTCATATTATAGCTTCTGGCTTCTCTAAGTAGATGCTAGAAACAGAAGACAATATGAACAGACCCTTAGCTCATTCATCGTGATTGATGGCTTCAACCATTCAATGTAAGGAGCACCATCTTAGAGCCTTAGAGCACAGCTAATATTTTAGCTTATTTAATTGTTTTAGTGATTTTAACATATATTTACTACAGTTGCATATTTTATTTCACTCCAGTATGACATTTTGGTAGAATATAATTAGCACAATCTAAGATGCTGTAGCAGCATACTGCAAATTCTTTTACTCCATTTGGTCTGATCAAATTGATTATTATATCATCGCATAGCTTGCTCTGTCATTGTGTAAGACGTCTTATATCACCATGGATAGAGCATAGGGCTCAATGGTATTGGCAAACACTTCCATGCTGTTCTCTTTGAATTTACCTGTTTCTGCAATACCACCTCCATTGTTTAGTCCTGTAGATCAAAGTTGTGCAGACTAATGTGCTTACCGTGTTTGTGAGCAATTGAGCTGCCAATTCTATAATGCCCTGTGGATGAAAAAAAACTTTTTTTTGTCAATTTGGAGGGATAATGATATTGCATTAATATTCATATTCGATACTGGAAATTGCTATGCCCAGGGGCGGATCCACACCCCGGGCAGCTTAGGTTCCAATTCGAGGCGTGCAATATTTATCAGTGGAAAGTCCAGGTAAGTCTAAGTAAACCAAGAGCGCAACATTCCCTTCCAGCTTAGGTAATAGTGGCCTTTGACCCTTCATAGCCCGGGGCGTGACAAAATCCTAGATACGTCACTGGCTATGCCGAAAGATGACAAATCTTGATCTTACTAGAATATTCATATTTGAAACTGGAAATGACTATGCCAGAAGATGACAAATCTTAAACTTGTTGTCTGTGCTTTTGACGTAAAAATGAGCCAGTAAAGTCATGGCCAAGTTATGATTGGTTGCTATTGGGCTTTGACCTTTTGATATGATTTGTGTTGGACTAACACTTTAGCACTAGAGCTGATAGTTTTTTTTGTCTCATTCATGTAAATCGGCTGTTGTTTGTTTTCCTCAAGCTGATGCTGGTGTGAAAATAGTGAAATGCGCCTAACCCAGGGTTTGGAAACCTGTTTGGGAGAAGTTTGAATCCCGGTTATATTATATTTTCTGTCATTTTTCATTTGGGAGAAGTTCGAATCCCGGTTAGATTATATTTTCTGTCATTTTTCCTTCAATTTTTCAACACATTTCAGCTTCGAATGACAGTCAACATATAATAGCAAATAGAGTATAAACAACAAAAACTAGCTCAAAATGGCATACCCTCACCGGGGAAAACAGCTCCTGGTACCCACCGGGATTTCCGGTTCCTGGTGGGGCAGTTACCGCCGGGGGATTTGGAACCCTGGTCTAACATGCCAATTTCGGGAATGACACATCAGTGTTGAATGAATTGGGAATGTGAATTCAATAAGGATGTCATCCATGTATTTAATTCAGGAACTGTAAAAACTCAGCAGATAGGGATTAACCTTTGGTTGCCTAGAAATTTAGTAGAATCAAGTGCTTAGCTGATAAATCAGTAGCTTTTAAATATCTTACTATGTTGTTTCCCTCCTTTGGTTTGCAAAGAGACAATGAATTCAAACATATATTTAAATCCTCAAATTGGACTAACTGATGATTTAACTTACAATTTGGTGGCTGTTGTGAAAACTGACTCCAATTTATTAGTTCTTTTGAATTTGCTTTTGCTGCATGTTTCACTTATTCTTTGCCAGATTAAAATGCTACGATCTTAGATTCATTAGCAGCCTGCATTTCTGGTCAAACTGCTGCCACAGAAATATAGTAAACTGATTCAGTCTTTGCCATATTCGCACACACCTTTTCTGAGTAGCCTTTTCTTTTCCATGTGTTTTTTCCCTTTATGATTAGTTTTCTTTCTGAGCCTCATCTTGTAAAAACCTTATAAATTACTGTCATTTTCCTGATTCTATTTTTGTTTGTGTGCTACATAATCTGTGTGTTGCTATTGCAAGTGCAAGTGAGGGGCTGTTTGTGCTTCACTCTTGGCTCAGTTTTGTGCCAAAAGTGTTGCAAGCAGTTTTTGTGGTGGCCAAATTGACCGCACACTTGTAGCAAAATTTGGCTAGAAAGCTGGGCATGAAGCTAAGTGTGGCATGCCGCAAGTGGTTGTGAAATAGACTCTAGCCATGAAAAGTCAAACCCACCAAGCTAGAGTGTGGCAAAGTTAAATCTGCATGGATGCTAGTTTGCGATGGCTCTGGGTTTATGTAGTTCCAGATTCCCTTTTGCTGATTGCATTCCTTGCATAGTTGCATTAGACAATTAGCGCATTGCACATAAAAAAGGTTGAGTGCCCGAATTGCAAGTAGATTGTATGCTCACTAAGTACATTTGTTTGGCCTATATGCAGATCAAGGACAGCAGGGATGAATCTGGAAGGTTCTCAGGTGTTTTCTCCTCTAGTGGTTCCCCACGACTTGGGTTTTCAAGGAGTTCAAGCAGATTGTCTACGCAGGATGATACTGATGATGCAGATTTTCCTTTTGCTGTGGATGATGTTGATACACCTGATTCCCGACCTGGGTATGTTTGAGCTCCTACTTCATCTTTGTTAGATTTTTCTGTATGGTAGCGTGAGCTTCTGCTTGTGCCAAACTGATTTTCTAGCCTGGGTATCCAATATATTAGTTAAGCATATGCTACCCTGTATATATATATATATATATATATATATATATATATATATATATATATATATATATATATATATATTTTATAATGTTATTACTCGGCAACCTTTTTTATCCACTTCAGTAAAGCTTGTTGATTAGCAACACTTGATGTTTATTCTATGGCATGCACTTTACAGGAGCAGTGGTGGAAAGGATGTGGGGGATCAGGCAGGTTCGTCATCCCATAAATCACAAGATGCTGCTGTCGGCTATCTTGTCCACCTGCTGAAATCTGCACGTCCATTGCGGGATCCTAGCTATTCGTCTCATACATCAAGGGCTGAATCTACTGAAGCAGGCAGCACCAGTTCTTCCATGTCCCGTAGGACATCTGATGCATTCGAGGAGCTTGAATCTTTTAAAGAAATAAGGGAGAACCTGCTTGCCCGGAGCAGATCTAGACTGCAAGATTCATTTGATAAATCCTAGCACCAATTCCACCCTTCATTCCTTTCTTCTTAACATAAAACAGGTGAAGAATCCCAACCACTGAGGAGGTTATATGGTAAGATCGGTAGCCCTTATTGAGGAGTGAGGACATGTCCATGTATATAACTATCAACTGGGGCTTGTTATGAATTGAGAATATACAAGTCGTTCATTCTTAAACTCAAGCAGGATCATGGTCCGCGTTTGTTCATAGTGTTTTGTATGCAAGCAAAACCGACCGGATACATGCTGCTCATCGCACTACGGCACTAGTGTGCGTGTGGAATTATGTAAACATATTAAACTGTTTATTTATTCTATTTCAGCTCTTTATAGTACTGCTCTTAATTTATTAAACTATTCCTCTTGATGGATTTTCCTGGCCTGAAATTTTTGTGCACGGGCCAGTGTGCATTCTGCAGACACCGCCGAGGTTCTCATTAATTTCGCAACTGATGCAGAGAGGTAAGCCCCATTTGTACTCTTTTATGTGTAAGCACCCTATTAAGTTTCATGAAGCTCTTCTCGAGTTCACAACTGAGAGGCTAGTTACAACTTCCACTATCAAGTCCGTGGACGATCATCCGGATGCTTCTGGCCAAAATTACGCCTTGAGGAATGGGGTAATTGTAACAGCACTCAACCCTAGAGGCCTAGACAAAACCAGCAAACTGACGACTAAAGAAGCACGAAGAAAGTCACTCATGCATGCCACGGATGGCAACTAGTAGATGGACGTAGTCCAGAACTATGGTTATCACGCCATTCTTTCCTAGTTTAGTGGATTCATTCATGCAAAATCTGTGGGGGAGGCACATTATGACGATGTAGGTGGTAAATAACTATTGTCGTCTAGCCATCTATACAACCACTCAACACAATTAAAATAAGAACAATCACATAATTAGGCAATACAAAAACACACAATTAGAATAAAAACAATCACATAATTAGGCAATACAAAAACAGAAGAGCAAATAGATATAAGATATAGTGAAAGCAATCCGACAATTTTCTTTATTCCAATAATCTTCTGTATACATAATAGATAGCATATCCCATATATTTATAGTTTAGAGTCCTTTTGGTATACACCCATATCTCATTCTTGGAGAAGAAGAAAGAAACCGACGGGGCCAACTTAGGGCTGACCGCACACCCTTAGGGGTGTCGGTTGCATAACAGATAACACTCCCTCTTAGACGAAAATTGTGACATGCAAATGACTTGTTAAAAACTCTTTCAAAAAATCTAGTGAATAAAAGGAGTGTAGAAAAGAGTGCATCACATATGCAAGTTGTATTATACTAGTTGCCTCATTAAAAATCTTCATGTGAGAAAACTCCTAGTAAAGAACTCAACAAGGAAAAAGAGTGCAACCATTCAATTTGCTTTGATCATCTTTTGGATTACTATCCTTCCTGTATAGTATCTAATCTTATACACGCGCAGGGTAGCGCTATTCTCTACGCTCCGATCGTAACGGGAGCCACGCGACCAACCATGACCCACCACACCCAGGCGTCCCCCGCGCAACCGCTAGTAAAACCGCACGACCCCAGTCTTCCACCCCTGTACCCACCATCTTCCACTACGGCCGCCCCCTACCTGCCGTCTTCGACCGCGCCGCACAACAATGCCATGTTGAATCAATGGTAAAATGGCGTGAGGTCCTCCACCACAAAGGCCTGGAAGCCCACCCCATCGGTGGTAATCGATCACCGTTGTTCGTGTCGTGGAGTTTTGCCGCTGCTGCACATTAGTAAATTACCTTGAAGATTTTACCACTTAAAGCGGTGTAGAATTCCGGGGAGCACTTACTTAAATAATAGCATATGTGTGTGTAATATTCTGTGTCTGAGCGTAGAATAACTTATTCTATGTTCTAGCCAGTTAAATAATAGCATTGGTATTCATCTGGCCTTAATTGTGGTTTTCAATTTTACTGCCGCCGTCATATGGCCAGCATGTGCCACGGCTAGGTGAGATAGTAAACTCTAACAACGCATCTAGTAAATTTGTTAGTACAATATAAGCGGCTTCATCTGGTCATAAAATAGAATGCATCTGGTTGTAACTGTTGTTTTCAATTTTACTGTCTCCATCACACACTGGTTCAATTTTTTCATCTGGCCGTAATGTATTCATTTTTCATTCTTTTAAACTTGTTATTATAGCGAGGCTGGATGATTAGGGCCGGTTGTAATGACAAGGAGCAAAGATCTCACATTTGCCCGTTTCTCCTTTTGTGTTCCAAATGTTGTGTTTCCTTCTCCAAGACATGCAGCTGATTCCTTTACTCTGATTTTTGTGATAAGTACTTTATCTGCAAAAATATGAAATACATTGCCGCCTTAATTTTGTACTGACAGATAATAATCATGTAGCAAAGCTGCTGTGTTCATCCTCTGTTCATTGCTCGTATGCCCTTGACTGGGTGTATCAGTGTCTGTGCAATTATGCTAGACATTACACTGTCAGTTTTCGGTCGTATCCATTTTTTGTATGCTTCCCCTCAATAAGAGCTTCCGTTGACAAGTTATACGTATGATTGCATTATTTCCAGGCAAGAAAGTTCTATGAATCAGCCATTCGTCTTGACCTGGATTTCTCGGGGCTGCATTGGCCTTGGCTGATTTGCCTATCGCTGAAGGATGCAGTTTTGCGACTTGAAGATATCTAAGAACTGAAACTCGGTTACATGCAGTATCCTGAAGAGTGAATAACAAGTTGTACAAGTCTGTATACAAATCTTGTTGTATCTGAAATTCTGAAAAAGAAACACTACTAATTTATGTCCATATGGTTTTACAATATTTGAACACAATATTTCATTATTTGTATACAAAAATAAAGAAATAAGACACAAATACGTATGAAATGTTACAAGCATGGGTATTATGATCTATTTGCCTCCAATCCCTTTTTATTATGTTGTTAAAGTCAACCTACTAGTCAAACGCTTTCCAGAGACATCCTCAGATTCTTAAAGAATCCAAAGCAGAAACTAAATATTAAGAATCATAGCTCTAACAAACAAACAGAGTCTAAATATTCATATTGACCGCTCGCTTCTTTAAACAGAAACCAGAATCAGATGAACAAGCCTGTCTATCCCTTGTAACCGCATGGACAGGCCTCCTCTGACAATGCCGTCCTCTGTCGGCCCTCCTCGGTTCTGCGGGGATACAGTAAAAAATTAAAATTATTTTTATTATAGATTAAAGTTTTTTAATACAAGAGATTGTATTATTTTCTTGTATATTTGGAGTAAAATTTAAATCTATATGTTAGAATATATATTTTAAAGCTATATTTAAAAAAATATATAATTAAATAATTATAAAGTAATAAAATCATATTATTAATTTTTAAAAATAATTTATCATTTTTTAGTTTCTCATAAGATTCACGTGAGAGTCGGGTCCCTACGACAACCAAGGACAGGAGGCACTCTCCCCCATTTTTAAAAACGCAGATTAGGAGAACTCACAGCAACAAGGCCGGTTGGATCTCCTGGGGAAAGAAGCCCTTGTTTATTAGCGCCTATATTCGTACGAAAATTAAACTATTTCCTAACTTCCAAATTGAGCCTAAGCAGCGAGACATGCCAGCTTCAGGTATGCTCATTTCAGCTTAAACCTCTAACTTTTGACTTATTTTTAATTATTTATAAATTTCGTCTTTTTCTAACTTTTTAGCTTTTTTAGTTTTTTTACCGGTTCTTTTTTTCCGTATTCGTTTGTGCGTTACTTGTGATGGGCCAACATATTTTTTTCATTTTCAATTTTTTTAAATTTATTTACGTTAAATAAACTATTATCAACTATAATATAATTTTAGTCAGTTACAATACAGTTTTAACTATAATTAAGCTTATTTCAGTCCAACCGAGCGACACATTGATTCAATGCATCGAGTATGTTTTGAAATGCCACAGAACGTCACTACCCAGAAGGCAAAAATCGTTCCACCTAAAGTACGTATCATTCAGACCAGCACAGGGAGTCAAGTAGGAACTGCTGCATTAACAGTCGCTAGACTCGAATAAATGAAACACATTAGCATTATACTGTCCTAGCACCTCTGCTCATTGAGAAAGGGGTAATGGATCGGTCTTAACAAAAATGAGACGTTACCCGTAAGACCGTAACACCATAACCATAACCATGAATAATCGACCAAATAATCCAGCGGCAAGCTGTACTCACAAATCCAATTGCAAAATGGCGAATAGCCCAGTTCACAAGACTGGGCAGGGGAAAAGTATATGGGGGGATCCAAGATCCACCCGAGCACAAGAGCACAAACAAGTGGCCACGAACTTCTAGCTTGCTTGGTTATCTCATTTGGACTATTCCAGCACTTACGAGCTTCTGAATCTTCTGCTTCACTCCAGGGTTCTTGAGATGCTCCTGGGCAGCCCTAGGGTTCTCCTGGAAATCGATCAGCACCTGCAAAACATTACCGGCATCATTAGATTATTGGCAGGTAGGTATAATTAGTTCGAGTCCAATCCACATCTAGATTCCAACTAAGAATGGAGATTTGATAGTACCTGTCCCATGATAGGATCCGTAAGGATGTTCTGGATTTCTGGATCCTGCATAGCTTTACTCTGCAGAAACAGTAGGACCAATTAACAATATTGAGCTTAAGCAGCGGATATGAAGAGCACTGGAACGCATCAAGTGGCTTACCTGTCTCTCCTGCAATTCCTCCTGACTTATTTCACCTCTGTTGGCCTTGTTGATCTGTTCAATACACCTACAAATGCGAGCAAAAGTTAAAAGTTGGTTTATGTAAACAGATGGTGCGAGTACACTAAATGATTCCTGGTATGACATAGCTCCATTACCTCTTTACACCATCAAGCAGTTCTGGGTTATTCGGATCATGCTTTAAGCCAGCCTGGTAAGTTTCCATTGCCTTGTCATATTCTTTCATGAAAAATTGAATTGCACCTTTCCTTGTATACCCTTTGGAGAAGGTCGGGTCTAGCTCAATGCACTTCTCTGCATCTTTAAGACCTTCAGGCATGGCTCCCAACTTGGTGTAGCATGCAGCCCTATTGCTGTACACCTGTAGATAAACCACATCCCGCGGCAGATTGTAAGGATCACAACAAAACACAACCGCAGACAACAAATGCAACACGCATAGCAAGGCACCAGAAAGAAAGAAGGGCAGCAATTGAGACATTCAAAATCATCGACGGAGTAAAAAACATAGACATAGGACACTTCAAAGTGCCCAGTATTTCTTAAAATAGGACACTTTAAAGCAAGCAATCCATAACATTGTTGCTACACAAACAATTCAGTAAATCTTATATGGTCTGTTTGGTTACCTGGATGTTCCTAGCCTGGCTCAAAAAAGCAACCAGGCTAGGCTAAGACAGGCTCTTGGGATGCAAGTGTGGGTTGTTTGGTTGCCTGGTTATGATGAGCCTGCATCTATGGAGATGTTTGGTTGGTTGCATTAGAGAGGCAGCATGCATTGTGTTAAGGTGGAAAAAGTTGTTAGCAAAGCTTCTACATGCCTTAAAATACTTTAGTAGCCATTAGTTAGATTATTAAGCCTTAACCCACTTTAAAATATACACTAAACCACCACTTAATATGCACCAACCACTTCCAAATCACACAAATAGTTGGGCCTGGCTCCGGAGGAAAGCTCAATTTTTGTGTTTCCAACGAGCCTGGCTCTAGAGGGAATCTTGCATCCCATGGGCCTGGCTGCTTTTTACATGCAGACAACCAAACTAGAATTCCAAAACAGATTCTGCATCCCACGAGCCTGGTCCGAGGCCATCCAAGCAACCAAACACACCCATAGTAACTCCAAGGAAATTACCATTCAATGTTCTACAATCTGTTGAGTTCCATATGCTGTGAGTTGCAAGTTGCAACCACCAAAGTTCTTTGTCCATCATACAATACCAATGTGATAATGATGTAGAGCCGTTCCCAGATAATTCAAATTATGTATATATACAAGAAGGCTGCAAACAAATCAGGGGTGCATGATATAGTTGTAGCTCATAACACACACGCGCGCACGTGAGCATACACACACAGAATCAAGAAATGTAACCTGATATAGAGTAAAGAACAAAAGAATATTCTTTATCCCAAAAGTTCCATATGTTGAAACAACAAATCACCTTTTCCATAACATATATACCTAGGAAGTACAACACTATACAAATAACAAGCATGTATAATGAGCAATAGGGGCAGAAGAAATTACCCTAGGATCCTTCGGGTTTCTTCTGAGAGCCTCAGTGTAATGCTTTACTGCTTCTGGATATTTTTGCTCCTTGAAAAACTCATTACCTATAAAAACCATAAGATAAGTTACCCTATTATGAGCACAAACAACACATTAAAGCTCAAATCTGTAATAGATAACCACCACAAGAAGCATATAAGAAGATAAAGAAAGGAGGGGGATGACAATGTAGTGATTCTCATACCTTTCTCTCTCTCCTCATCTGCTAACTTTGGGTCATAGTACTCTTGTTGCTCCAGCTCTTTCTTTGCCCTCTCAGCCTCATTTAGCTTTTTTAGAGCGTCTGGATTCCGATGCTCAGTTAATGCCTTCTGGAAAGTCTCAATGGCAATATCGTAGTCCTTAGAGGTCTTAGCAAGTTTGACCAGGGCGGTTCCTTTTCTTGTCAGAGCCCTTGAAATCATCTTGAAATCAGCATGAAGTTCCCTTCCCCTCTCCACCGCCTTATCACAGTCCTTAATGCATTCATCGTACTGGAGACAGAAATTGATATTAGATACCAAGTAACAAGAATTAACATATTTTACCAGGATAGCTTTGGTCACAGAAAACAAGGAGACAAAGCTCGAGACATGATCTAGTAACTAAGTATAGTAACCTGTTTCATAAACAGGTCACATAATTGATCATCACAGTAGCTCATACATGGACTTGCAAAAAGGAATAATAATGTGCTCTTACTCCTAGAAGTAAACCAAAGTTTCCAGTTAAGGTAACAATCATGCAAGACCATGTCGCTGTTTCTCAGCTGTAAGCACTTTTCACAATCTTATCTATCAATATGAAACCTTTTATTGGGCAAACACTGTTAAATATTGGTACCAATAAATATGTGGCTTCCCCCATGAGGCCTAGGAAGCTCTTTTTGAGCCAAGCCAAACTTTAGACTTCAGATGTAGTACAGTTCAAATGCACCTCTTCCATATCGAAAGGGCATCTTTGATCTTACGCGTGATATAGGTGAGGAGGTGCTCATGAGCAAGATGGAGGGGCGTTTGCTCAGGCAAAAGAATTTCAAAACTGAATTTTCCTTTTTGGGTAGTATGCAAAGCAAAAGAAACAGAAATTTGAATTGGTATTACTTGGCTAACATCAACAGTTTAATTTAGATGTCAACAGTTTTAGACCTCCCTCAACTGTCCTAATGTGGTCTGATGACTGGTAATCTCTTGTATCTTAGTGCTCAGCAGTTTAGCACAGCAATCAAACAACTAATCCTCTCAATTGCTGGTCAATGTATCTGGTGCCAGCACCTAATTTTTCAGTAGTCAAAACTACTAGCAATTCGCACACTGCCGCACCAAGCACATGAACAATGGTGTGAACTCAAAATCAGCAAGGCATGAACTCACTACAACAAACCTCACCTTTCCCATCTCTATGTACACCGCAGCGCGGTTAGTGAGGTAGGAGATGTCCTCGTCGTCAAGTTCCATGGCTTTTGTGTAATGTTGGATCGCCGTCTCAAAGTCCTTCTTCTTGTAAGCTGCGTTCCCCGCCTCCTTCTCCTTCTGAGCAGCCGCTTTCCTCTCCTTCCGCTCCTTCTCCTCGTCGCTCACTTCCATCTGCTCTGGCTCAGGCTCCGCCTCCCTCGCCTTCGTCTCGGGCTGCTGCTGCTGCTGCGGCGGCGGCGGCGGCGGCGGGGAAGACTGGGACGGCTCGGATGCTTCGGGTCTCTGGATCTTGATGTTAAGCATGAGACTGAGCACCTGCATCATGCGGGGTTCGGAAAGGTACATGTTGAGGCTGCTGGGGTTCCGCTGCACCTCCCGCAGCATCTGCATGAAGTCCGGCTGCTCGAGATAGGCGCGCGTGGTGGGGTCCGATGCGATCTTACTCCAGAGCTCGGGCCCCTGGAACATCTGGCCGATTGCGTCAGCGCCGGAAGGCGGGCGGCGCGGCGGGGCAGCGGCGGCCTTCTTGGCGTCGGCGAGGCCGGCTTTGAGGCCCTCGTTGCTGGGGTCGAGGGCGAGGCCCTTCTCGTAGGCGGTGACGGCGCTGGCGGCGTCGCCGAGGCCGAGGTGGGCGGCGCCGAGGCGAGAGTAGCCCTTGGCCCAGTCGGGCTTGAGCTCGACGGTCTTCTCAGCATCGGCGAGCGCCTCGGAGTAGCGGTGGAGCGAGGCGAGCGCCGCGGAGCGGTTGGAGTAGAGGACGTGGTTGCCGGGGGCGAGCGCGATGGCGTCCGTGAAGTGCCGCGCCGCCTCGTCGAAGCGGCCGGCCGAGAAGGCCGCATTACCCTTGGCCTTCGCCTCATCGGCCATGGCAGGCGGCAACGCTCCGATCGGATCGGGGGCGGATTCCGGAAGCTTCCAGAACGTTTGGCGGCTGGGGGGGTTAGATGGGGATTAAGGCGAAAAACAGGCGAGGTTTTATCCGGGACGAACAGTCGGTGTATTATTCGTCGGATCCCAATTCACAAGGGTTCCGGAAGGTTCCGCCGGAGAGCAGCGACTGGCCCCGTTACGAACTCCTGGTTTACGTTTTGGACACAGGAAAGCGCACGGGATACCGTGACTCATCCCTTTTCTCCCCTCGTTTTCACATGCGGGCTTCTCGTCGGCCCATCACACAAGCCGGTGATTTGGGGATCGAATTGGGCCATTGTTTCGGGGCTTGGTAAGTTGGTAACCGGGAGACGCACGCGGCACGCGCTTGAGTTGTGTCCTGCCGCACGCCGAAGCATGGCTGCCGCAAGGCGACGAGCCGCACCACCACCTCACGCCCCACGTGTCGGCGCTCCAGGATGCCCTCCCTGCATGGCGGCATGGCGCTGGCGCCTACTTCCTCCGCTCCCCGCGCCGCTCTCCTCTCCCGTACATTTCGGCTCTCCCGGCTACCGCTCATAGACCATAGTAGCGTCGTACACGCCGCAAGGGGATGGCGGCGTTGTGGTGCTTCGCGTTGCTCTTGGTGCTGTCGGCGGCGGCGGAGGCCGACGCCTCGACGGGGAAGTGGGAGCCGGTGATTCGGATGCCGGGGGAGGAGAAGGAGGAGGTCGGCGTCGGGACGAGGTGGGCGGTGCTCGTCGCCGGCTCATCCGGCTACGGCAACTACAGGCACCAGGTGAGCGTGGTCCGAGGTCATAGGCGTGGGCGCATGCGTATGCGTTTGCGCGCGTCGTCGGTGCGTCTGGAGTTCGCTTTAGGGCTTGGAACGGAAGGACGCCGATCTGAAAACTTGGGGTTTGCCGAAGTTCTCTTGCAGGGATGCAGAAAGGGATGTGAATTTTGCGAATTCGGTTTCTTGTTTTTATGCCTAGGATAGATTGAGACAAAATTTGGCACTGACAAATTCACTGGAATATACTGACTTTCGATCACTAATGTTCACTGAAATTATGTAGCACACACTAAAACTTGATTGAACATTCGCCTGCTGATATAGTAAATGCGTGCTAATTTTATCTCGTTTGATTCAAAATTAGAACGAAGAGAGCTGAGCAAGCAATTATGTTCCATGGACCGTTTGCTTAAAGGTTGATTTATTTTTGATGCGGTGCAGTCCGATATATGCCATGCATACCAGATATTGCGGAAAGGAGGGCTGAAAGAGGAAAACATTGTGGTGTTTATGTATGATGACATTGCCAATAGTGCACTCAACCCGAGGCCAGGGGTTATCATCAACCATCCGGAGGGCGAAGATGTTTATGCTGGTGTCCCAAAGGTATTACTTGGTGACTTCTCCTATTATTCTTTCCTGCTTGCAAGGAAACATTAGGGTCGTTTTCTGTCCAACCCTGTTCATTTAGGTGGTGCCAGTGCCCCTACTTGTATCATGAAGACATGAACAGCTAGCGGTGGTAACTCGGCTGGTACACCATCTTTCTGGATGATGACAACATGAAGATCACTCAACATGGTTCAAACTAGCTGAAATCCTATTCAATTGCACAATCCAGCATCATATTCTTATCAAGACATATCAATTGATATCACTAACCAAATGGCAAAGCATACCTGCTAGCTCATGCCAATCTAAAGTACTTTATTGCAACGTTCTGCAAACAAGCAGATCATTCTAACCGAGTTTGGGTCATTTTTAATCAAATATTTGAATTATCTTAACCTATTTGTGAATAATAGAAAGCGATGTTTGGAAGGAAAGAATGGGCATCAGGTTGCATCCTTTTATCATACCATGAATTCCAGTTATCTTTTCAAGTAGTTCACCATTGGCATGTTCTTTTTGAGCTTCACATGGCTTAAGATCTGTGTATAGCAGAAGTGCAGAATTTATATATTATCCTTTTTCTCCAAGTTTGATGATAATAACATCCTTTCCAATTCCAGGACTACACTGGAGATGAAGTTACTACTAAAAACTTCTATGCAGTTCTCTTGGGCAATAAAACTGCAGTCACCGGAGGGAGCAAGAAGGTCATAGATAGCAAACCAAATGACCATATATTTATCTATTACTCAGACCATGGGGGCCCTGGAGTTCTTGGTGTGTGGAAGTTGCATATGCTGCTTTGTTGTGTAAGTTAATTTTGTTCGTCATGCATATTGACATTTGCAAGTTTCAGGTATGCCCAGCCTGCCATATCTTTATGCTGCTGACTTTATGAAGGTGTTACAAGAAAAACATTCTTCTAATACCTATGCAAAAATGGTAAGATTGTTCTTAGTTACTTGTTTGTGGAAAGCTTATGCTGTTTGACTGAAAGCAGCATTACATTTGGGCAGGTTATATATGTGGAAGCGTGTGAAAGTGGCAGTATTTTTGAGGGTTTGATGCCTGCAGACCTTAATATTTATGTCACAACAGCATCTAATGCAGAAGAAAGCAGCTGGGGTACATACTGCCCAGGAATGGAACCATCGCCTCCTTCTGAGTACATTACCTGTTTAGGTGATCTCTATAGTGTTTCTTGGATGGAAGACAGGTATGTAACCAGTACCTTAAATTCATTGTTGCAAAATAATTTTACGTGACTGTTAGTGCTTAGCAGAATATACTACAATGTGTAGTAATCTGTGAGTATCTTTAATTGAGTTATTTCGCATTGGTGTGTAGCAACAGCAAGAAGGAATGTGTAGCAAGTCTTTTTTTCCCTTCTTTAGTTCCAAAGTACATACCATATGACCTGCAAATCCAGATTACATGAATATGTATTATTATATAGTTCCTTAATTACAAGTCTGCTGAAGAATTTCATTGTAGATTCCGAAGTATACATTTAATGATGTGTTTAATCATCTCAATATTTGGCAGTGAAACTCACAATCTGAAGGAGGAAACAATCGAAGAGCAGTATGAAGTGGTGAGTCTTGGTCTGCTTTTTACCTATTTCATTTGCATTGGTAGATTCCCAGGTAGTCACAGCTTTGTGGACAGGTGAAGAAGCGTACCTCAGACTTGAACAGCTATAGTGCTGGTTCTCATGTTATGGAATATGGGGACAGGACCTTCAAGGATGAGAAGCTTTACCTTTATCAAGGTTTCAATCCTGCAAATGCCAACATCACAAACAAGCTATTTTGGCAAGCCCCAAAGGCTGCAGTCAACCAAAGAGATGCAGATCTTCTTTTCCTGTGGAGGAGGGTAAGTTCTAGTTTTAATCCAGTCTTTCAATTGGTTTGGTAGGTTCCTTTGTAAAAGTAAACTGAACTTTCCGTTTAAAAAAATAGAAAACTGAAATGAGTAATGTACTGCCTCTGGGACCGACTTTAGTCCTCTTTGTTGCATTCTTTTTTCCTTGTGCAAGAAATTAATCCAACAGACTGAATAGAGGTGGCTATGATGTCCGTACCTTAAAGTGGTTCTTAATTACGATCTACTATTTTTTCTAAACTAAAGCTGTAGTCGACATGGATAATTTGGGTAGTTTTGCAGCATGCTGATGTCAGGGAAGGTCGCCATATCTCACTATTTTCCAACTCTTAGGTCCTTTGGCGATTTGGTGTCTATGCTGAATTTCAGTTGCTGTTTTCATTAAAGTATTTCTTTTTCACAGGAGATTTTCCATTTAAGTTTTACTTACTCAGTTACTGGGATTTCGGAACTGATAGTACTGCTATACTGTAAGCAAAAGCACGCTATGTAATCTGCACAGAGAATTAACATCTGCAATCTATGAATATCTGTTTGGTTTTGGCTTGTGCTTCGATCCTCTGTTTGCTCAAGGTTTCTTGGTTTGGTTTCAGTATGAGCTGTTACATGAAAAATCTAAAGAGAAGGTGGATGTGCTGAGGGAGATCAGTGAGACAGTAATACATAGGAAGCATCTTGACAGCAGCGTCGATTTTATTGGAAAGCTTCTCTTTGGATTTGAGAATGGACCTTCAGTGCTTCAAGCCGTTAGACCTTCTGGTCAGCCACTCGTTGACGATTGGGATTGTCTGAAGAGAATGGTAAGTAGGAAACTCTTACCTGTACTCGATTTATTGAGATAACTCGCTGGTGTTATGTCAGTAGTTCTGTTTTCTGAGTGGTTATCGTTGCTTATGCTCATTTGACTTATGTGATGAGCTTCTTCAGGTGCGAATCTTTGAATCCCATTGCGGGTCACTCTCCCAGTACGGCATGAAGCACATGCGGGCATTTGCAAATATATGCAACAAGGGTATTCCTGACACCACAATGAAGGCAGCAAGCATCAGTGCTTGCGGCAGTCACAACTCGGCAATATGGAGCCCGTTGATCCAGGGCCACAGCGCTTGATCGATCTTCTGCTGTACATGTTACTCGGCCTCTAACTTACGTGAATGTGTATATGTAGTACTTCAACTTACGTGAATGTGTATATGTAGTACTTCAACTTACGTGAATGTGTATATGTAGTACTAGTGCAACATCCGTAAAAGACCTTCAGGCTGCCAAAAGAAACTATACAAGAATGTGCCCCTGTATGTCGCTTTACCTGTTTACTATATGGATGTCGTGTGTGTATTAATCGTGTGTTTGGTGTGTGGTTAACTGAACGCAACAATTAGGACAAAGCGTATGAATGTCGCTGCAGTGCAATGCAACCCGTAGTGATACATTCACAAGCAGGCCATGTGTAGTAGAAACCTCAAGAACATTACTGAATCTATACTGGTGACAAAATGCATGCGATGATGACAAGCTCCACGGTGTTCATGAATGCGGACGATGTCTGTCGGTTTGAAGCAGTTGCATGCAGCTAGTATGCGTCTCTCTTCAGTATTCAGCACAAGCCCTCCTTGAATTTTTAGTCATCCCATGTCATCTAGTCTAACGCTTCACCTGCAGATATCCGATGCAGAACGGGCAGAAGATTCTAGTTTGCTAGCCTGCATTGAAACATTGGTTTACTGTGTTAGTTTAATCTAGGCTTAATTAACGACTTCATTTTGTTTCCTTTGAGATTCAAGTAGGACAAGAAAAGATCGCTCGACTTCAGAGAGCGTACATGCTTTTCTGAGGAAAGAGATGAACACCACGAGGAGTGCTAGCCCAGCCAAGATGCCAATTATTATCGCCACAGTCCTCCCAACATCATCTCCCGAAGAATCTACCACCAAACCGAAGAGCAATTAACTGGGTTAGCTTGATAGCTTATGGCTTCTAGTTTAAATATTTAAATTATGGCTGTTTGCGAGAAGTAATACGCAGAGAGAAATAGTCGTATGCGATTTTGACCGGCACAATTGAACTCAGAACACTTTTTACTATAATTTTTCTATTAACACCATCTTAAAAATCGCACCGTTTAAAAACTAGTTACAGCAAACAGTATAAGTATAAATCAACTTTAAATCCAAAAGAACCGGCCATATACAACTAGAGTAGTAGCATATAGAGCTATGTATAAATTAAATCGAAGTGCTTTACAAAGAATATATTCAGTATGGTAGTGCCTGGATCATTTGCATAACCTTAATTAGTATTCTATCCGTTCTTTTTCACTTAACTTTCTAAAATCCATACCGTCAAATTTTCTAAAGTTTAATCACCAATAAATTTAAAACTATCCAGATTAGCTATACGAAAATTATATCATTAAATTTGTCATTAAAAATATTTTTGTAATATTACAATTTTATTAGCATATTTTAATGTAAGGCTTTGCCGTAGCCTATGATCTCATAATAACTAACACCTTCTTTAGAAAGAGATATTCTCATTTAGTTACCTTTAGCAGTGGTCAGCACTCTAGCTAAATTGATTTCGTTCTTGTTAGGAGGGAGAACAAATGAGCATACATAGACTGTAAAGTTATACCTGAAGAGTATGTTGTCCAGCAACATAAGTTGGTAGTCTCTAACTTTCGTTTTAGGTTACGGGTTCGACAAGCTAAGATCGCCAGATCCACGAGGACGAAGTGGTGGAAATTCAAAAGAGATACCGCACAGGCATTTAAGGAGATGATGGTCAGAGAAGGGACGTGGAACGTGGGAGAAACGAATAGTATGTGGACAGAGATGGCAACTCGCATTAGGAATGTGGCTACGGAGGTGTTGGAGTGACCCAATGGACAAGAGGAGAACCAAAAGACATATGGTGGTGGAACGAGGAAGTGCAAAAGGCTATTGACGAGAAGAAGATATGCTACAGGCACATGCATCATGATAGGAGCGATGACAATGTACAGAAATACAAAGCAGCAAAAAAGAATAAGAAGAAAGCGGTGAGTGAGGCACGAGGCAAGGCATATGAGGAAATCTATCAGAAACTAAGTACAAAGGAGGGAGATAAGGGTGTCTACAAGGTGGCTAAACTTCGAGAAAGGAAGATGAGAGATTTCAACCAAGTTAAATGCATCAAAGACGACACTAATAGACTTTTGGTGAAAGACGAGAAGATCAAGAATAGGTGGAGAGATTACTTTGACAAGTTGTTCAATCATGATAATGATCACAATATGATTGAATTGGATGATGCTTTTGATAACACCGATAGGAGGTTTGTTCGAAGAATCCAGGAATCGGAAGTAAGAGATGCCTTAAAAAGGATAAAAGTGGGTAAGGCATTGGGGCTGATAACATCCCTATTGAGGTGTGGAAATGTCTAGGAGAAGTAGCGATTGTTTGGCTAACTAATTTGTTCGATAGCATTTTTAGATTGAACAAGATGTCAAATGAGTGGCGGAGGAACACATTAGTACCAATTTTCAAAAATAAATGAGACATTCAAAGTTATACTAATTATAGAGAAATTAAACTCATGAGCCACACAATAAAGTTTTGGGAACAAGTGCTTGAGCGCCATTTAAGAAAAGTGACTATCGTGACGATAAATCAATTTGATTTTATACTGATACGTAGTGAAATTTTAAGATGTACTGAAAACGTAAGAACGCGAAAAAAGCGCACGGGGGAAGCGCCTGCTTTGCTTCTTAGTGGGTAAGCTAGTAAGCTTGAGTAACATCGATCCAAAGGGTTCGAAAAGTTTATGCCAGGGGGATATATTCTGCCTGTTCTCTTTATCAACTTTGGAAGTTTACCAATTTGGAATCTATTCCCACTTCCATGTCGCCTCACTTATCACTACTTCACTAGTCGCTACTTGCAACCAACGACTAATCCGCGTATCAGGTACGCTCGTTCTCTTTTAAGATTTAGATCGCCGCTGTTGTTTAATCCCACATATTTGAATTTGTGCGCCTCAAACTTCTTTAATCAAAGAATGTTGAACATAAATAATCTATTTCATCTTCTGACGAGAGAGAGAGAGAGCTTGTGATCTGTTTCACAATCCTCAGAATGAAGGTGATCAGTATGTGACATGGTTGCGTACCTTGTGAGGAGCGGAAGTAGTGACCATTTGCCCAGTACCTCACGTAGCACTGCGCCAGGTACACGTCGGCGGCCAGCGCCGTGCCGCACGTGCCCTTGAGCTGCCCCACCGCCTGCGCCAGGCAGGCGGTGCAGTCGGCCGCCGCGATGTCGCCGAGGCACTGCGCGACACCATGCACCGTGCCGGAGGTGCTCACTTTGTACCCGGACGCGGCCTGCAGCTCCCCGAGGACGCGGTCGCGGCTCCTCAGGAACTCTCCGTCGTCGCTCGTGCTGGAGCTGCACTTGCGGTACGCCGTGGTGGTGTCGGCCCGGCCGATGAAGTCGCTGGTGTCGTACCGCACGTAGCAGCCGTCCACCTGCAGCGAGGCGGCGAACGCGTTGGCGCACACGGCGCCGAGCCGCCCCACCGTCTCCTGCACACACGCCACGCAGTCGCCGGGGCTCAGGTCGCCGCGGCACTGGTAGAGGCCGTAGGCTGCCGTGCCGGCTGCCAGCTGGTCCCCGACGCCGCCGCCGGCGGTGAAGCTGTTGTAGGTGGCGCCGGAGGACGCGGTGGAGGCGATGGAGGTGAGGAGGGAGTTGAGGTTGCTCTCGAAGGCGGTGTTGGGCTCGTACTTGGACGGCGAGCACCCGGCGTAGATGAACGTGCCCGTCGCGGCGTGAACCGCCTTCGGTGCGGTAGCGCCGAGGTGGAGGAGGAGCATGATCATCACGACGCGGCTGCCGAGCTGATGCATGGGCGAATGAAGCTTAGACAGTAACAGGGCGTGCAAACGCGTACGACCTTTCGATTTGGTTCGATCGCTGTGACGCGCGTGTGCCGTCGTCGATGGGCTTATGTTTTGGCTACTCATCGGCCGATCGCTGTGACGATTGCTGCGGTGTTGCTCGCATCAGAGATTCTCGTAGGCCGTCGCGATCAAAAGCCGCTCACTCTTTTTCCAGTGGGCTACCTCGTGCGTGCGGGGGCGCGGTGGCAACTTTGATGTGAGCCAACGAATCAACAATTGCTGCCATTTTGACGAGTTCGCGCCTGAGGTCTTGCCCTCAACAAGCTCCCGGCCCGGCGCGTCAAGCTCGGCTCGGCTGTCGGTATCTCCGGTTGTAGTAAGTAGTGACATGGAGACGGGCAGATGTCTAGCAGAAAGCAAGCGAGTACAAGACTCTGGGGATTTCGTTACTTGAAGACCCTAATGGGCTTTAATCTGTGTATGGTCCTAAATAATTCTGGGCTGGCCCATTGTTTGGGGAATCTATATGTATGGGGAAAACGGGCCTGCTGATCATAGGCGCTGGGCTGGTGTATCTGTGAGTTGTGCGATTCTGTAACGTTTTGGATGCTATCTAGGGACACGAGACAGAAACAGCCGGTGTCTTATCCATATCCCACAGTAAATTCACGTATCAGAAGCCAGCACCTAACCTTTCCTATGGAGTTAGCGTACGTGCATATCAGATTCAGTACTGTAATTGTCAGGCTGCTACTGAACTGTCACTCGTTCGTAGCTCCTTGCTTTCCTGAACCTGAGCACTGGTTTTCTGTTGGACAGTGACTTTGTTCCCTTCTAAGAAAAAGGACATGAAAACTAGAATCATAAGTTTGTCATGGTCATATGTGTTGTGAGTCAGGGGCATATTTGGAATTTCCCAAATTGAGAAAAGGAAAACAAAGAAAAGAGGTCTTCTGGTGGGCCCACTGGCGGTCACCGTGCGAAGAGATAAGGGAGGAGAAGTCTCCTCCCAGCGTGTCCGTGCGATTCTCGTGCGCGTTCCGAGTGGGTCTCGGCGGCGTTCGTCTCCTCGCCAGATCTGGCGATTTTGACAGATGCGAAGAGAGGCGAGCGGAGGCGGCGGCGGGCGTGGGTTGGCGGGTTCTTGAGCCGCCGCTCGCACCACCCCATGACCAACTCTTGTCTTCTCTATTTAAGGCCGCACGGCTCCACGGTAGGGGCATCTCTTCTTGATCCGATCTTATTCCTTTGAGTTGCTTCTCCTCCTGTTCTTGGTTGGCGGAGATTTGAGGCTTCGCGCTATCTCCGATTGGGTTTTGGTTTCGGTTTCGTGAGAACCCTAATTTGGGTGTGGGAAACCCAAGCTCAAAGGCCGAACCGAGGGAGGCGATAGTGGCGTCGGCTACTGCGTGTTTGATTGCTCACGGCGAGCAATCTTGTGATCTTGCGGCATCCTGCATTTCCGTTTTCTTCTTGACTTGGTGAGAAGAGAAAAGTGGCATTGTATCTCCGTGAACCATCTCCACGCTTGCAATAGTGGGTTGATAGGTTTTCGGGACGGTAATTTATCGTGCCTTGCCTCCATTCGGTGTCTTGGTGACTTAGAATATCACCTCCACCGTGAGTATATCGGTTAATTGATGCTTTGCAATTTGTGATCCGTGCGTGAGTATCACTAGTTGAAGATTGCAAATGTTACATTGTTCTGTATGCTCGTGAAGAAACCATCATATCGAGATTAGTCTAGATAACTAGATTGGATTTGAGCTCAACCGAGTTGTTTTCTCTTGATGGCATGTCTGTTTATACTTGATTGAATAGAATTGTTATTTGCAATAGGATTTGGTAGATCAAGTAGACTCATTTACTCAGTTATATTTTCTATCTAGGCTCGTTTGTTCTTATATCATAATCATTAGTGTTGATTACTACTTGTTGATCCTCGCATATTAACAATTAAGACCGAAATTGAGACATTGTTATAATTTGCTTTGCTTTGTTATGTTAGAGAAAATATAAAGAGGAGCTCAAATCTCGATTCTAGTTACTAGAACTTTGTTAAGAGTATCGATATCAACATGAGAAGGCCAAGATGTATGATCTTGAGCAACCATGTTCGAGAGCAATCCAACAACTATTAACTTGTTATATCTTGATTTTAGTCATGATCATTTGGATATGTATGAAAACGACATGTTACTTCTTTAATTCTATATCCCTACATATGTTGATCATATATGTCAAGTTTATAAAAGAAGTAGCATGCAAATACATTAATGTTATGATTGCCATGCTAATGTTGAATTCATATATGATATTCATTTTAAGTATTCACTCATTTTGCAATGACATGATGGATTTCTATATCAATATATTGTTTATGTCATTCTTATGCCATGCTTGGGTGATTACTATTATCATAATTATTATTGGAATTAAAATAGACAATATGCTTATACCGCAATATTTACAACAATACAGAAAACCTATTCTTGAAAGAATGGCTTCCTCATCGGCGTCGTAAAGCTCAAGTCTTTGACGGTGTCAACTTCAACGTTGGCGGCGAGGCCAAGCTTTGGTGATCGACCTTAGGCTCTTCGGGTCATTTCAAGTCCTCCGCGTTTCGCTAGAGATACACAAGCGATGCGTTGGGAAGATGCCAATAATGCGTCTTAGCCCGTTTCTTGGCCATCTGTCTAACCGGTTGTTTGGCGTCTCGTCAACTTCACGAATGCCAAGCAAGCGTGGGACGAGCTTGATGAGAAGTACTCAGAAGGAGATAACGAAACGAGTCCTTTGTAACGCCAACTACTTGAACTATAAGATGGTGGAAGGGCGGTCGGTGATGGAGCGACCACGAGCTTCAACTCCATGTACGTGACTTAAGTCGATCTGTTGTGTCCTACGGAGAAGTTCCAAGTAAGCGTCATCTGGCGGTTACCGCCCTCGTGGCGTGACTTTGTGACCGCTCGTGACATATAAAGGGCGCTGACGCTCAATGAGTGTCACCGCTATCAATGTCGAAGTGCGTGCGGATCGGTGACGGTATGGGAAAGGCTCAAGTCCAAGCTCATCAAGTGGAAGTCAAAAGAGCTGGAGGCCACAGGAAACCCAAATTCAAGAGTCACCCCAATACAAGCTCCAACCAAAGAAAATGAAGAAGAAAAGGAAGACATTATGCATTTTGTTTTGGAGAGGCGGCCATAAGGCCAATCATTGTCGCAATCGAAAGGGCAAGGGTCCTGCTCTGGTCGACACAAAGGCCATAAAGTAGAAGCAAATGTCGTGCTGGCAAGCTCCAGCTTGGAAGAGTATGTACCTCAGGCCTTTATGGCAAATCCATCTATTGATTGGTGGATTGATACAGGTGCTACTAGACATATATGTGCTGATCGATCTTGTTTCTCTTCATTTCGTGGTGAAGGTGGTGGATCCGTCTAATGGGCACGGAGCGCCGCAACAAGACGTGGGATTGGACAGTTTGCACGAAACTCACTTGCAAGACACTCATCCCGAGAGACGTCTTTGTATGTGCTGCGATGACTCGCAACCTCCTTAGCGGTCAATCTTTGTGTAGGCAAGGAATAAAGCTTGTATTTGAGTCCAATAAGGTCATCTTGACCAAGTTTGGTAATTTTGTGGGCAAAGGCTATGATAGCGGAGGCATGTTCCGCTTATCAACTCTTGATTTGAATAATGTAAACATCTTTAATGTTTCCCATTGCAATAAAGTTCATGATATTTGGCATTCACGTTTGTGTCATGTTAATTTTGAAGCCATTATGCGGTTAAGTAAAATGAGTTTAATTCCTAGCTATAATTATGAGAAGGGTTCAAAATGTGAAGTGTGTGTGCAAGCTAAGCAGCCCCGAAAACCTTTCCATAGCGTCGAAGGGCGAAGCACTTCTCCACTTGAACTAATACATTCTGACATCTGTGAGATGAATGGAATATTAACTAAAGGTGGCAAACGATACTTCTTAACTCTCATAGATGATGCAACTAAGTATTGTTATATCTATCTTCTTAAAACGAAAGATGAAGCACTTGAACACTTTAAAATCTATAAAGTGAAGTTGAAAATCAACTAGAAAAGAGAATCAAGCGGTTAAGATCGGACCGAGGAGGTGAATCGTTTCACATGAGTTCTCCCAATTCGTGAAGAAAGTGGAATAATTCATGAAGTTACTCCACCATACTCACCCCAATCAAATGGAATAGCCGAAAGAAAGAACCGAACTCTTTGTGACTTGGTTAACGCCATGCTTGAGTTCGGTATCTTGGGACTATTGGTGGGGTGAGGCGGTTCACTGACTAACTATATCCCGAATAGGGTTCCACCTGCAATCGGGAGGAAACGCCCTATGAAGGATGGAAGGAGAAAACCCAACTTATCATTTCTTGGACTTGGGATGCCTTGCAAAGGTTCATGTACCATTACCAAGAAAAGGAAGATTGGTCCTAAGACCGTTGATTGTGTCTTTCTAGGATATGCTTTACATAGCACGACTTATAGATTCTTAGTGGTCAAATCCAGGTGGTTGACATCACTACAAATATAGTGATGGAATCTCGTGATGCGACATTCTTTGAGCAAGTGTTTCCTATGAGACCAAAGGAAGTTAGTGACCATTCGGTTTAGATGATCTCTATTCTTCCCAATGTGGATAACACTACTTGGGTTTGGAGTTGAGGAGGGTAAGAGAGAGAAACGAAAAGTCACTTGGTGAAGACTTTGTCACCTATGTCGTGGATGATGAGCCACGAACACTTTCGAGGCATACGCATCTCGGGATGTGGATTCTTGGAAGGAAGCGGTCCGTAGCGAGATGAGTTCCATCATAGCTAACGGAACTTGGGAAATTTCGGATCTCACTTTGGTTGTAAGCCGGTGGGGCGCAAATGGATCTTCAAAAGAAAGCGTAGACCTGATGGTACTATTGAAAAGTATAAGGCCCGTTTAGTGGCTAAAGGTTTCACGCAAAAGAAGGAGAAGACTATTTCGACACATACTCTCACGTGGCTCGTTTACCCACAATCCGAGTGCTTTTAGCAATAGGCTGCATACAAGCTCCTAGTACATCAAATGGATGTAAAGACCGCTTTCCTAAATGGAGAGTTGGATGAGGAGATTTATATGCAACAGCCTGAAGGATTTGTGGTTGAAGGGCAAGAAAAGAAAGTATGTCGATTGATCAAATCCTGTATGGTCTAAAGCAAGCTCTAAGCAATGACATGAGAAATTTGATAGTACGATGACATCGGTCGGCTTTTGTGTAAATGAAGCCGATAAATGTGTCTACTATCGGTTCGATGAGGAGAAGGTGTCATTCTATGTCTTTATGTAGATGACATATTGCTTTTGGGACCAACATGGATGTGATTAATAATACAAAGTCTTTCCTTTCCCGAACTTTGATATGAAAGACCTGGGTGAAGCTGATGTTATTCTAAACATCAAGCTTATAAAGGGTGAGAATGGGATTACTCTTTCACAATCCCATTATGTGGATAAAGTCCTAACGATTTGGGTTTATGGATCGTAAGCAAGATCCACACCCTATGATCCAAATGCAAAGCGCATAAGAACACGGGCATGGGAAGGATCAACTTAGATATTCTCAAATTATAGGATCACGATGTACTTAACTAGTGCAACGAGGCGGACATCTCATATCTTTGTTGCAGATTGAGTCGTTATCGTCCAATCCAGGAGATGATCATTGGATAGCACTAGAAAGAGTACTCGATATTTAAAGGAACCTCTAAATTGGGAATACATTATTCAGTCATCCGCGGTCTTGGAAGGATTGATGATTCCAACCGGATCGTGACTCGGACGACATGAAGGCTACAGTGGTTATGTATTCACTCTAGCGGTGGGGCCGTTTCATGGAAGTCTTCAAAGCAGACTATCATTACGGTCCACAATGGAGGCCGAGCTAGTTGCACTAGATTCGTGGTACAGAAGGCGAATGGATTCGAGAACTCCTTTCGACCGCCTGTCTTTGGAAAAACCGATTCGGCTATATTGATCTACTGCGATAACCAAACCGTTCTGGTTAAGGCGAAGAGTAGAAAGGACAATATGAAGTCCTCAAAACACATAAAGAGACGACTTAAGTCGATGCGGCATGCCGAGAGACGGTGTTATTTCAGAATACATCCGATCCGAAGGAACTTAGCGATCCTTTCACTAAAGGATTGGCTCAAAAGTCATCCTTGCGACATCTCGTGGAATGGGGCTTATACCGTATGAAGGTTCACATCGGTAGTAACCTATCCTGGAGATCGGAGATCCCGTGAACTAGGCTCTAGGACAACAAAGCGTGTGAAATTAGAGAGCACATCTAACGGGTCCCATTAGCTGCAGTGCTCTTTCTGTATGGAAGGTTGAGCAAAGGCTCTTAATGAACTCAAGGTCTATACATGACTTATGGAGTCGTCCTACAGGACTCCTAGAAGAGTTCACCTACGTGAGTATGATTGTGAGGTCGCAATCAAAGGAAGATAAGGGTATACTTCTTTAAGTACTCATGAGCTAGATACGGGGACATGACCGGAACGTCCCAACCCGAGAGGGAAAGGGCAAAGCCCAAGATCTGAGAATGTGACTTGGGCGAAAGCTCTCACACCAAGACATTGGATCAAGGCAAAGTCCTCCTTTGTGCGTGCAGTCGTAGTCTTTGTCGCTAGACTTTGGGTTCAAACCCGAAGGTACCCATCGCCGAACAATTGTATATTAAACAAGATATTAAAAATCCTTTACCAATTGGTAAATTGGTGGGGATTGTTGTGAGTCAGGGGCATATTTGGAATTTCCCAAATTGAGAAAAGGAAAACAAAGAAAGAGGTCTTCTGGTGGGGCCCACTGGCGGTCACCGCTGAAGAGATAAGGAGGAGGAAGTCTCCTCCCCAGGCGTGTCCCGTGCGATTCTCGTGCGCGTTCCCGAGCGGGTCTCGAGCGGCCGTTTCGTCTCCTCGCCAGATCTGGCGATTTCGGCGGCATGCGAAGAGAGGACGAGCGGAGGGCGGCGAGGCGTGGGTTGGCCCGGTTCTTGAGCCGCCGCTCGCACCACCCCGCAGACCAACTCTTGTCTTCTATTTAAGGCCGCACGGCTCCACGGTAGGGGCATCTCTTCTTCGATCCGATCTTATTCCTTTGAGTTGCTTCTCCTCCCTATTCTTCGGTTGGCGGAGATTTGAGGCTTCGGCGCTATCTCCGATTGGGTTTTTGGTTTCGGTTTCGTGAGAACCTAATTTGGGTGTGGAAACCAAGCTCAAAGGCGAGGCGAGGGGCGATGAGTGGCGTCGGCTACCTGCTGTGTTTGATTGCTCACGGCCAGAGCAATCTTGTGATCTTGTGCGGCATCCACAGCCTTGGTTTTCTTCTTGACTTGGTGAGAAGAGAAAAGTGGCATTGTATCTCGTGAACCATCTCCCCGCTTGCAATAGTGGGTTGATAGGTTTTCGGGACGGCAATTTATCGTGCCTTGCCTCCATTCGGTGTCTTCAGGTGACTTAGAATATCACCTCCACTGTGAGTATATCAGTTAATTGATGCTTTGCAATTTGTGATCTGTCTGTGAGTATCACTAGTTGAAGATTGCAAATGTTACATTGTTTCTGTATGCTGTGAAGAAACCATCGATACCGAGATTAGTCTAGATAACTAGATTGGATTTGAGCTCAAGCGAGTTGTTTTCTCTTGATGGCATGTGCATTTATACTTGATTGAATAGAATTGTTATTTGCAATAGGATTTGGTAGATCAAGTAGACTCGTTTACTCAGATTATATTTTCTATCTAGGCTCGTTTGTTCTTATATCATAATCATTAGTTGTTGATTACTACTTGTTGATCCTCGCATATTAACAATTAAGACTGAAATTGAGACATTGTTATAATTTGCTTTGCCTTTGTTATGTTAGAGAAAATATAAAGAGGAGCTCAAATCTCGATTCTAGTTACTAGAACTTTTGTTAAGAGTATCGATATCAACATGAGAAGGCCAAGATGTATGATCTTGAGCAACCATGTTCGAGAGCAATCCAACAACTATTAACTTGTTATATCTTGATTTTAGTCATGATCATTTGGATATGTATGAAAACAACATGTTACTTCTTTAATTCTATATCCCTACATATGTTGATCATATATGTCAAGTTTATAAAAGAAGTAGCATGCAAATACATTAATGTTATGATTGCCATGCTAATGTTGAATTCATATATGATATTCATTTTAAGTATTCACTCATTTTGCAATGACATGATGGATTTCTATGTCAATATATTGTTTATGTCATTCTTATGCCATGCTTGGGTGATTACTATTATCATAATTATTATTGGAATTAAAATAGACAATATGCTTATACCGCAATATTTACAACAATATGGCCTCGTGAGAGCAAGCTAGATATTCCTCCCACACAATATTAGTGCCACTGTACCAGAAACAGGTCTTTTTTGGTCCTTTTCAGATCAGTCTGAACTTACTCTGGTTCGATCATTTCCTAGTTTGAAATTTCCATGAGACTTCCTAGTCATGTACATTCACATCAGTGCAGAGTAGTAGTATTTGGATTTGAACTCTGCAAGCGTGCACTGAATGTACTGGGGCTGTTCTCTGGTCCTGGTCCATTTCTTCTTGTAATAAACGAATATCAAGGCGGAAGAAGGCAAGTAATACGCACCCATGGTGCCTCTTTCTTGTTGATCCTGTTTCCCCAAGGCAGAGAGAGAGAGAGGAAAAAAAAGTGCAGCCTGTGCCAATAGATAAACCTCAAATAGTTCCATTACTGAGTCTGCTTCGAGGCCAACTTGACGTATGGTGTATCTGTGGAGCATAATTTTACCCGTTCTATGGTGTATGCCTGTATGGGGTGATGGTTCACGGGTGTGAACTTGAGAGACCATGTTAAGACCTAGAATATAGTTACGATGAACAATTGACACTTTAGTTAAATTGAATTTGAATTTTACAAAAATTTATAAAATTTAGATTTTAGAGTTGTTGTCAGTGTACCCGGTTGGACCGCTAGGAGGAAGCGATTAGACCGGTGTATGAACGATGGTCTGACCGGTGATCTGGAGTGACATGATGTTGGGTGGTGATCCGACCACTGGGGCGGTAGGATTGATTTTTAGTTGGCGGATGCTTTTTTCGGAGAGCATGTTTTGAAGTTAGGCATGTGCGGTACGATCGGCCGTTGGTTGGCGGTCGGACTAGAGGTGTTTGGGTGGTGTGACCAGCATTGGAGATGTGGTTACACTGGTAGGACAGTAAGACCGTCATAGGAAGTGCAGTCGGACAAGTGGCGGCAACTAGAAAATAATGAGGGGTGTTTTGAGGTGCTTTGAGTGTGAGCACGACATGAGTGCTTGTATTTGATTGTGTTGTGTTGTATGATATATTGTTTTGACTAACATGAGTCAAGTGTATAAAACTTGTGCTCAACATGGCTGCTTTGCCTTTGGATATGTAGGTAGCTTAGAGTACGTTAATGGTCGACGACAATGAACCGGGACTAGGTGGAGGAGCTGAGGTCTGAGAGGTCGTGTAAGTCCAGGTGAGGTTATGTGGCTTAAGCGAGAAGCACAGAGAAGATAATGATCATAAAAGAGGTGAGTTAGTGCATGTGGTATGCCAAGTAATAAGGCCGATGCACATAGAGATGGTTCAGAGGAGTCTGAATACGTGAAGATGTAACAGCTAGTCATTGGACATTATGGGCTATGTATCAAGCATGTGGAGATGCTTTGAGGTGAATGTGAAGACGGAGTCAAGGGAAGATACCTGGAAGTTTCGTCAAGGGCATTTTGATAGTTGACCAAATATCGGGTTAGTGTCTTGATCAAAAACATGACGCGAGAAGGCGCAAATGAGAAGTGGTTTAGGTCAAGGAGAGTTGGAATTGACAAGTAGATCAATTGCCAAAGTTAGGGGTTAAATCTTGTAAATGCTTTGAGAATTGTATGTGAGTGTGTAAAATCCGTGTTAGTGGGGCTGACATGTTCCCCAATAGGCTTAACGGGTTAGACTCATTAGGGTTTTTGCTGGTTATTGAAGGGTAGGAAAGGAGGTGATAGATCCAATGTTTCTAGAGTTGAGGTTTTTGCTCTTCTATCTTACCTCCTTCCATGGTTTGAAAGAGAGTGTTGGAGAGGAAAGAGTGGTGTTTTGGACGCACTTTGTAACCTTCATATTGTTGTAACAATTCCTCTTTATGCGGTAATTGAAGATTAAACCTTGTCTTTCAACTCGCTTGTTGTTTATGTCTTGAGCTTTGTGTGTATCTTGTGTTCTTGATGTGATTTCTTCTCTCCCGAGCTCCCTCTTGGTCTTGTTGTGATCCATAATGAGTAAGAGGCACTAGGAGATCCTTGTTGATCACTTGTTGCCAATTTAGATTACTTCCACAACAAGATTTGAGATCAAGATTGGGTTTGCTTATTCTTTACTTGAATTTGGGTTTTCGTGATTAAGATAGTTTTAGCCCAAATCCTTGTTTTGATTAGCTTGCTATGATATGTAAGAGTAGATCTGGATCATCCTCTTGATTAGAAACTCCTCGAGCAAGAACTAAGTTGGATATTAGGGGTTTGGGTGTTCTTGTGACCTAGATTTGATTTTCCTCAAATTTGTAAACGCGAGCCCAAAAGCTTTGTGGTTGTTAATTGATTTAGGTCCTATTATCTTGAATAAGTCTCATGCAAAATTCAGAAATGTTTGGATGAGATTTGGGTAAATTCTTGATATTTCAGCTTTTAACCCCGAGAGGTTTTCAGGTATGGGAACAGGGGACCAATCAAACTGGCCTCAGACCTACGGTCAGATCGTCCTGCCGGTCAAATTAATCACATATTGGTAGTCTGACCGGCCCTATGTAGTAGGCTATTAATTTTGTTTACTTTTTTCTCTAACTTTATTTTGCTTAGTCTAGTTAGTGTGATATGAATTTGATTGCTACCATAGTCATTTAAGTGAAGATTTTGAATACCTTTCAGAGGAACAAGTTCGAAAATCATTCACCCTCTCTGATTGCTGGAATTGGTCCTATGGACCCTTATCGCTTTCTCCTGGTCAAAGGAAAGGGAAAGTGAAAAGGATTGTAGTCCTACTTCCAAACTAGTCGATTGGAAGATCATGTTTTGTATGACATATATAATCAGCATGCTTGGCACATGATAGGTCCTCAATGCACACAGATTTTATAAGGAACTTCCCTTGTTATCAAACATGATAAGGTAGCTTTGTTAGATTGCTTATTGGATGGTTTATATCTTCTCTAACGATTCACTCACCCTCTCCATACAACACATCGTGTATCAGTCATCTTTTTATGAACATGATAAAGTAGCTTAGTTAGATTGCTCAATGGATGGTTTATATCTTCTCTGATGATTCACTCACTCTTCTCCATACAACACATCATGTCTGAGTCGTCTTTCTACAAGCGGGGGGAATATTGCTCTGATCCTACTTCCTATTCGCTGTTGATGTACAACATGGTCAATGTATGTGTACCAAGGTGGACAAATGTGAGAAGATCTAGCTTAGAAAATTTTACTCCAATGCTTGATACCTGTTGGTGAGACCCACATCCAATAAAAAATATATAAAACCATCTCACCCCTTTATTCTCTCTCTTCCCATTCTTCCTCGTAATTTTTAAGCGTACCAAACAAAGGCAACATGGTACTAGGCTGGTTCCTTGCTTGGTCCCTCTTCCACATTTTGCTCCAATAGGAGATACTAAGCCTATCTTCTTCTCTCTTGTTGGACCCCTTCTATTTCATACATTGTGCATTCTCGATGTTCTCCTCTGGTAAAGGTCACACTCATTCTCTTTGTTGTATTGTACCTTTCACCGTAATTACAACAATCCAAGTACATAAGTATCATGCTCCGGGTATTTAGCAAAAAGGAATCAACTTTTGTGGTCGGCATGGTACTAGGCTCCATGTACACAAGTAGTACACTCTTCATGTCTAAGGAGAAAAACACAAATAAACCAAATTGGGAAAAAGAAAAACATGCGATGATCTCTCGCACCCCGAGAGGTCAATCGATGTTCATCACAAAACCACATCATAAATCATGTAAGATCTTGCCGGGTGCCCCACTCGTTTTTGGTTGTGTAACATCATGTGCAACTCTCGTAGGAACAACACATGCACAAGTACGCAACAAGTCAGCTTTGATTGAACTTTAGTTGCACAAATGGGAAAAAGGGCATGATGTGTCCTTCACAAATGAGCCGCATCGTGCATGATTGCTCTCTTGGAAGTAAATCTTGACATTTAGATCGTTTGCGCATCCAACTAAAGTACCAAGATGTGCAAACAGGGAAGCTATAGTCCAAGTTCAATGCAAAGATAAATCCTAATGGTGTAGGATGGGGCCATCCTACCCAAAGTCATAACAACTCCAACGGATTAGTGATGATCAGATGGCCCATATAGCTCAAATTAAGTATGTCATTGTATCATAGCTTGCTTTCTTTGATTATACCATAGAGAACTACAGATACCTACCTCCTTATTATAACTAAAACAAACAAACGAACACAAAAGCTCAATACTCGCACACAGCACATTGGGATAAAGTTCAGTGAGCACGAATACGGAGCTGCATCCACGTCAAATAAAGCATCGCACTGTTCCATCTAAGCACCTTTGGCTTTGAGAGGCCATCAGGCCAATGCAGTACTTACCAATGAGTTGAGGTTGCAAAGCATCACATTGTTTCATCTAAGCACCTTTGGCTTTGGGAGGCCATCAGGCCAACGCAGCACTCACCAATGAGTAGAGGTTGCTTGTGATACCAAGAGACTATGTCAGAATGTCCACGAATATTTGTGATGAACTATTATCAATGTGTGTTGAGTTGAAATTTAAATTTGTAAAAGATTTATATTTTCAGTCTGGTGGTCTCATCCTGACGGTCAGACCAGTTTTGTTCAATGGTCAGACTAGCCCTATAGAGCAATCAGACCGGCCGTGCATGGCGGTTAGACCGGCTATTTTCTGAATTTCGGCTGAGAGTTCTAAAATTTGGGAAAATTATTGTGGATTGGGTAAATTGATCCTAGGTTAGTGCATTTATATTGCACGAAGTATGTTTAAGCTAACATGTGTCAAGTTGTGAAGAATTTATGATCGAAAATGATTTCTTGGTCTTTGGATGTGAAGAAAAGTTTGGAATCAACTATGGTCAACAAGGAGGACTAGGACTATACTGATGGAGGAGCCGAGGTGCTGAACGGTCAAGTATGTTGGGTGAGATGATTGACTCAAGCATGACACAAGGAATGTAAAGAATGTTGAAAGAAAGGTTCGAGCGACGGGTTGTACCAAGTGGTTTGATCAGTCTAAGTAAGACGTTGTCTGGTGAGAATTAAAACATGAGAGACTTTATCGATGCGTGACAAGCCATTGGTGCACCTACACGTGGCAAGTATGATAATTGTTTGTAAGGGAAGAACAAGACTAGGTCAAATGAGGGATTTTGGTAGTTGGCCAAATACTAGAAATTTAGTTGGATCAAAACCGTGGCACTTGGGAAAGCGGTTTAAGTCAATGAGTTGCTTAAAAAATCATGTGGATCAAAGGATAATGACTTAGCTGGTTCGGTCTCATGTGGTTTGAAAAACGTGTATAGTTAAGTGTGAGTATAAAACCCGTGTGTTGTGAGGTTATCGAATTTCCCCAATTATGCTAATGGATAGTATCCATTCAAGTTAGATTTGGGCTAGCTGGCCCTATCTACTTAATGAGTTAGGGATGGAAGTTTGTAAACGAACCATCCTAACTATTTTATTCTTGAGTTTCTAGGGTTAGGGTTTTAGAGAGAAGAGTGAGTGTTGTAGTGTACTCTGTTGTCCTTATAGAGTGGCTATGAAACATTCATCTTCAAGTAGCAATAGATCAACATTGTTCTTCTCTCATGAAGTGTACTTGTCTTGGTTGATTTGCTTTTGTTATTGTTAGTTTTTTGCCTCTTCTTGATCTTGTTGCATGTCAAAAACGTGTAAGTGATGGAGATGACTCATGTAAATCAAATCACATCTATCTAGGCATTGTGGTTTGTAAGATGTTGCCTAGTTCTTGCTTGATTTGAAGCTCTTCTTGAGGAATCTTAATCCGAGGGTTTTGGCTTCGATTCTTTATGTGGTCTTATTGCTGTGATATGTGAAAACTCATCTAGAATCATTTTGTCTGTTCTTAATCCACTAGCAAGTTGTTTATCAAGTTTTTGATATTTGCCTATTTTAGTGCAACATTGAATGTTTTGAGGAAATATTGGAACTTTGACGAAGATCCATGCGATCTTTGGATGGAATAGTTTTCTGAGACTCTCAGCATGATGTGTGCAAAGTTTCATATCTTTTGATCATGAATTTTGATGTTTGCACTAAATGTGGTTTTGGTCCGGGCTGATTTTTGTTTTAGGAACAGGGGAGCGGTCATACCACTACTAGGCCCAGTAAGACCAGCCGCCGGTCAAACTGGTGGTTTGTGGCCGGTCAGACCGGTTAGGTGCTGATTTTGTGAGGCTTTGTTGTTTTGGGTTGTGGTTTAGATTCAGCTTGTTAAATATGATTTTCTTAGCTTTCTAATTCTGGAGTAAAAAATTTATGAATATTTAGGGAAGATTTTGAGAAAACATCATTCACCCCTCTCGGTTGCCATTGCTGATCCTACAAATACCTTCCAACTAACCGATTGTACCAATTTGTATTCAGTAGTGCCACCGAACGCTTGGCTATATTCTTTTGGATTGTGACTAATAGATTTTATCTGTGTTTTTTAAGACAGTACTAGACATCGAAGATGCCGATGTGACGGCAAACACAGTTTTGAGCTCAGAAAATCATTTAAAAAACCATTTTATTTATTTTAATTTTAAAGAAGCCAAAAACATAAAAGGACTGGGCCATTGGCAATTGAGAACCAGGAAGCCAGCAGGAAGCAGAACGGACTTCCGTCGTTGCAAGAAACCAAAGGTAGCTAGGTCGGTTAGTAGCAAAGAGAACCACGGGATCACACAGGACGTTCGTATTGATCATTTTCCAACATGGACTTGCAAGTTGGGGGAACATGTTGAGCCAAAAATGGCCTCCTCCGTCTCGCCCCCTCGCATCGCATGCACGCCCACAACGGGACAACAAAAAAAAGGTCAAACTGGGGAAAAAATACACATCCAAGTCTATTCGATCGAGCACATATGTATGTACACCGGCCACGGGCTACCACCAGCCGGGCACCTTCCTACCGCCGTCGCCCGCGGCGGCCACGGCCGCGGCGCGCTCGAACCGCGCGGCGGCGCACGGGATGGTGATCCCGCCGGGGTGCTCGAACCCGAACTCCTCCTCGGCCTCGCGCAGCAGCTCCCCGAACAGCGGGTGGTTGAAGTACACCACCGGCACCACGTACCTCATCGACTCCCCGGGCTGGGCGCCGCCCACATACACCGCCACCTGCCCCTTCGGCGTGGACGCCTCCCCAGCGGCGTCCTCCAGCAGCCTGTCCCCGCCGCAGCCCCGCCGGCGCAGGAGCCTCATCCGCCGCGCGAGCGACCTCCCCATGTGAGCATCCGCGGCGGGTTGGCCTGCGGCACGACCAGCTGCTGCTGCTGCTTCTTCGCGCTCCCGGCCGCCGCGGGCGAGTTAGATCCCGCCGGGCACGTCTGCAGGCGGAGGTATCCGCGGCGGCGCCGGCGGTGGCAGAGCGCCCAGCGCCAGAGGCCGAGCAGCTTCCGGCCGAGCCGGAAGCCTCTGTGCCGCCTCGCGAGCATGCAGCTGCTGCGCAGCCTGGCTAGGAGAGATCAGGTCTCCGCTTTCTCGTTGGGTTTCCGCGTGTTTGTAATGACCGGAAGCAACCGTCCTAATGGCGAAGGAGTGTGACAACGGGTTGTTTTATAGGAGACGCCGAGACGGGGCGGACTCGGCGTGTGGGACTGACGATCAATTTGAGCGTTTTATGCGTGATTTTAGCTTGGTTTTGGTCTTCGTCTCGCCCAAATTACTGGCTGGTAAGATTCGGTTGAAGTGGCGACTTCGAGCTTTTGGTCGGTCCCGGTTGGTGGCGTCTTGACGGTGTGCCGCACCGTACACCGTACTAGATAGACAGTTCAGCCGCCCATTTCACGGCAGCCGCGGGTGAAATTTCTCGAGTTTTACTTCTATGCCTTTTTATGGAGGCAACATATTCGTGTTGAAGTATAAGTGAATTATTTATTTTTTTATCAGTTTAAGTTTTTGGATGAACTGGTTGGTGTATAAAACTCAATAATTCATTTTTTTTAAAAAAAAATCAATGTTATTTGAGTTAGTTTAGTGCACACGGATGAAATCGCGTGCGCAGAGTAGTTGCAAAGGACTTGGTTCCGTTTGATATTGATATGACCTATCCACGGACAGCAAACTCTATCATGTTTTAGATCGCGATGGTAGAGGATCCAAAGTTATTAAACAGTGAGCGACAAGCATATCGTTCTAAAAGCACCGTTGGTGTACGCAATGGATCAAAGCTACTTTAAACAAAGGGGTAACTGATGGATCCATGTCATCAAAGCATTTGGGAACAAATCTATTATATAAGTCGATATCAAGCCTTTTTAGAGTTGCTAAGAAAAAGATAAATATGATACAAATTCTCACAAAAATAAATTTTTAGCCCATAATTTGGATCACACAGGACGTTCGTATTGATCATTTTCCAACATGGACTTGCAAGTTGGGGAACATGTTGAGCCAAAATAGCCTCCTCCGTCTCGCCCCTCGCATCGCATGCACGCCCACAACGGGACAACAAAAAGGTCAAACTGGGGAAAAAATACACATCCAAGTCTATTCGATCGAGCACATATGTATGTACACCGGCCACGGGCTACCACCAGCCGGGCACCTTCCTACCGCCGTCGCCCGCGGCGGCCACGGCCGCGGCGCGCTCGAACCGCGCGGCGGCGCACGGGATGGTGATCCCGCCGGGTGCTCGAACCCGAACTCCTCCTCGGCCTCGCGCAGCAGCTCCCCGAACAGCGGGTGGTTGAAGTACACCACCGGCACCACGTACCTCATCGACTCCCGGGCTGGGCGCCGCCCATACACCGCCACCTGCCCCTTCGGCGTGGACGCCTCCCCAGCGGCGTCCTCCAGCAGCCTGTCACCGCCGCAGCCCCGCCGGCGCAGGAGCCTCATCCGCCGCGCGAGCGACCTCCCCCATGTGAGCATCCGCGGCGGGTTGGCCTGCGGCACGACCAGCTGCTGCTGCTGCTTCTTCGCGCTCCCGGCCGCCGCGGGCGAGTTAGATCCCGCCGGGCACGTCTGCAGGCGGAGGTATCCGCGGCGGCGCCGGCGGTGGCAGAGCGCCCAGCGCCAGAGGCCGAGCAGCTTCCGGCCGAGCCGGAAGCCTCTGTGCCGCCTCGCGAGCATGCAGCTGCTGCCCAGCCTGGCTAGGAGAGATCAGGTCTCCGCTTTCTCGTTGGGTTTCCGCGTGTTTGTAATGACCGGAAGCAACGTCCTAATGGCGAAGGAGTGTGACAACGGGTTGTTTTATAGGAGACGCCGAGACGGGGCGGACTCGGCGTGTGGGACTGACGATCAATTTGAGCGTTTTATGCGTGATTTTAGCTTGGTTTTGGTCTTCGCCTCGCCCAAATTACTGGCTAGTAAGATTCGGTTGAAGTGGCGACTTCGAGCTTTTGGTCGGTCCCGGTTGGTGGCGTCTTGACGGTGTGCCGCACCGTACACCGTACTAGATAGACAGTTCAGCCGCCCATTTCACGGCAGCCGCGGGTGAAATTTCTCGAGTTTTACTTCTATGCCTTTTCTGAGAAGGCAACATATTCGTGTTGAAATATAAGTGAATTATTTATTTTTTTATCAGTTTAAGATTTTGGATGAACTAGTTGGTGTATAAAACTCAATAATTCATTTTTTAAAAAAAAACAATGTTATTTGAGTTAGTTTAGTGCACACGGGTGAAATCGCGTGCGCAGAGTAGTTGCAAAGGACTTGGTTCCGTTTGATATTGATATGACCTATCCACGGACAGCAAACTCTATCATGTTTTAGATCGCGATGGTAGAGGATCCAAAGTTATTAAACAGTGAGCGACAAGCATATCGTTCTAAAAGCACCGTTGGTGTACGCAATGGATCAAAGCAACTTTAAACAAAGGGGTAACTGATGGATCCATGTCATCAAAGCATTTGGGAACAAATCTATTATATAAGTCGACATCAAGCCTTTTTAGAGTTGCTAAGAAAAAGATAAATATGCTACAAATTCTCACAAAAATATAATTTTTAGCCCATAATTTGGTGGGTGTTCTAATTTTAAAGGCTTAGATTTGATAATTGACTTAGAGATATAATAATCTATCTATATATGTGCTAATTATACACTTAGAGAAAATATCTAGCCATCAATTTAGCGGGCCCAGTTATAACGACTCAGGTTAAAAGAAAGAGTCTATGTTAAGTACGATCCAAATTAAGAGAAATTCAAAATTAAAAATAAAGAAAAATTAGTAATTTGATTTCCATGTGACTTCCAAAGTAACATCCATAAAATAACTAAAATTTGTAATAATAATTAAACAAAAATTAGTAAATTAAAAGAAAGAGACCATGTCAAGTACAATCCAAAATAGCTAAAATAAAAATAAAATAAAATTAGCAATTTGATTCCATATGAATTTGAAAGTAAACCCCTAAACAAACTAAATTCGAAACAGTAATTAAGAGAAAATAGAAATTGTTTTTTAATACAAATTTTAGTCTAAAACTAAAAACAAATACATGCCAAGTACGATATAAAAACATAGAAATTCAGAATAAAAATTAAAGGATGATTAGATATTTGATTTGTAAGCGAATTTGAAACCTATCTATTATATACTAAAAGCCGATGACATGTATTTAGAGTTGCTATGAAAAAAGAAATATGCTAGAAATTCTAAAAAAAGAAAAATATATGTCCCTTGATTTAGTGGACCCTTATTATAATTAGTAAACGATTGCCATTGGATGTATTAAATAAAAAATAAATCTTATAAGAAAAGACTATCAATTATTATATTTTAGATGAACCCAATAAATAAAAAGAATCATGATGGTCTGCACTAAAAGGTAGATGAAAACAAGGACGTGGATGTGCAAAATAAAATGAGTAAAAGTCATGCATGAGAAAAAGAAAAAGTGTCACTCGATAAGAAAAAAGGAGAAACAAAAAGAAGATAAGATTGATTCTACCTATACACTTCCTGACAACGTGTGTTTTACAACTCTGAATTTTTTTTGCTAGAATCGCCATCGATGTGGTGAATTCTAATTAAATTTGAACTATATCAATCATTGAGTGTTATCTATCATACAATAAAAGTTTAGGATGATTGATTATATCAACTAAAAAGAGAAATAATGTTAAAATCCTCCCAAAAATAAAACAACATTTGGCCCTTAATTTAGTGGACCCTAACTATGTTTAACAATTCATAATCGATGGATGTTACGTGATAAATGAGAACAATTACTAGAAATTCTCATAAAAAGAAAATCATTTAGATCTTAATTAGGTGGACCTTTCTTATGATTAAAAAATTATATCCAATTTTTCTTGTTATACACAAGTACGCATGAAGTTGATTTGCACTGTGATGTGCATGCACGTGTAGTTGTGGAACTCTTGTACGAAATTAAGACGCGAGATGCTAAAAATAGAATTGAACTTGAGCAATCTACGTACAGACACAAACTTGCCTACAATATACATTATAATTTGCATTCTTTTAATTGTATTAATATGGATACAACTATTGTCTCTATTATTGGAGGTACCAATTAAATATTATAAAGAACAAGCATTTTTCTCCCAATGATATAATATATTATTTGTTTAGCATATTCTACTGTACATTAATATCACAAATGAAACCAGTTCTATAAACATGGAAGTAAAATCAAAATGACAATGTTCTAAAAATTATAATATTTGAATTCTTTTCATGTGGTCAGTAACCTTTTTTTTCATATATAGTTTATGAGAAGTACTAGCCCACGATATGCCATCGGTATGCCTCCCGATGGCATACTCTCTCCTTGCGCCACCATTTCCTTCCTCTCTCTTCTCTCGAAGCCTCGCCACTCCTCTCCCCTCCCCTCTCTTCTTTTGCTCTGGAGCAGCTCCACGTGCCTTCTCCGCCGCCGCCCCTCCACCACCACCGTGGTCGGCGACGTTGTCGCCGCCTGCCGCCTCCCGACCCTCCCGCCCGCCCCCTACCCAACCTAACTTCCACAACTGCCGTTGCCACCGCCTCCTACCCTATCCATTGCCCCGCCACCGCCCATCGCTAGACCACCGCCTCCCCTTGACCTTCTTCTATGCCCGGGAGGAAGGATGAACCCGTAGCGAGAGAGCCGGATTCGATGACGGTGGCGAGGAGGGATGGAGCGGCGATGGGAGCGAGAGGGGGAGCAACGACGCTTCGGGAGTGAGAAGGATGGTATACCGTCGAACGATATACCGTTCGATAGTTTTTCTCGTAGTTTAGTTATATGTATATATATATATATATACATATATATCTCAATAAACTAATTAAATATACTTTAAAAATAATAACCGTGCAGGCCACCGTGCTAGTTTGAAAAATAGTACTCCATTAATAAATTTATTCGACATGCAAACAACACTACTACAAAAAGGGTCATCACAGACGATTCGAAATTGCCATCATAGACGGTTTGTAACTAAAACCATCTGTGAAGAAAACTATTACAGACGGCTCGAACAAAAAAATATTTGTGATACTCATACATCACAGACGGTTCTAGTTACCAACTGTCTGTGATTGGCGAGTATCATAGACGGTTGGTATATAGAACCGTCCATGATAGTCCTTTATAGACAATTTATAGCACAAACCGTATGTGATAGTTCATTCTATACTTAAAATTTTTCTATTTTTTGGCTAGCCTCAAGAAATAATGTTACATATGCCCTTTGAAAACAAGCAAATACAGTGGCAAACACAACAACACATTCTATTTCTATTAAGATTAGAATCCATCATTACAGCATAATAAGATAACGAACCCAACTCTTTAACACGACAAGAATATATAAGAAGCAGAGATCCTAGTTGACAGTAGAAGCTGGATGCATCGGATGGCGGCCGGATATCACCGGCAATGGAGAGGCGGCGGTAGCGCCACCTTTGTGGCACGATGGTGAGACTACACAAGACACTCTTACGACACTTACGACAAAAGTGTGTTGTGCAGTCGACCGTGGTGTCACAATGAATGCGCTAGCTCACGGTGATAATCGGCGTTGTCGAGGAACAAGCTGGATGCAGCGTGCGATGTCCTTGACGCTTGCCATCAAGGAAGAGAGGGGAGGGCATCGTATAGCGGCCAGATATCATCGGCAATGGAGAGGCAGCGGTAGCGCCACCTTTGTGGCACGACGGTGAGACTGCATAAGATACTCTTACGACACGACAAGAGTGTGTTGTGCAGTTGACCGTGGTGTCACAACAGAGGCGTTATCTCACGGTGGTAGTTGGCGTCATCGATGGGAGGATGCAGGAAGCTAGTGGATGAACTTACGCGTGGCTGCCGGTGAAAAGGTAGATATGGAGTAATTAATAAGGGCCGAGCGGTGACAAAAATCGGTGCCTGCCATTCGATGTGGAGAGAATGGACGGGGGAGATCGAAATCCTGTGGGATACGCCACGGATCAGTGACGTGTCATTATCAGAGACGGTTTGTTATACGAACCATCTATGATATTAATATCAGAGACAATTTGGTATACGAACCGTCTGTGATAACGCTTAAATATGCGCACCCTAATTTTCAGCTCTTCTAAACTGTCCTCTTCCTCATCTTCTTCACCAGATTTCTCAATAATGACATCTAATATTCTTTTGATCTCCTTCCTCTCATCTATCCATCATGAGTTGTTCGGCCGCAACCTTACACAGGCGGCCAACAATTTACGTATGGAGTAGCTCCTCTGCTCACGCCCTGCTCTCCTTCATCGACTCGCTTCCATCCGTCAGCTGGACCTCATCATCTGCCGTCGACGGAGGTGTCTCGTTGTCGCTTAGGAAAGGGAAACCGTCCTCAGCCTCGTTCTTCTCTGCAATGTGCACAAAGCGGAAGAAGCTCTTGCGGCAGTGGATAGACATATGGATAACATTACCGATCAAGCAGAAGCGGGCCGATTCTGAGGAAGCTTATCATGGCATCCTCTTTGAGATTATGGGTCTTGCTAATGATTTGACCAGGCTAGAGGAGGAAGTGGAGAGGGCAAAGACAATCTTCACGGCATTTGAGAACTCAGCGGCTGATCCTCCAACTCTAAAAGTTGAAGAAGCATATGAAATCCAGAAGACTAAGATGTTGAAATCTCTTTTTTGGGACTTTTGTAATAAATTTGCCTTGAATTTGTCTCTTGTCTCGGCAGCTTCTGTAATTCATACGACTAAAGGCAAAACATAGACGGTTCTAAATAAAAACTGTCTATGATAGTTTCATAGACAATTCTAATTAAAAATTGTATGACAATACGTATGTCACAGACGGTTTTTAAATCTAACCGTCTGTGATAGTTTTAGAGACAATTTTAGTCATGAATCATCTGTAATAATTAAATCACAGACATCTCGTATGAACTGATTGTGATGAGACATCTAATATAAGTGTAGCTTGTTTTGTAGCAATGCAACCAAACTACAAACTGAAACTTTTAGGTACAGTTGAATATTTTAATACTCCAAAGTAATAATGTGCTGGTCACATCGAAATGAGGATAGCGCACGATGCGGATCCGGTCCCACTGATCTCTTCCGAGTTCTAGTTGATTTACTGTGAGGTCTAGTTGATTTACTGGTTACAGCCTGCGAAAGTGCGAAACCACGTACTTTCCTGGAAGACCGTTTTTTAAGCTCCCACAACTTCTGAATCGATTTATTATTAGTTTGATTTGCAGAAACGTACTGGCATACACGCCGTTCAAATCTTCAGTACCAGTAGTACTTCGCGCATTTGGTGTAGGTTGTTTCTGAGCATTTCTTTGGCCCCGGTCTACCTAGCTTACAATTTAAATTTTTGATTGTGATTTTTGGTTTATGATTAAAATTATACTATAGTGACTATTAAATTTTTCTGAAAAAATAAAAATTATTACATTGTCACGAACAATGCAATGAAATAAGGAAGACAAATAAAAGAAAAAACCCTAAAAAGGCAAAATAAACCGAAATTAGAAGCCGATACGTTTTAAGTGACTTCTGGTTTAAATAAACCGAAAACTAAAATAAGCCAGAATCTGAAGCTGTTAGTTCCCCCGCTCATCAGAGCTTCAGCTTCTGGCTTCGTAATTTCGTCTTTTTTGGTTTATGGGCTTTTTATTTTCTTTTTTCTTATTCCTTTACATTGCTCATGATGATATAACCTTTTTATTTTTTTTAATTTTAATTATGCTGAAAAAACTAATAGCAGTTATAGTGTAAAAAAACCGTTATAGTGTAAAAAACTAGAAACTCGAGCTTAAAAAAACCATTATAGTGTAAAAAGCTAGAAGCTCGAGCTTAAAATCCTAAATAAGCACCACCTTTACTCTAGCAAAAGAAAAGTAAAGTAAATGGGGCTTGAACAGAGCACAAAAGGACATACCAACTTACGAAAAGATCTACTAGCCATATAGGCGGGACTTGAACAGTAGCAAAAGTAGCGCACGCGGATGAACACCGAACAGACGAACACACACGAATGGAAGACGACACGCGGACGACGTAGCCAAAGCTCAGAACGAACCCACGCGGCACCATCCGAATGGAGCTCGTGCACACGTCACAATCGTGCGGAGAGGCAAAACGATGATGTGGACACACGGAGAGGCCGCAAACTCTGTCGGTTATAATATACGAAGTATTCAAACTACGAATAGAGACGCTTTGGAACGTCGGCAGCCATATCAACCAGGCTCAGAGACGAGCACAACTGCACAAGGTCAAATTCATATTCTACGACATATAAACCAGAGGGGCAGCTGATAAGCCATGCGAATCTGAACGTGTATCATGCCGAGACAAAAACACGCACATGTCCTTCCGAAAGCTAAGGGCAACTGACTCGCGCTGCGTTTGTCGTCGGCGGAGCATGTCCGCTTGCTAGTGACATGGAAGTCCCAACAAAATCAAGCGGCCCTGTCATCCCAGTCCGTGGCGTACGGCAGCCGACACGAAGATTTCTGCAATTCTACTGCTAGGTATCAGTGTATCACTGGTCGAATGGTAGATGGTAAAGAGTAGAAAGATCCGGTTTCCATGTGTGACCTTTTGTTTAAGAGTATTCGCTTTGGATGTTACCTTGGAAGCAGCAAGAAGAACAAGTACAACCTGGGAAGCAGCAAGAAGAACAAGTAGACCTGGGAAGTGTAAGGACAGATCGCACCAATTTCTGTTTGTGAAGGATCATGCCAAAACAGGGAGGTTTCTTATACCTGCTGTACTTAACAGCCAGACTGATTATTTTCTAAATTTCAGGTTGAGAGTACTGAAATTTAAGAAATTAACTGTGGATTCAGTAAATTGGTCTTAGATTAGTGTATTTATATTGTATGAAGCATGTTTAAACTTACTGGATTAAATTGTGAAGAACCTGTGGCTGAAAACGATTTCTTGGTTTTTGGATGTGCAGAAAATCTTAGAGTCAACTATAATCAACAGTGAGAACCAGAACAATGCTCTTGAAGGAGCCAAGATCCGAACGATCAATGATGCTGGGAGAGAAGATTGAGGTCAAACATGACATAAGGAAGGCCAGGAATGTTGAAGAGAAGGTTCGAGCGATGGGTTGCATCAAGCGGTTTGGTCGGTCCAAGTGAGGTATGGTTCAGTAGAAGCCAAAACAGGAGAAACTTGTTGATACGTGGTAAGCCATTGGTGCACCTACATGTGGCAAATATAACGAATGCTTGCAAGAAAAGGAGAACACCGGGGCAAAGCGAGGGTATTTAGGTAGTTGGCCAAATATCATAAACTTCATTAGATCCAAATCGCGGCACTTGAAAAAATGATTTAGGTCAAGGAGATACTAAAAAGATTAAGTGAATCATAGGCTAATGATTTAGCGGGTTTGGGCTCGTGTGTTTTGAAAAATGTGAATGAGTTAAGTGTGAGTATAAAACCCGTGTTGTATGGGGTTAACGGGTTTTCTTCAATTATGCTAATGGATAGTATCCATTAGGGTTAGATATGACTGATTGCCCTATCTACTTGATGGGTTGAGGATGGAAGCTTGCAAGCCAACCATTCCAACCATTTCTTTCTTGAGTTTCTAGGGTTAGAGTTTGAGAGAGAAGAGTGGGTGTTGTGGTGTGCTCTATTGTCCTCCTTGTGAAGTGGTTGTGAAACATTCATTTTTATGTAGCAATATATCAACTTTGTTTTCTCTCATGAAGTGTTTTTTATCTTGGTTGATTTACTCTTGTTCTTGTTGGTTCTTTACCTCTTCTCTCTCTTTCTTGATTTTGCTGCATGTTAAGAACATGCAAGTGTTGAAGATGACTCATGTAGATTAAATTCTATCCATCTAGACGTTGGGGTTTGCAAGATTTTGATGTTGCCTATTTCTTGCATGATTTAGAGCTCTTCTTAAGGAATCTTGATTCAAGAGTTTTGGCTTTGATTCTTTGGGTGATCTTGTTTGCTGTGACATGTGAAAACTTATCTAGAGCTATTTTGACTGTTCTTAACCTACGAGAAAATTGTTTATCAAAATTTTGAGATTTGGCTGGTTTTGATGCAACCTTGTATGTTTTGAGAAAAGATTGAAACTTTGGCCAAAATCCGTATGATACTTAGGTGAAACAAGTTTTTGAGACCCTAGCAAGATATGTGCAAAGTTTCATATCTTTTGATCTTGGATTTTGAAGTCTGCACCAAAAGTGGTTTTGGTCTAGACTGATTTTCTGTTCTAGGAACAAGGAGCCCTGATCAGACTGGCCGCCGGTCAAACTGCCCACTAATCAGATCGCACCTCCAGTGGCTGCCAGACTGATTAAGTGTTGATTTTGCGAGGATTTATTGTTTTGGGATGTGGTTTAAATTTAGCCTGTTAAATCTGATTTGCCTAACTCTTTTAACTCTGGTGTGATGGTTTTTTTGTGTTATGATGGTTTTTGTATATTTAGAGAAAGATTTTGAAATATCATCATTCACTGGCGCGAGCGTTTGTCGTCGGTAGAGTATCTCCGCTTGCTAGTGACATGGAGGTGCCAACAAATTTGGCGTACAGCAGCCGATACGGAGATTTCTATAATTCTAATGCTATTGCCACTGGTGAATGGTAGATGGTAGAGTAGCAAGATCCGGTTTCACGTGTGACCTTTTGTTAAATGGTTCGCTTTGGATGTTACAGCTTGTTACTACCTTGGAAGCAGCAAGAAAACAAGTACACCTGGGATGTGCAAGGAACAGATCGATTTTGTTTTTGTGGAGGAAGGATCATGCCAAAACAGGGAAGTTTCTCGGAAGGCCGCGTGGGTTGCCCCTGGACAAATCACGTAAAACCATCGCCTTCTGTCTCCCCTGGTGACACCGTGTGCTGCTGCTGCTGCTGCTGTTTATAAGGCCGAGATCATGCTGTTTAGGTTCCTCTTGGTTTGACTTAAAATTTTGGCTTCTGATTTATTTTTTATTATTTTAAATTTTATTCTTTTCTAGTTTTTTAGTTTTTTGAGTTTTTTTGCTGATTTTTTTTCTATATTCGTTTGTATTATCCATGATAGGCTAACTTGTTTTTCCTATTTTTATTTTTTAAATTTAGTTACGCTAAATAAGTTACCATCAGCTACAGTATAATTTCAACCAGCTATAAAATGCAATTTCAGTCATAAGTCAACTTATTTCAGACCAACCGAGCGACACCTTAATCCAGTGCTTTGGATTAAAAATAGTGATGAAAAATATTCAGAAATCAAACTTCATGTCTGAGAATATGAAATTTTTGGACTATTCCTTTGTTACTCTTTTTTTCAAAAGATTCTTGAGGAACTAGCAATAATGTTATGAAATTTATGCGTTGCAAATAAGCATTAAAGGTTAAGCATTTCTCTAATTTGCAGCCGAGGGGCTTATATATTTATTATTTAGTTTGATGTTGCTCCTTAGTAAATTATCCGCCACTAAACTCTTAAAGCCCATCAAAATCTAACCCGTCAAAATCTCGCTCAATAATTCACGTGAAAGGTATTAGCGTGCTGGCACCCTTCTAGAACCTACAAAGGCAGAAACTCGCTATAAAATGGACTGAGACAGCTAGACTTTCGGTGGACTCACGCCCCTCTACACCAAACATTGATACGGACAAAGTGCATAGCTTTTGTTTTCAGTTAAAGTGGCACTATAGGAGATATTAGTTTTTTAATATTTAATTAAAAATAAATAAGAAATATCGTTATATCTCCGTAAGTAATACAAATAAAAAGAAAAAAATGATAAAAAGTCACATTAATTCCAAACAGCCAGAACTCAGCAGCTGTTTGGAATGGACCTAAATCGTGTGCTAATGAGTAGTGGTACTAACTCTTTTTACAAATCTAGTTCCCTCCATGAGGTCGGCAGCCACATCAAGCGGCACGTCTCATTTGCCACGCTACAGCATCTCGGTAGGTCCTGTTGAGCCACCATAGCTCAGCAGCACCTGTCGGACAATCACAACTCGGTAGGAGGACGTACCGGACAACCACGGCTCGACAGGACGAGTTGCCAAGCAACCACACATCAGCGGTGATTAACTTAAGCATAATTAGCACTAATTAAGCATCATACTATATGATTAGTGCTAATTGATTATGATTAACACTAATTAATCACGGTCATAGCCCGCGTCTCGGCACACCGTCCCGCCGAGCTAGTTGCTCGGTAGATAACTACCGAGCTTAAGAAGATAGCTAGATCTATAAAAATAAACGCCTAAAAGCTATTTTTTTTTTAAAAAAAAAATGGCTACAATGCATGCTAGATGTTAGAAGAACTCCTGCGCAGATCGGCACCACGAGAGGAATTGTTCACGAGTAACTTCCTCTTGTCCAACTAAAAAACTCAGTGACCATTGCTAGTGATGCCTGTGTACTGATGTGCCTGCCGAGTTAGAGGTTCCATAGGTACCTGTTGAATTTAAAAAAAAGATTAGATATATATAAACAGATATTTAAGAGTTAAATTTGAAAAAAAAAACCATACGAGGAAGCGTGTTCTCGAACGTGACTTGAGTCCAACCAAAAAACTCGACTGACCATTGCCATTGCCAATGATGCCCGCGTACTGCGTACTAACGGAACACTGAGTTTTCTTTAGCATTTCTTGTCGGCTCATGATTTATAATTTTTCCGTACAAACAAATGAAATAATTTTTATGTTTTTAAAACGATTTATGATGACAGTTTTTTAAAAACAAATTATCGGTATTCGATTTATTTACACAAACGCTCGTGTTAGTACCAAAAATTATCGATCGCAACTATAAACCATCAGCCGCAGCCGAAAAGAATCCACCATTTATCCTGGTAGTAGATGCAATGGTCTGGAAAAGTTTCACCTTGAAAATTACATGGACGTACCGCACGGCACCAACTGAAAGCAGTACTGAGTAAACACGATTAGAACTCTGTGATGGAGAGGCCAGCCAGCTAGGTTAGCCTTGAAACAATGAAACCATTCGCAAACCACAGGAATCACATTCAATTCAGAGCAAGCATGGTTTGTTCCAACGGCAGGAGCACGACTTGATCTGTGCGTTCTACTTCTACCGTTGATCGATAGGATATCCCTGATCGTTCGATCACGTGCCCTTTCAGAAACTCGATCGATGTACATGACGGCACAAGTACTGGTGGTAACAACATGGAGTAGCTGCTGCCAGCTACCTGTTGCCACTGACCCAAGAGCCAACCACGAACCTGTTGCCACTTTTGACCCAAGAGATTAGAGTAATGAAATTCCGCGATTTTGATGATATAAATGAAGTCAGTAAAATGTGTACTACAATTAACTAGTAGATCATATCTTGAAAAAAATACTCTATTTAAAAGCTAGTTACTGTAGAAAAGCCGAAAAGCAGTTTTTAAAAGCTGAAAAGAACAGGGCCTTCATCAATAGATAATCCATCTCTCCATGCATTGGAGTAGAGTAAGACACAGCATCCACGTGCATACATCGATCAGCGGCAAGAAGTGATCTTCTGCGTTTGTCAAAGTGGTTAGCTGGGGGCAGAGCAATGGTGAGAGCTGCAGAGCCCGGATGACATAAACGGAGGCTTTAGTTTTCCTTAGATAAGAGCTGAGAGAGCGCAAAAACTAAGCGCAAGTTGGTTAAACAACCCTACTCGGGAGAAAACAACCGGCAAATGGCTCGCGTCATGGCTAAGCTTGATTAGTCATTAGTTGGATCCGGCGAAGATTAATTAGATTTTGGGGAAGCTGGACCGATGAACGGATGATTAAGAAAAAAATTCCATTTTTCAAGCACGGACTCTATTCTCAGTTTTTTTAACCCTCGACTTCGAAAATGTTGGGGGCAGTGGCGGCTATGGATGGTAGCGGCGCAACTTGGACGAACGGCGGCAACGCAAGGGCGCCTGTCGTCCCCGCAGTGCCTCTCTGCCGGTGCCGGTCAGCCATGCCGTTCCCTGCCGGTGTCCAGCAGCAGGAGCCCTCGCCGCCATCCTCATCCGGAAAGAACTAGTTGCCATCGCTGTCGTCGATTAGCTGACGCCATCACGGATCTACTACAGTCTGCAACGAGGACTAAGAAGAGGAATAAAAGGGGTAGTAGCGACATGGCCTGCCAATGCAAGGAAAGCATCGGGAATCTTCGATTACATCTAATCAAATCAAGTTAGAATTGGTAAACACCACATAATGTTCCGTGTATCTACGGAATAGAACAAAATCGCATTCGGATAATAGGACCTGCATGTCCCCTATGCACTGCACTCGCCACTATCGCCAAATATAATCCGAACAGTTGGAGCCAACAGACAAGAGAGAAAGGAGGAAGAGAAGATGAAATACGGCATGGTGCGGTCGGGGCTGGACCTCATCGCCGGCCATGGCCGCTCCCTGCAACCGCCTCCGCCCGGGTCGTGCTACAACGGGAAGGGGATCAGGCTCACCGGACTTCGGCAGTGGCAGGGAGAAAAAGCAAATGAGAGAAGGAAGAGGGAGTGAGAAAGAGGAGATGAGGCTGACACGTGGGACCATGAAAGCTTAAACGGTTCTACGAGTTCAGGTTGTAAAGTGAATGGTTTTACAGTTAAGGGTTGAAAAATAAATTGAGGTCCGAGTTCTAGGTTGAAATATGAATTTTTTCGGTGATTAATGTAGCTAAGGAGTCAATTGAAGGCCCGTCCAGTGGCATCGCGGCTTAATTACGTTGTATGATTAAAATTGCCTCCAGCGCGGGCGACATCGTGCGTGCAATCATAACCCTCCATTGTCAGATCTGGATGCATATGTTACTGTAATTAGTGTGGGGTTTTATGGGTTAACTATTTTGTCGAAATTAATTATGGCCCTAAGAACCTCGAAAGGGCCCAAGTACGAGCTATTACTTTTGTCGTTCTTACACGGGGCAAAATGTGAAATCGAAACTTTTACATGCAGTCTTATCTAACGAAGCTACAGGTGCTAAACTGCTAAGAGTGCTAAACTGCTACTAGTTAATTGACTCCATTTATATCGGCAAAATGGACTCTGTAATCAAAATTAAGCCTTATTTTGTGCAATCTAAAACCGCCCTGATATATATAGAACAAGATATTCACAACGGAAAGTCAAAGCAGCTCCCCTGAGCAAAACTGGAACGTCTGAAAAGGGGAGAATGGAGAGTCAACTTCGTTCTTTGATTTCTTCAATGATATGCCGTCTTTCTACTCAATTTTGAACTTGCGAAAATGACGCGCGATTGCCTCCCAAAACAGCATTGCCTTCTCCCCAGAGAAAATGACTCAGGTCCTGAGGCACCATTGTTTATCAACTGGTCCTCATAAATTAGCCGTCAATTGACACAGATCACAGGGTTCCTTTTCTTCAGAAATAGTATGTCCTTAGGCCTACAACCGAGCATTATCGTACATCAACTGTTTTCACTGGCTCTGACCGGTTACTGGTTACAACTGAAGTTCAGAGATCAGAGATTAGCAGCACAAAAAACTCATACCGCTGAAACTGGATGCCATGGTGGATACAATCGATGTTCCAGGGCGTTACAGCAGAGCTGAAAATTCCGGTCCGGATCAATCAAGATCCTCGCGGATTCGGTTGTCCCAACCACCAACCCATTCCGTAATAGAAATAAATCTCACATCTTGTTCTTGAGTAGTATACCAGAATGCTGTTACCTCTGCAGAGATCTGACGAGATCACACTGCCCCATGATCCATGTTAAACGAGCTATAGAACAGGGCCTACGTACTCACCTGCTTTCCAATAATGCAATGCTATTTAATGAACTCAACTGAAATCTCTCCTTAATATTAGCTGCTAAATATTATTATATATTTCTTTTTTTTTGGTGCTGATTGCTGACTAGTTTTTGTTAGGAATACTCCTTGTCTTCCTGACTCTATGGAGCCTGGAAGGCCAGAACTCTCCTCTTCAAATGCATGCGGCCTCTTGGGCTTTCTGGCCTTTGGCACTCAATGTTGGCAACCGTGCTAGCTAAGGACGATCAATGAAGTACCTCCACACACTAGTGCAAGAATTGTTAGAAATTGAGTCATTTCAGTATGATCCATTTTCTTAATTTCAAACACACACTAGTGCAAGAATTGTTAGAAATTAGTCCATTTGAGTATGACTTATTTTCTTAATTTCAAAGCATGTATGATTTAATATCATATTGCTAAGGCAAGGTTAGAAAGACCGATTTATAAGGTGGAATCCTCATCACTCCTTGAATATGGATAGAGATGGTATGAAGAGGGTTCTGACTAGTCACACACACACGTATTCGTGTATTTTCGCGTGAAAATCGCGCGACCGTGCCGTGACGTGGCGCGCCACTTGGCAGACCAAGTCTATCTTTATTTTTGCTGAACTCTGCACCACTCTCTCTCTCTGTTTGAATGAGATTCAAACATTTGAATGAGACAGTTACAAGTGAATTTACACTGCTTAATTTGTGATTTGATGAGACAATTACCAGTGCATAATTCTATTTAAAACGTAACAGTTACTAGTGAATAACTGCAGCACCCTTAAAAGGGCCTGGAGACATCCAGGAAGAAATAGAGAGTTTTGCACCTCCATTTTTCCACTACTTTCTGCTCTGCGAGCTTGTGCTGTTGTGCTATGCCGTTTGAACCTCGTCGACATTTCTTCTTGGCGTGCACCTGGAAGAAGGGAGAGCGGCTATCTCTGAGCCGTTGCAACAGAGAGTACCTTCACGGTGCGGCAATAAGGTTTCTGGACAGCGCATCTGCGTGACCGCTCACTGCACTGCGTCATCTACGTTCTGCACTGCGTCAAGCGTGCGCTGCTTCCTGTTCTTCATCAGGCGAAAAAGTAAGTCGTTTGCACGCACGTTCGACTTTGTTACTATATTTTTCTTGCGTATATTCTGAAATATGATGAGTAGGCTGTTGTTAGTAGTAAGTTTTGCATCACTGGTTTATTATATTTGTCTCCTAATAAAGTTTGGAATTAAAATATTGTCCACATCTACAAGAATTACATCATGTCCAATTGTCCATGCTAAATTATTCTGCAGTGCATTGCCTTCTCAATGCAGTTAGTTAGGGATTTACATCATGTTTATGTACATACTGATCCTCCCAATGATCAGGACGAGCTCGTTTTTAATTAGTGATGTTTACCGTGGAAGTGTGGAACAGGTGCAGTGCTTGCTTGCAAACTACTGTTCCGTGATGTGTTCTTTGGATCGAGCGACTAGCGCAAAAACTGTAGCGATGCCTTCACATATCAACTTTTCTATGGTCTCCGGTCACCATTAAGTACTTGATCACACTAAGTCTAAACTGTACTATGTTGTTCTTTATTTGGAAGAAAATAAAGGACCTGACAAGAGATTCTGAGACAAAGAATTCTTTAATTCTACTAGGAAATGCAAGCACTCAGTTCTGGATCTCCCGTGAAGCCAGAATGCTGCAGGATGCCCTGAATGTTTTTTTAGCTCCCTTCAGTTACAAGGATTACACTTCAGTTCTCTGCACACATAACATTGGACTAGCTCTTGCCAATTTTGCTGGTCAAGTTGCTGTACGAAAATCACATCTCCTTTGAACAGGCGACGGCGACGTTCTCGCGTATACCACATCAGTTCCCTTCTCTAATGTTCCTCAGTTGCCGTCGCACTCCACGCCGGTGTCGCGGCCCAATTATTTTGAAGGAGACCAGTAATCCAACGTCCATCATGCCAATTTCCCCTCGTTATTATCTGGAGATCAGCTTCATCTGCCGCGTAATTTATCTACTCTCACTGAGATTATGATTCTGTCACTGTTTCTGTAGGTTTCTGCTTGGGTTTGAACAAAGTTAGCCGGCACGACGCATGCATGCATATTCATATGAACAGGCGAGCTACACCCCGTCTTGAGAAAATACTGCTTGGTAAAAAAGCCGGAGACGGAGAAGAACAGCCCAAAGTTAAGGTATGCATAAAAATATTTAGTGCCACAGAGGCAAGCTTCAGCTAAGGTGTAAATTCAGTTCCGCTTGGATAACATTTTCATAGTCTAGCCCAGATAGTTTAGATCATTCCACCACTGAGCTCGGGACGTAACCAAATTCTAACTCCACCACTGCATATAGATAAACACATGATTTAGTCGCATCCTTGTTGACCAGTTCCACAAGAGTTCAATGTCACAATATAATGCATATGCCATGTTTTTGTGCGTAATGACAATGGTATCCTCTTTTTTTTTCTCTACTTTCCAGATTTCATTAAAGCGTACAATACTACAATGGGATACCACGAAAGAGCAGTAAAAGAGAAAACTTGCAATGTAGTGGGCTGGACTCTGTGCTTTTGCTCCAACTTGGCATTGGTGTCCGTTTGTGCACTTCATGTGCCAGTGAAATGTAATGGGCTGGGCCCAAACAATTCGGATTGTTCGTTCCCGCCAGGCCCATAAATTGTTAGTTTTCTGTTTCAGTTATTAATCGCGTATGATTTTGGTATAGTACAGTAGGTGCCCTTATTTGATGTCTGATGATCAAGTAAAGTTTACTTAATCATTAGCTTAGATACCATAAATTAGTGTACAAGGTAGGTATTAGGTGAAAAGCGACTCTAATTATTTCTAGTAATAATTAAGCATGTACATTTTCACCGTTGGATTTGTGATTGTAAAGTATATAGAGTGATCTTGACAACGAGACCAACAATCGACATCAGAACAATTTATTTAAAGTTTAACATAAATATAGTGATTCTGTGTGTTCAATATGTTTTTTCAGGAATATCATTCGTTGCACGATTTACACCAAATTGTGTATTCAAGTTGGTCAACACCTCTAGAATAAACATCACCTCTAGAATGAAGACGACAACACCTCTCCATCTGTATATTTGTGTATACTATCTTTCCTGCCCTGTGTCAATATCTTTGGTTGGAGTTGACGACCTGTCCAACATTTGAGGAGTCTGCAGATCATACTTCGCGCAAACATCACTTGCTGTTGGATCATTCATTAGTTAGGCCCGCCACTCCCTCAGATCGAACGCTCTCAAGTGAATTACTTCTACTACTACTCCTATTACTTAATAATAATATACACACACAACTATACTATTCTACATCTATACATATTGTGTGCCGAAAAATTACTGTTATACGTGAGTGAAGTTACCGTCAAACACACGTAGAGTTACTATCAGCTTATGGTACACTCCAACTAAAGAAGTCACGTGTTGCTAATCAACAAGCTTTACTGAAGTGGATAAAAAAGTTGCCGAGTAATAAATATATATATATATATATATATATATATATATATATATATATATATATATATATATATATATATAGAGAGAGAGAGAGGACCACGAAAGCAGAACAGCTCGACTAAACAGAAATCCAAATAGGCAATTATAGTACTATACTGTTCAAGCAAGTTTTGTATACCATACGTGTACATGAGTACACAACTCTATATAGACATTCTTACCAAACATCCTTTTTTTCCTTCTCTTTTGCCTTTCCTTTTCTAAGTTCGCTGCTCCTCCAAGTGACCAATGGCAGCCACACAGAGACACCTGCTGCTGGTAAATACCTACCTGGCTCTGCATCTAGCTAGCTAGCTAAGTATAGGACCACAGTACGTGCAAATCTGAGCAAACTGTACAAATACATGCCAAGTTCCAGAAACGTACACCAGAAATCCGAGCCCACATGAGCGTACTGCTCTCTACCAGCGTGCCACCCCCTCCTGTCCCCTGAACCTTTTTGTGATTCTCGCTCACTGACATGTGGGCCCTAAAGGCCATGAAGCTCACAAAGTTACTGCGTGGTGGGCCCGGAGAAAGATCTGTAAATATCTGCGCACACGCGCTTACGCAGCCTTTGCACCTGTACATGCTTACATATACTGTATATATCGGAGTAGTATAGTACTATAGTTGGTGGCGTAGAGGTAGCCTGCATGATGACGTACACCTAGCAGGTGGGTGCAGGGTGGTGGGGCCCGAGGAGGATTGGCCAGGCCGCAACGTCCCCGTCCCATTGGCCGCTTGGGCCCTACTGCGACCAACCGGCTAGCACCACGTCGGACGGAGGAAAGGCTCAAGAGAGGCCATGCCATGTAGGCTTCCTCCCTCTGCTAATGATTTGTGGCGGCCCGACCATGGCTAATTAACACCTCATAAGGTGATAATTACTCGGTTTGGGGCTTACCAGGACACCATCCGGCGGCGAAGCCAGGATAAATTCAAATAACTAAGTTAAATTGATATAAATATAGTGTTTTACTCTTATGCAATCTATATTCATATATAAATAAAAGAGAATCACGATAAAAAAGAGAGAAATATAGTGAATGTACCTCACTAATGTAAAGCGCATCCGAAAAATATATAAACATGCTTCCTGTGAGTATCAATCTGTTATTTGTGTATCAAAATTAGTAAAATTAGTGATGTAATAATAAATTATAAATGATTGTGAACATTAAAAATAAACGAAACATACCACAAAGACGCTAGATTTTAGTTGATCAGTGCTCTCATTGGTTGAAAAAGTACTACTTGAATTACTTGTAAAATAGTTACGCAAACTTCATTTCTTTATTTTTGCAAATCTATCAACAAATTACAACTAAATTATTATACAACATCAAGTCATCAACAATAGTATAAGTCATCAACTGTAGTATATGAATTTGAGTATATGCTAATTGGCTAATTGGTAAACAAGTAAACTTAGTAAACAGTAAATAATATTGTTTATAACAAGTGGTCTAACTCGGCAATAAAATTCATTGCTCATTGCTCCCAAATCCAAATGCCAAATCCAGCCTCCTCGGCTATACCCCCTTGGCTCAGCTGTGGGCATCATCAAGAATTCTAGTGGCACAACGCCATCCCACTGTCGCCCCCTCCGGCTCCTCAACTCTTGTCTCCTTTGTGGTTCCGTCCGGTGCTCCCCGTCTCCATTCGGCCTCCTTGGCTCCCCCACTCATCGCGTCGCCCTCTCCCTCCCTAGGCGCCGCCTCATGCACCTCTTCACGGAGTCACCTCAGATCCCCACATGGCTGTCAACGAACCATCGCCCACCGGTCTGCTCAACCCTCAAGTGCGCCGCACTCCTTCCTCCCCTCCTCCTCGAGCTCACAATTTGAATTTTGGATGTGAGGATTTGGAATTCCGGATGTGATGTGAGGTGGGGTGGATTGGATTTGGATGAGAGGACTACGCGCTACCTAGGCCTTGTCTATGGGCTGACCCATTTCCATCTCTTTCTTGCTCTCTAGGCTTTAGCTCCATGCATGGATCCATGGCATCTGGCAATTGGAGGGTGGGAGCTCTGGCGTTGGAGGATAAGCTAGAGCCTGATAAAGCCATCCATTAGATTCATCCTTGATACCATCATGGCATCATTGAGCTTAATCACCTCCACATTGTTGAAGATAGCGCCAAAAACTGTAGCTATATCCTTTTTTTTAAAAAAAAAGATGTTTTCTTTTTACCACGACATGGCAACTTTTCTTTTTTTTTAAAAAAATTTCTTTTTACCGCGATATGGCAACACCACAGAAGATCAACAACGGGATAGCTTAGCATGCTATATGTAAGTTCAACTATTAGGTCTGCAACCAGCTATTTTGAGGAATACTATGGTTTAAATTCTAGTACCGTGTATCACATGAGCATCTTTTGTTACTAAGACGTATTCTAGGTTTGTGTCTGCAACTTTTATATGCTTAAATTACACTTGCAGAAAAGGATTATTAGCAACCGAATTTAACCCTAGTCCTGCAACTAGCTAGTAAGCCATGGGCGGCGGTTTGTAATCTGTGTTAAGAGCTCCGTGGCTATCCTTTGGCGATGCCACATTTTGGGCAGTGACCTCTCTTTTCTTAGTTGACGAAAGTTACAGCGCGCGAGCACTCGAGAGAAAGAAAGGGGTAAAAAGTTACGGCTCGCTCCATGGCCTTCCCATGATTCTGCATGCAAGTGGATAAGATGTTGTGTTTGTCGGGCCCCGCGTTTCCAGGACAGGAAAAAAAAGAAAGTGTTCCGTTCGATGATGCCATGGATCATGTCGACGGACCAAGCGATGTGCGAACTGATTTGGGCCCTGCTCAATATAGCTTAAGTTTATTGGCTTAAGCTTATTTTTGCACTATTCATAATTTCGTCTTTTTCTGAATTTTTGACTTTTTTTGAGCTTTTTTGTCGGTTCTTTTTTTTCTCGTATTCGTTTGCGTTGTCTGTGATGAGCTAGCATATTTTTATATTTTTAATTTTTAAATTTAATTATATCAAATAAGCCTCTCTCATTCTGATGTTTTTTCACCACTACAAGAGTTTCCACCATAAGCCTTGACTTTCAGTGAACCGATCACCACCTTGATGAGGCCAACTTGATGTTTGGTTCGTCCATGATACTAATTGATAACATGTTCCCACGATATCGTATAGTTTGTAATTACATGACAAATATATTAGGATCTGTCTATATAACTTTTGAGTATTTTCTTTCTCAAAATCAATCACTTTTTTAACCACCGGATAAAAAAAAATCAAGAACTCAGGTTATCCCCCACCATATATAAAAACCCTATTCACACCAAACCTTAACTCCCCACTCCCTTTTCCTAGCCGCCGCCATCCCCCACATCCTTCCGCGCCCTACCTATACCGCCCTATCGTCACCTCTACTTATGTTGCCCATCCTCTTCCCCGTCCCCGATGGTTCGTCGGCACCGAATCCATTGCCACACCACCGTCTCCCACCCTCCCGCAGCCACCGCTTGCCTCCTTTTCCCCGTCGCTACCGCCACACGACTCCATCTACCCCGCCCCTCTCTTCTTCCCCGTCTCCGGCGGCTGCCGCCGTCGGATCCGCCACCGTCGCCCATAACCTTCTAATGATAGTTAGTTCTCATAGCCCCTGCTACCCTCCGCTGCCCACCGCCCTCCCCCAAGCCCAGGGCCGGCAGCGTCAACACCGCCTCGCCGCCATCGCCGTGGCTCCCTCTAAATTCGGGCTCCGGTGAACCCTAACCCTAATATGACGAACCATTGCGGTAACTCGCTGTCGGAGAGGAAGAAACCCACTGCCGGGAGTTGGAGGTGATGGCGGGTAGTGCATGAATTTTTTAGTGGATTCGAAAATTAGAAATTCAACTATTGCCCTCCCCCAAAAGTCAAACATTGCGTACTTCTGAACTTAATATACTATATATATATATATATAGTATAAATAATAGGGGCACCATGATGCCTAGTCTCCATGATCCCTATCTTTGGATTGCTTTTAGATGCGTGCTAGTGTGATAGAGACTTTCTATCTATGATTGATTTAGCATGCCTAATATATTATATAACATTGCACTAGCACGCATCTAAAAACAATTCAAAGGCAGGGAGGCTGGGTGCCCAGACACCATGGTGTCTCATTTCAGCGTCATATATATATCATTACTACTATAAAAGAACGAGTTGGTGGTTGTACGTCCATTCTCCTCCAACCGCTCTATTCTCTCAACTTCTCACTATTCTCCACTTTTCAACCAGTCAGAGCAACTTTTTTTATAGCATAATTTTTTATATATTTAATGAGTTCCGTTAGAACGCACGTGTACGTAACTAGTATATATATATTTGTCTCACGCCAAAACCTCCACACGTACGTAGATACTTGCGCCGTTCATGCATCTCGCTCGTTCGTAGTACATCTATGGTGGAGTGATCAGCAAGTTAGTCACCATATGAATACCGGGTACAGGCTACTATAGCTAATATGAACTGGGAGTTGGCCACTTTTGGCCGGTGCCGCCTCACGCTTGCTCTGATGAACTTTTTGCACCTGCAGTTACTGGTTGGCCGTTTCCAAAGTGGATGATCAGCACGGCATGCGGATAGAGCCGCAAATGCTACGTATAGTGTACAAATGTCAAAGGCTTAAAAGCTAGCGAACCTTGCAATAAACCTAGCTACAAAGTTCAAAATCACAAGTCAAAAAGCTCAAACAATAAATCATTTAGCTAAGTTCCAAATCACAAGGCAAAAAGCTCAAACAATAAATCATTTAGCTAGTATTCATGCATGGCTGTATACTTGACATGATGTACTACTTGCACACTTGCAGATCGTCATACACGCCCTATCGTGCGTGCGTGGGTATGCAATACTGCCAGCGGAGTGGTAAGTGACGGAGCTAAAAAATTTACAATAGATGTACATATTTTACTTGTTTGAGTTCCTTTTCCTTATTGAGCCCCTTCAGCTAGTGATGAAGAAGATGAAATCTTCTTTGTCTCAGCTTATCAATCCCCAAAAAAAGAAAGGATCTTTTTGTTTCTCTTCTTTGTTTCTCTTCTTGTTTGAATGATTCAACTTGCCTGTTGCTCTACATTCATAAATCATAATATATTTTCAACTCTCCAACCACAACATTCCATAAATCCCAAATCAAAATCAAAGTCTTAGATCATTACTGTCAAATCCCCAAATCGCAGTTGCTCCTAGTCTCCTACGCCGCACCCACTACTCCCCTTGGCCGCTTGGCTCAGGCACCAGCTACTCCCAGCCTTCCATGTTGCGCCTACCACTCGCGGCCTCGGCCAGCCAGGGGGCCAACTCATCCCCTCCTGTGCCGGTGGCGACGCCGCTGCCTGCTTGATCCCATGACACGAGGACACAACGTGTCGTCCTCATCGGCCACCACTGCCCGCTGGAGTGCGGCACCGTGACCTACCGGCACCATGACCTACCTTCTCCCGCCCCACACACGACACACCGCTCAACTTGACGCTGGTGACTGCCGTCACCAAGCCACCGCTTTATGGTGGAGAGCAAGCAAGAGTTGGGAGACTTAGGGTTGGCCGATTGGGGAATAGGGACTTGGTCACCTTGGGCTGGATAGCTTGGGTAGGTTGTTTATTGTCGTCTACTGGGTTGGGCTTTTAAGAATATAATAATGCATAGTGATCCCTAAACTTTTTTATTTTATTTTGATAAATGCTTCAAAACGGTGTAGCATCATATTGTTTTCTAATGGCATAGGCCCAAGCCATCGGATAGAAATCATTCTATGATCACGATTCATCCATGTTATTAACTGACGTGAGCCTTATATCAATGTCCACCACTTGTTTGTTTTCTTCCAGTCTTTCCCCATCACATCTCTCTCTCTCTGCATGCGTTGTCTCCCTCTTCGCTGTGAGCTCCAAGCCACCACCAGGGACCAGATTCGCCGCTCTCCTCCACCCCAATCTCACGTCGTGCAGCGGGCTAGTGCTATGGCATGAAGAGTGGACACAAGTGCTTGAGAAGGTGGTGCCGCGGTTAGGGGCACACGACGACGTGAGGAGCTAGCACGATTATAGATGGCGTAGCTACGATTGTGGTCATGCTTGGAGGTTTGGCGGTTGCACGCGTGCGGAGGCAAGCTTACGACGGTGATGTGTGGGCCCTGCGGTGATGCACATGATAGGGGCGCGCCGGTGCTTGAGCAAGCATTTTGCCCTACGAGTCGAGTGCGGCAGCGAGCCTAAGCAGGTGTGGCAGCAATGGTGCTGGAGCACACACGACGGTGATATGCCATCAGAGTGCGGCGGCGAGCCCGAGTAGGGGCATTAGCGGAATGGGCTGGGGCACATGGATCCGACAATGGTGCGGTGAATGACAACGAGGTGCGCTAGCTATGGTCCTCGATCGGCACGGCGTGCGAAGTGCAAGAGCGTACCACAGTGGTGTAGTTGTGGTATGTGGCTGTGGAGGACAATCCAGTGCGGGGTCTTTGGCATGGTGAGTAGCGTGGTGGATTTATAAAGTTGAACTATAAGTTTCATGAAGTTTCAAGAGGTTTTATGACTAAATTTAATGGTATTTCATTAAGTTTCATATAGTTTTAGGCGGTTCTATGCTTAAGCTAACTAAGTTTTATAAGGTTTTATATATAAGTTTTATGATGTTTCATAAAATTTCAGGAGGTTTCATACCGTAGTTGACCAACTTTTATAAAGCATGTTCGAAACTCTATGAAGCCTTGTGAAACCCGATGTAACTTGCATATAGGTTTCATAAAATTTTATAAGGTTTCATGACTAAGTTTCATGAGGTTTCATAACTAAGTTTCATGATGTTTCATTAAGTTTCATACAATTTTAGAAAGTTTTATGTCTAACCTAACTAAGTTTTATATTTAAATCTTAATTTGGTGTTTCATAAAGTTTAGGAGGTTTTATATATAAGTTGACTAATTTTCATAAAGTATGTACGAAACTCTATAACATTTTGTGAAACATGATAAAATTTGCCTATACCATTAGAAACTTTTAAACAATATACCGTGCGCTAGCCCTCCCCATCTAAGAAAACTTGCTTATATCATCATGCATGAAAATTGCCTAAGAAAACTCGAAATGTGCTCGAAACTTGAAACTAGAAACATGGAATTGAACCAAACTAGCATGAAACCTTCTTTTTGCATTGGTTGATGAAACTTGCATGAAAAATGATTTAAAACTCAAAGGTTGCTCAAAACTTAAAAATTCCAAACACCAAACTGGACCAAATTACCTTGAAACTTCCATTCGCAGCGATCAACGAAACTTGCTTAAAGCTTAAAACACGTAACTTGAACAAAACTAGTTAGAAACTTTCATCTTCATGGGCTAATTTGAAACCTGAATTCTCAAAACTTGAAGGAGGAGGACGTATAGAGGAGACGAGGAAGGTGAGGCTTCGTGCATGTGCTATAGTGGCGCAGAGTACCAGGAGGTGAGCTCGATGAGGATGTATAAAAGAAGACAATTATTAGGAGACTAGCTCTTCCGATCAGATACGATCTAAAGGCTTAGACCTATACCATCGAATACTAGCGGGACAGTATATGGTTCTCTAACCACGTCCTTTATTTTGGGATATGCCCGGGTGTACCGACACCCGTGCTAGCTCTGCCCCTGTGAACAGTGATGCAAGCGGCCGTGCAAGATGGCTGCTGCATGCGTGGGCGTGGAGACCGACCCTTTTGCTTCACTTCTCTGCCAAAGATCGATGACATATACACACAGCATGCGCAACCGCCAGTAGCTAGCTAGCGTCCACCCAAATGCATCCGAGAATACATATATGCATCGATATATCCGGGATCGGCCGGTCACCATCAGAGCAAGGTTTTTGGGATTTAATTATAATCTGCCCGACCGGCCGATTATCCCTTGCTCGTTAATGCATACTTGACACTAAAAATTCTTCGCAACGCCGCCTACTCCGGGCATCGCTATCGCGCCATCGATCGTGCACGCCTACGTGTCGACGTACCGAAACATGCGACTCAAGAAATTAATTAAGGAGGTGTCTAGGAATATATGAGTATTTTTAAATGGGTACTTGATTTTGGAGATTTTTGGATATTTTTAGGCAGTTGGATCTAGATTTAAAGGACCTTATCCTCTCCCAAATCATATATATTCCTCTTCCCCTTCACTCCTCCCATCTTCAAACCCTACCCATCGGCCCTCTCCACTACTATCGTCGCCACCACACCATCACCATCCCCAATGCCAGCGCTGCTTGCTGGCGAGCCTCCGCCGCTCCCATTTCCCTTCCTCTCACGCCGCACTTACTATGTTCGACGAGCCGCTCCGTGCGCACCCCCGCCTTCTTCTTTCTCTTCGACGAAATCCCCACACCACCCTCCTTCCTTGTCTCCTGCGGCTACCGTCGCCGCCTCCTAACCACTCATCCTTATCGCCCCACCGACTTCCACCGCCAGAGGGCTCCGATTGAACCTAACCCTAATCCTAACTCGCTGGAGCCGGAGCCAGAGAGGGAGGTGGAGCATAAATCTCGAGGCAAAATTCTACAGTGAGAAATTCAAATGCTCAGATAAAAAAACGCGAGTACTAATTATCAATTCCCATTAATTAGTTAGCGAGTGTAAGTGGTGGGTTCCTTAATTTGCACCTAGGTAGTTAATTGTAGGATTGTATATGGAATATGTCCGCTCAAAATTATTAGTACTGAATGTGAGACTTCTGATCAAGTCCTGTAAAATCCATAATGATCCACCTCCAAGCAAATGATGCGAGGTGGACTCTTTTTTTAGGGCGATGGGAACTGGACTCTGATCTTTAGCCATCGCAACACACGGATTCCACCCTGATTAGAATAGCCAACGGTGCTAGCTTGCACGGAGAATTGAGAGAGTTCTAGACAAAACACTACACTAATAAGCATTCACATTTTAATATTCTTTTTGCCCATCATAGATCACTAGACGTATGCATGGTTGAGTTCCAGGTTTAGTGCTTTTTTTTTTGAGCTCATAAGTGCAACAAGAATACACTTACGCATTCAACACCATACACACACGTACACATGCCTAATGCACACGCTTGAGATTTGAGACGGAGACCCAGAATCTCCGAGAGTGCAGGCACACGTTTTGACCACTGAATACACCCGTGCGCATGCGTGTACTCATAGGACACTATTCATATGAACAGTATCGAAAGGGCATTGTGCCTCCGAAAAAATTGTGCGGCGCCACGACTCGAAGCCGGGCAGGCAAGGCCTCCACCAACTGAGCACGTGCTCGGCCGTAGGTCTAGTGTTAATTAGACATGCCATCTTCTAGTAATTGCGTATGTTTGAGTATTGAGTACATGAGTACATTATGTGTAGGGACGGAGCCCTGGTGGCCACCTGGTGTTACAGGACATTGGATTCAAAAAAAAATAGTAGCGATCGACATCTTTGCCTCATATGTGAACCCTTTAGTCTAAACTCAGGGCACTTGGCAGCCAGCAATAGTCCATAAGGAGAAAGACTCACGCTGGCCTATAAGACAACACTTAACCCAAGAAGGAGGATTGCATCAGGCTGAGGCGCCCAGAGCTGCCCGTGAGCGGTAAGACTGTATGAGTCTATTTGATCGATACAAAAACACTGAGCACATCACAACCCTCCTCAACACATGTTCGTCTCGCACAGTTGCAGGAGCTAGGAGACGTGTGCCATGCCTCATGGCTGCACCCAGCCACACATAATCAGTTGCCGGAGAATGGAAGAAATCGCTCACCGCTGACCTCCCTTGCTTGCCATCTTACGCGCAGTGTCTCCTGGCCCCGATTCCCGTTGCCTCGCGCCTTCGTCGGCCAAAGAAAGCTTAAACCCACCCAATTTGTATGTTCTTTACTCAAAAAAAATTTCAATTCTTTTGATTTGTTTCAAGAACAAGGGCTAAATTTGTGAGTTAGGGTTTCAATGTGATAATTTTTTATTTTTGTCGAATTGTAAGGTTAAGCTTAGAGTTTCAATTTGGGTTTTTTGGAATATCAGTCTAGTTCATTACAAATCGGAGGTAAAATTATAGTGATCTGTGATTGTGATCCATGTGCTCATATTGGACCAAGCTTTAGATTTACCTTAGAGTATTTTATTACAATGTCAAGCAAGCAAACTTTGACATGTATTTTTCTATTATATTATTCTTGAACTGTTGAACATAGCATTATCTAATTGAGCATTTAATTAAATAATAGATACATATATGGAATGGTTTCTAAAAGGAAGGTGTCAAATAATGCTACTAATATTGGTAAACATTTTGATAGCTATTTCTTTGTAATTGTACATCGCCATCAGTTATGTTGAATTATTATGCTAAAATTGCCTGATATATTACTATTTAGTACAACATTACTTAAAAATCATATATATTGTTATATACAAGATGAAGTGGTAAACCTGAATCGTTTTTGTTCAGGTTCCGCCCCTTGATTACGTGCCTATATTCATGCATTCTTACAAGCTTGCTGCATATCCAAGCACTGGGATTTTGGAGCTAGAGCCAGCCAGCTAGCTAGCGGTAGCATCGCACGTGAGGTATATCACACACATAGGCGTACGTCGATGATCTTCTCAAGAGAGCAAACGTGCATGTGCAGAATTCGACCTTTACAACCATCCATATGTCCTACGATCCTTTCATATTTGCGTGCGAACAAAGCGCGTGCATTGTCGCGTTGAGGACCACACAACTAAGCACGCATCGATCCATGCATGCATGCCCACAAAGATATGCATCAAGTAGAGTTTACCAGATCGAGCTGGCCACACAAGCAGTACTAGATTTTGGATGTTCGCTAGCTAACTCTCTGGACCATTGCCCACGATGCATGTCGATCTTTTTTTTTTCATTGATATACACAAAAAAATTCCCTCAAAAAAGACAGTAGTCTATGTTCATGCAAATTTCGGTAGGATACCATATCGAGTACATATATGGTCGCAAGTAGAGCTGGGCATCGGGTCGGGCTTTTGGGCCCTTGAAAGCTGCGGCCGACCAAGACGGCCCAAGCACCAAGACGACACGTGGTGGGTCGGCTTACCCAAGACGAACAATGGCCGGGCTGGGCTGGACGGTAAGACGCATGGGCGACAAGACGCACGACGGCGAATCGTGCCATGCCCGGCCAAGACGCAAGACGGCCAAGACGGCCGGCAAGGCGGGGCACGCCGCCGGGCGGCCTCGCCGCCCACCACGGGCTGACGCAAGACAGATGCCGACCAAGGCCGAGCGCCCTAGAGTAAGGCTAGCGAGCAAGAACCAATCACAATCTCTAGTTCCGCTACCCAAAACCTTAGATTAACCGCCGCTGCATGTTTCAACTAGTAAAGCATGTGCATGCAAAGTAAAGGGGAGAGGAAAGGTAGCACCAGACGCCACTGCATGTTCTAGCCGCCGACCAAGCCGAGCACGGAAGCCAGCCCGGCTACGCACCCGAGAGCCCAAAGTCCCGCCCTTCTCCCCCATGTCATTGGCCTCCTCCTTCCTCTCCACCATGCCTATCTACTTCTTTCCCTCGCTGCGACCCTCTCCTTCTCTCCACCCTAGTCTCCATCCTACTCATCACCAGTCTCGTCCTCCCTCGTCACCGATTTACCTAACCCCCTTGCGTGCCCATATTTTTATGCAATTAATTCAATTATTTCAACTAGTTTTAAACGAGACTGCACGAGAGAAAGGAAGATGCCGACCGTCGTCACCGCCTTTGCGTATAGTAATTTCGGCCGGGCTTGGCGGCACAGCACGAACAGCGGCACGGTGGGCTTTGGGCGTGCTTGGGCTGGCCGAGACGCCATGGGGCCAAGCGCAGTGCGCGACGATGAGATGACTTGGCCGAGCGGCACGGCACGAAGCGGCACGAAGCACGATGGGTTTGGGCGTGCCGCAAGCAAGACGCCCAAGTCCCGACTCTAGTCGCAAGCTGCACCGTGTATGTATACATACTTCATGGAGTAGGTACGTACGTAGTTGATCTGTGGTTTGTAGAGTACTCCTACTAGCTAGTTTGTGATGTACTATTATGGATCTGTTTAGGTGCGTCTACGGCTTATGCCTTTTGACTGAAATTTTTAAATTTTAACTGTTTATAGTACAGATTATGGAGAGACAGATATTCACTTACGATTTTGGTTGGTACAGATGTTGGGCTTTTAACGTGTAGATCGTTTAATTTGTAGACTTTGTCTTAAAAATACTCTATTTAAAAATTAGATACTATAATAAAATCTAAAAGTCGTCAGCTTCCAAGAAAAAGAATAGGCGCTGTACTACTGAGATTGTGGTAGGGTTGAAATCTCCGAGAGACCCTTTTCACTTCCGGGAAAGGCATAGGTACGGGGCTTCGTGCATATGTGGAGCCCATGGTTCAGCAGGCCGGTACCATTAGGCAGGAGTCCAGTGTCGAGGAAGCTTAAGATCAAGCTTGGGAAAGAAAGCGGTAAAGCAAGCTAATGATCAGGTCGAGCCCACGCCGGACCACCGGCCGCCACGGCCTGACTGTTCCTGCCGGCATCGGAATCCGATGCAATCTCTTTGCCTCTTATATGTCCTTACTTCATTATTAACATATGCAGGGCTAGTATGTGTATGTAGTACTAGCCACGACTTGCTTCTTTTTATTTTGTCATACCCTAACTCTGATGTGCCATGGTAGGTGACTAACTACGTACTGTGAGTTTTCACCAGGTGATTAGGTTGTTATTGTTTCAGTAATGATTCAGATCAGCATTGCATATACGGCCAGAACGACTCTTGTCACACGGTAATGATTCAGGCCACAGCTAGAAATTTTCGCTCCCGTACTAGTGAAACTATACTATATTCATGCATCTTTCGCGTGTACTTCTGGACACTAATTACCGAGTAACTTCGTACATTTACTAATAGCGAAGAGTGTTGTGGGTTTTTGCCATGGGTGATAGCTAATGGCTACTGTGTGAGTGTTGGTATGAATAAATTAAATATCGATAATTTAGTTTTAAAAAATTTATTTTAATGAACTATTTTAAAATAATGATAAAAAAGTTATTCTATTTATTTATTTAAAAACTATAAGTCATAAATTAAAAAAAAGCTAAGATATTTGGTTTTTTTTCACGCTGGATTTCCATTTAGAGACCGCCATCAAAATATACTACCCAGGTCGGTTCGGAAGTGGGTCCGGTCGGCTGGATCGCAAGAGCGTGTCAGCGCAGGACCATCAAGATGGCAAACTGTGAAGGAGAAGTAATTAAGCCAATTGATCGACAAAGAACGGAGGTCGAGTGCATCACACAGAAACATACATAGTACTAATTAATTGGAAAATATCACGGCCTAGCTAGCTTCCCATACATTCATTGTGACACCCCGACCCATAATGATCCATATGTGTGTGCACATGAGGGTGTGAGTTAGTCCTACATAGCTAGCTTAGCTTGAGAAGCACTTACATATAAGCCTAGGAGTTCTAATGGTAGCACTCCCGGTTAACCGTATTGCACGAAGCGAGAACGAAAGTACAAGCAGGTTGCTAAGTGTGCGTGGCCTATCCAGAATGGGGTTAGGTCTAAGCCGGTTTGGACCCTACGGCGTTACAAATAGTATCAGAGCCGACTCTCGCGGTTACATGGGTGCATGTAGGTCAGGGACGCGGGCATATGGCGCATGGCTCGTGTGGGTCCGAAGTGGACACACGGCATGGCATATGTGCTGGCACTGAACGCACGGACATGTGACAAGAGGGGAGATGCTTATCATTTACCCCAGTGTGGGTATATCGGTCCGATGAGGACGTCGCGTCCTTTGAGGGGGGTGTATGTGACACCCCGACCCATGATGGCCCATATATGTGTGCACATGAGGGTGTGGGTTACTCCCACATTTCTAGCTTAGTTTGAGAAACACTTACATATAAGCCTAGGAGTTTCAATGGTAGCACCCCCGGTTAACCGTTTTGCGTGAAGCGAGGACGAAAGTGCAAGCGGGTTGCTACGTGTGCATGGCCTATCCAGAATGAGGTTAGCCCTAAGCCGGTTTAGACCCTAGGGCATTACAAATGGTATCAGAGCCAACTCTTACGGTTGCATGGGCGTGTGCGGGTCATGGGCGCGGGCATATGGTGCATGGCACGTGTGGGCTCGGAGTGGACACACGGCATGACATATGTGCTGGCACTGAATGCACGGACATGTGCCAAGAGGAGAGATCCTTATCATTTGCCCTAGTGTGGGTATGTTGGTCCGACGAGGACGTCGGGTCCTTTAAGGGGGTGTATGTGACACCCCGGCACATGATGACTCATATGTATGTGTGTACATGAGGGTGTGAGTTAGTCCTACATTTCTAGTTTAGTTTGAGAAGCACTTACATATAAGCCTAGGAGTTCCAATGGTAGCACTCCCGGTTAACCATTTTGCGCGAAGCGAGGACGAAAGTGTAAGCAGATTGCTACGTATGTATGGCCTATCTAGAATAGGGTTAGCCCTAAGCCGGTTCATTCTTGTGACGTAATTATCCTACAGCTTCTGTTAATACGAGCGTGCGCCTCCGAAACAGATTGAACTCTCCGTTCCGAGGTTGTTACTATTTTTTGTGTGCTGTGAATACGTGCCAAACAATGGATAATAGAGTTACGAGATCATCACAATTAGTTACTCGGAGCCTAAGACTTATAGTAGAAACAAGTGTAAAGAGTATGTATCACACTTAGTTATTACTTAGACATTTTCTTACAAAAATATCATCTACCCCCTCTCCATGGTGCACTAGGGGTAGGGATGGCAACGGGGCATTCCCCAGCGGGAGTGGTAGAATGGCCCTGGCCCCGACTGGATGAATTCACCCGTTCCACACCCTTGATCCCCGCCTTGGGTGCTAATTTCCCTAGTTCCAGGGCCCCATCGGGGTGTCGGGGCCCATGGGGAGCCACACCCGAAACCTCATGGACAAACACATGCTATTCATATTGATAGACCTCAAACATCATCAGCATTCAGCACTTCATATTGATAGTTTGATCAGGGAGAAATTAGTAACACCCACAATAAACATAATATACCTTATTAACAAGCAATCAACCAGAAAGTAATAACTGCATAACAATGAGCACTTGAGCAGCATAAGTTCATACCTGCATAACACCAATTTTCATCAGTTTTCTATATAGCCCATATGCAGTAGATGAAAGTTGTTTGTGTTGCAAACGCAATCCAATCATCAGCCGTTGCCACTTGCCCTACACAAACAACTTTCATCACTCGTCAGCTTGCTTCCCATTACAGTGGGCACCAACATAAGCGCATAACTAGTAGAGTAGCAGTGGGCACCAGGCCAAAGTCACCAAACACCAATTGAAGCCACAGCCACAGAGTCACAATGTCACAGAACATAGAACCAACAATTTTCTATGACTGGGCATTTCTTATGTAAAAAATCTAATAGATGAGTAGAGGGATATCCGTAATTTACATCTACTTCCCATCAACAGGTTTAACAATAACAACAATAAAATGAACAATAAAATCAATAGTACATTACTTGTTCAGTACTTCAGTTGTCAAGAATTAGTTCAGCACAAATCACAGAGACATAGAATTATGCAATGCATAGTTTGAATTGGTTCTAGCACAAATCACAGAGACATAGATGACAGACCAAACATGCCTAGATAAATTCCACCTTTCCTTTTGAGTACTCGACAATTATAAAAGGACCAACTTACAGTTCCAGAATAGTTAACCATTTACATATATGGTTCTATGAAATTGCAATTTATTTTCTAAGTACTCCACCTGTAGCCCTTCTTGAATATTTTGAAGATAAGTCCAGAAACTAGAAGGCTCTCCCTTTTCATCATTTGTAAGATACAAAATGTAAACATTAATACTTTTCATTATATGTAAGATAAAGAAAATAAACATTAATACTTCTATACACATGCTTTTATATTTGTTTCAAAGCGAATCCTATGAGCACATTAATGCTTCTAACATCTCAGAAGTGAGACAGCTGTGATGCTCATTGAGAATTCTCTCACTTGTGCTAAAAGCGGTCTCGAAGGCAACTGTGCTTACTGGAATGGCAAAGATGTCCCGTGCAATTATCCTCAAAGTAGGATAGCATGTTCCAAAAATCTTCCACAATCCAATACATTAAAGTTTTCCTTTGTAATTGGTACATAGTCATCCTCTAAGTAACGATCTAACTCAGATTTCAGCCTAAGAGATTCTGGCCTTCTCTTAGCAACATGTGCATTAAAGATTGACATAACAACTGGAGCTTCAATTGCAGGTATTGAGGGTAATGATTATGTATTAACCTCATCATTATCTACTCGATATTCAGTCATCAAAGTACATAACAAGTCTGTGACTTTTCAAACACGGTCCTCACATTTTTCACCACTAACACCATGTAGCATTTCATAGCAAACCAACAATATTTCAGTCTTAAATCGAGGATCAAGAAGTGTAGCTATACCCATTAGATCTAGAGTACATGCAATTCATCTAGATTTGGTAGATCTAGACTCTGGAGTTCTAGAGGAGGATGAGGATTTCACTCACCGGGATGGGAAGTGGCCGGTGTCGGTTGTTGGTGAGAGGATAGGAGTCGAGGTCAAGGATGGAGCCTGAGGCATCGCTGGCTCACCGCGTGATCCACGTCGGGATCGGAGTCGATGTCGACGACAGAGGATGGGGTGTCATCGCATGAACCACATTGGGAGTCGAGGTCGAGGATGGAGGCCAGGGCATTTCCTGCTCACTATGAGATCCACGGTAGGAGTCGATGTCGAGGAGAGGATGGAGGATGTCTAGGAGATGGAGGCCAACATGCCAGGTACGGGCGTGCGACCGCGTCTACACTTGCCCATGGTGGCTATCGGGGACTGACGACAATGGGAGTCTGTGGCTGTGGTTGCGTCAATTCCATTTGGTGGTGGGGAGGAGCATCTGAGTGAGGAGGAGTGGAGGAGTATGACTGGAATGCCAAATGGATCTAGGGTTTGGTTGCTTTGCATACATACCAGGGTATATGGAATTATGGACCCACAAGTCAATGCAAATTCGGGGCTTCAGCCTGGCAACAAGGACGAGGAGTGGTGGAACGCCTCCGCTCCCGCTTCCCCCGATGGGGACATATTTCTCCTGATAGCACTCCCATGGGGAGAAAACCCACACATCCCAGGCCCCTAATAGGGGAATTTCCTGGCGGGGAACGGGGAATAGGTCATGTTGCCATACCTACCTAGGGGCTATATTTATAGCTATGAAAGAGATTGTTTACGTAAATATCTCCTTTAGGGTCTATAATAGTGAGAACAAATATATTTTTTCTTGGCGTGGCCATATTGAGTCTGCCATGTAATTACACATATAATAGATCTTTACTCTGATCGACCGATTAGAAGAAGGTGAGAGTCACTCTCCCAACATGCATGTGGTATTTTGCAGAGCCAGCTGAGGCTGAGTAGTAGTGATCCTGACTCCAGCTCCCAGTGGCCGTCTATAACACCACCATATATTATGGGAGCAGCCCCGCAGCCCCCGTTACACTTCACTCCAGTCCACCCCTCCCCTCTCCCTACATCCTCTCCGGCCATTTGAGAGAGACAACCGCATAAATACACAGGTCGCGCGATAGAGACAGGGAGAGGAGAGCTCGGAGAGGGGGAGGTAGCGAGCGCGCGCGGGCGGTCGCTGTTGGTGGCGGGTGGAGGTGGTGGCGGTTACAGTGGAGAAAGGCGGGCGGGCGGGGCGGCCAATTGGAAAAGGGCACAAGGAGATCCAGGGATCCCGGATTTCAGCCAGACTTTGCCCGCAATCCATCCGCCCTTTCCGCGCACAAGCCCCACGGTCGGTGTCGCCCCCATCGGTCCGCGCGTGTCCCTCTCCCCTTCCTCCCCGGCGAAAGCGAGAGGCCGGAGATAAAAGAGATCGAGGGCATGCCTACTCTATATAGCTTGTGTGCATCGACTGCGTGATCAAGCTAAGCTGCCTACAAGTAGGTGATATATATGCTCTTCTTATCTATCTTCCCTTTTGTGCCCTCCGTACGTGCGTCCTGGTTATAAATGCTGGCGTTTGTGCCACTTCTTGGGTGAAGGGTGGTTGCTATCTCCAGCTTGGGATCGAGGGTAGTACGTACAAGGCTGGCAACTGATTAAGGTGGTAGTCCAGGGGGAGGCCAAGGAAGAGGAGAGAAGGAGAAGGCCGGAGAAGCACGGCGGACTGTGCTCTTATTGGTTGATCTAGCTTGTTTGTCTGAACAAAGTAGATTTTGGTGCGCAGGCGTGCGCTCAGGCTTCTGTTCTTCCTGTAGTGTAATGTAAGTCTTTTATCTTTTGAATGAACCAAGTCTTCATTTGGATAGGCCAGGATCCATAATTAGTTCTCCTCCAGATGGATTCGTCTGAGATATGTACTCATTTCGAACCTATCCAAAGTTCCAAACAAGCCCTAGATAACTTTTGCATGTTTGTTGTATGGATCAACTATACATGGATAGACAATTGAGATCCATACAGATTTAAGCAAATAAAAGGAGCAAATATCAATCGATAGACCAGGAGTTTAACCATGCAGTTTACAACCTACTCTTTTGTTATTGCTTTTCTCCCTTCGTTTGTTTTATCCTTTTATGAAGGTTGTTTCAATTTGTGCTGGCATACTGGTTATTTTATGTCATACCCTGCATTTTATCAAAACTTGTCCTCGCCACATGCAGAAGAAGGCTTAAGTACATTAATTTGGATAGATTTTCCTTTGTTGGATACCAAAATGAATGTTTATTTTAACTAATTTGACCTTTTGAATTATTTTCCAGACAAACTCTCTGTCATTCGATACTGAAAGATTGTTCTGAAGTGTTGCCTATTTAGTTCCCTGATACAAAATCTTGATCGTGTACTACATATCTATGAGCAGAAAGGTCCGTATGTGCACTAAGCTTAGCTTCCTTGACACACAAGGAAGCTAGCAAAACATTGAATTAATCAGGTAATCGTATATACGATGAAAGTATGACACTTTTATCTAGTGTCATGATTGCTTGCTTTCCTGAAAATATCATCGATCCCATTGAAAACGAAACAAAAGCTTCATGATCCAGTTGTAAACGAAAATATACAGCTATTATAAGCCCATCTACCGAACTTGGCTACAAAGTAACAATTCTACAACAAAAGATAAGGAGATAAAAGGAACATTTTATTCTTCAGAAGTGCTAAAAAATAGTCGACTATTTTTTTTTGAGTTAAAATCAGTCGATTTTGCTGTAACATTTTTGTCCCATGTATACAACATTTTGCACACATGTTTGTAACATTTTTGCTCATGTATGAAACATTTTTCCTTTTATGCAATATTTCTCAGTGAAAAATATTGCATACATGTGAAACCCATGTTTATAACATTTTACATCTATGTTTGCAACATTTTCCATTCATATATGCAATATTTTTTATGTATGCAATATTTTTGGAGAAAATGTTGCATACATAAAAAAAAATTGCATATATGGACGAACAATGTTGTAAATATGATCGAAAAATATTGTATACATGAAAAAATGTTATAGCAAAATTGACTGATTTCAACTCAAATAACAGTCGATTGTGCAATAGACAATCCCTTTATTCTTTACGTACTTGGAACTAAAACATCAGCTGAACCACTCAGGCTTGACTATGATCATATATGCGTCAACTTTTGTTTCTCATTGGTTGACACATGGCTATTTAGATCATACCATGTGACTCTAGCTAATTGTGTTGGCTGCTTGTTTATGAGCTAGATTTACAAATTAACAGGCACACTCTTTATTTGACTCTTGAGTTTTGCTACATTTCATGCATGTGTTATTCAATCATAGTACTAATTAAAAAGTTAGACCTTGTCCTGCAGTTACTCTATCGGTGGAATAAGATGAACACTTTCACCCGTGTTCCCCCCGGTTTCCGTTTTCACCCTACCGAGGAGGAACTCGTCGATTACTACCTGAGGAAGAAGGTGGCATCGAAGAAGATCGACCTTGACGTTATAAAAGACGTCGATTTGTACAAAATCGAGCCTTGGGATCTCCAAGGTTAGCACATTAATGTCTCTCAGTTCATGCAAATGGTAGTAATTGCTACGTACTTGCTGAGTGTATGGTTAATTATACGATAAATTAACAGAATTAATTAGACCCATTTTAATTTGGAACTAACAGAAAATTGCAAGATCGGTACGGAGGAGCAGAACGAGTGGTACTTTTTCAGCCACAAGGACAAGAAGTACCCGACGGGCACTCGCACCAACAGGGCGACGACCGCCGGCTTCTGGAAGGCGACGGGGAGGGACAAGCCCATCTACACCAAGAACTGCCTCGTCGGGATGAGGAAGACGCTCGTCTTCTACAAGGGCCGAGCTCCTAACGGCCAGAAGTCCAACTGGATCATGCACGAGTATCGTCTCGAGACCAACGAGAACGGAGCTACTCCGGTACGTACGTAATGCCGCCTAGTTGAAGAGAATGTCGTCTCACGTACGTGTGATCGAGCCTAACAAACACTGCTCGTGTCTGTGCATGGATTACTAATTGATCAGGAGGAAGGATGGGTGGTGTGCCGGGTGTTCAAGAAGCGGGTGGCGACGGTGCGAAGGATGGCCGACAGCTCGACCTGCTGGTTCGACGACCATGTCGTCGGTGCGTTCATGCCGGACCTCGACTCGCCGAGACAGCTAGTGCACCACCACCAAAACGCGGCGGCATACCACAGCCAGCAGCAGCTCTACGGCCACTGCAAGCCGGAGCTGGAGTACCATCACCTCCTGCCGCAGGAGGCCTTCCTGCAGCAGCTTCCTCTGCTGGAGAGCCCTAAGCCCCCGGCCTACATTGGCCATGGCAGCAGCAGCAGCCTCCGGTCATCGACCACCTTCACAGTACACGACGAATCCTCCAGGTCTACCGAACAGCAACCGCCGATAGATCAGGCGGTTTACATGGCCGCCGGCGACGAGTCGGTCACGGATTGGAGGCTTCTCGACAAGTTCGTCGCGTCTCAGCTGCTCAGCCACGGTGATGCCACTCCAAAGGAGTCCAGTACTTACTCCAATCCGGTGCGGGTGTTTCAGGTTGAGAACAAGCATGAAGACGCCTTGGACTACGCTTCGACGTCTGCCTCCGCCGTCGGCGAGGCTGATCTGTGGAAATAGCTCGCTTCCACAAGCATATACGAAACCACTGGACGCCGTATACAATTTATACCTTCCAGATATGATCTAGTGTACAAATATAGCCGGCTATATATATGTCATGATATGTCAAGGTATACACACTAATACATAATAAATATGTAACCGAAGATGTTATATATGTATTATTTGACATCAGGTCTCTGGATCTGATGTCAGTGAAGGTAGCTGAAAGCTGAAGCCATGGGGCTTCACTAACTGACTTGACAATTTGTAAAAAAAAAATAGTCAAGCTGTCGATGGACGCCTATTTGTGCAGTCCATTCAAAACGGCAGCGACGGTCGCTGCTGATGCATGAGCAACGTTCATGAACTTTCATAGATGTATGTCAATTCATTGAAATGGAATGGAAATTTTATGTACTGGTGGAATCCTCCTGTGGTTAACTAGTGCTAGCTGTAGGAATGCACTTGAGAACAAAGCCGGGAACACTTTTTTTACAGCGAGAGGTATTTATAATACGATCTATTACATATATATAGTATGATATATACGGCAACAAATATTCAGTATCCATACCTTATCTACATTGTACATTCCTTTACCTGATCCCGTTGCAATGTTACAACACTCGCAAAAAGAGAAGAAAACGGCTGGATCCTCTACGTCTGAACCATTCTGCCTTTGTCTTCACTCAATCTCCAATGTATATACAGCATTCAGTGCTCAATTTCCGCAGTATGCCGGATCATTCCTCTTTCATTTTGCATCACACATACCAGTACCTGCATCACAGAAACCATCACGGTCTAGAAGTTTTGGTGGTGAGGCACTTAAAAGAGGGGAGGAAGGGCTCACATATGCATTTCGGCGACTGTTGCCACATCCAAGGTTTTTCCGGCTGCTAGCCCCTGTTATGGGGTTGGTTCCACTTGCATATTTGCGTAAAGCCTGCAAACGAATTATCACAATAAATCATCTTCTGTTTGCATTTTGACCTTTGATGAAACAACAAGCAATGTTTCTCAACTTCTCATGCATTTGTCACTAATGCTTGACATGAGGAAAATGCATTGCCTGGTCAGGCATAAAACATTCTTATTAGCTGATGAAAAAAGAACACGTCTGATTCAAGTTGAGCACGTGGAATTTTCTTCCTAGAGAAGCATGACTTCACGCCCAGGAGACAATAGTCAAGTCCATATCATGATACTCTGGGAGGACATCTGGATAATTTTGTTTTCTTCTTCTATGATTTGCTTGTGCATTATTCACAGTTAGCTTTTACAAACTAGTAGCACACGAATCAAATAGCAAGGATTCACAAAGCACAGTAAATTACACTCATCAACACTTCAATCAGGAAAAAAAATGAAAGGCACATCCTTAGAAACTGATATGCTCAACTGCTTATCAGACAGAATCATGAAATTCGTAAACATTGTTTTAGAAGAATCATAAACCTAAGTGACAAAATTATGCAATAGTACTTTCATTCAAGTAATTATGTACCTGTTTCTGTGGTCGGTCAATAACAGCATCGCTGAAGTCAGCACCTTCAATGATTGCTCCGCCAAGATCACTACGTGTAAGGACTGACCGTACAAGGACAGCATTTGTGAGGTTAGCTTCATTGAGAACCTGCCAACAATATTCAAAGTTTCCAGCTTGCTTAAAGGTAAATCTGCCTTGGAATTACTTATTTGGACAACTTTCCCTATTGCAAATTAAGAACAGGAAAAGGCTCCACTAGCTGCCATCAGTGAATTACACTGAACTTGATTTCTAGATTTTAACATCGAGATGCAAGTCTAACAATGATTTCATTTATATACATGAAGTATAATCACACCAGAAGTGACCAAAAATATAAGACTTGATTTCACATTTGAGTCTAAATACTGGCCAGTAATATAAGAATCTTTGACTAATCTGGCCAGGAGATATGCTTCAGTACTCTTTTTTTTTTTGCACAAATTAATGCATTGGGTCTCTTCCTCGTTTATTTTGAAAAATCCTCTAGATCAATAAGAATCCACTGTGCAACAGAAGATGTGGTACCCACTCTTGTGAGATTATTCTTCACTAGAATCTCAAGTCACTCGTATAGACTTGAACATCATAACTACTAGTAGTAGTCATTTTTTAACACAGGAAAGCCTGATTCCTATAGAAATGCAGGTTTACAGTTTTTACAGATATAAGAAGGCACATGAAAACAGCAGAAGCACTGTCTCCAACCACAAATACTGATATAGCAAGGAAAATAATCATACTAAATTAGGAGACACATGACCACATTGATTTTCTTAGTCAGCAATTACATAGCCAAACAACTGTAGGTTTTTATTCTAAAATTCCCATTTTGTATCACTCTTGTATAATATTCTAGAACCCCTAAAATTGATCTTTCAGAGTATTAGGTATTTCTGTGCAATTCAAAGATTTCATACAAGGATAACACAAACAGAGGAAGCCAATACTATGGAAATTAGCGCCATAAGTGGAGATGATGTGCCAATAATGCTTCGGATTGGTTCCTACTCTTATATCTTGTCTTCCCTAGAAATTAAGCAGGGTTATCATTGTAATAATTTATTACTACAGACAAGAAGGAAACATAGATTGAACTTTTAACTTTGACATTGTTACACTTTGACACCCTTTCTTATGCGCAGTAGCCCCCAGATCAGATTAGAGTTTGTGAGATACGACACAAGCGTGTACTGTATCAAGAAAGAAGAAGATGAATCTTATAGAGAGAATCAAAATAATGACGGTGAAGCCGCCACAACAAGAGAGAGCAAAATTGGCGAAATCGACTGTAAATTCTTTAAGCACAACCTCAAAAGAGTACAAAGGATTGTCACCACTCACAACCTCTCGAATCTTTTAGGACCCTCGGATCATTGCCCTATACAAGAATCTAGTGCTAAAAAATATTCTAACCTTTAATCCTCTTGTGCTCCCTCTACCTTTGGATAAATAGACTTTTGCTTGGTTGCTTAGCTCCTTTCCATAGTCACTTCCCATAGTTTATATAGTCCTTGATAGCCCTTCTTCAATTTAGACTAGGAATCATAATCCAAATAGAGGTAGGAGTCCTAATGCTAGTAGGATTAATCTATAATTCTTTATAGTATATCTTTCTAAATCCTAAAAGACTAGAATGAGTCATCCTAACTCAACAGGCATAGCAATTTAATTCAGTATAGTGCATCCATGCATACAATCTACAGAAACATGACTATATTTTACACATGAGATCCCATGCATTTGCACAAAATAGTTGGTATGTAAAATTAACATGATCAAGCTAAAAGAATTCATTTAGGTTTTACCATGCGATCCATTCAAGTATCACTCAAATCTACACCTGCAAAAGACCAAAACAACACTATGGTGAAAACTATATCACAAATAACTGCATGAAAAGATTAAATTATTTTGTGACCACACTCAAATGCAGTAAAAATTACTAGAAAATAAAAAATCAGATGCAAAATCCTACTTTTGCAATTTTCCGCTAGTAATAAAGAAGGTTGTGGCGACCGTGTCATTACCGCAGGGTAATAACACTAGTCAACATATTATTGGTGTTTACACCTCTTCGTCGCCTTGCGCCCAGCCGATTGTTCGTCGGTGCCTACACCTCTTCGTCGCCTTGCGCTTCGGAGGAGTTAAAGCTCCATCGACGTCCTACATCTCTGTCGGTTCTCCACCTCCATCGAAGCAAGCTACACGTCACGACGGCTGTATGCCACTGGCGCCATGCTCCGATCTATCACCGACATTGTACCATCCTGATGGCTACCCCAACTTCAGCGCCTTGAGTCCCAGTGGCTATATGCCGCCGACACCATGGCCCTAGTTCTTCGATTCCCGGTTCTATCTTCTTCTTTATTCCTATATTACCATATTCCATTCTAGTTTTGACATTATGGTTATTCATTTTTCTTTCGACTAGTTGTTGAATTATGGATGTATATGTGGTGAATTGTATGGTGCTTGGGGGTTTGGGGCTTGTGGGTGAGCAACCATGTGGGTGTTTAGGGTCTTGCCATGCGCCGGGGAGCAATGGCAAGGGCCCCAGGAGCTCATGGATGGCCACCCGGGTCTTCCTCTCCAATGCTGTGAGCCGGAGGCAGTGCTCCGCCATGGTTCTGTTGGCTAGGTTCTTGGACCTCTAGAGTTGGCCAAAAATGGATTGGTATGAGCTATAGTGTTACCTTGCTGGCGTTGTCGGGCTTGGTTTAGGTTGGTTTGGTGATGTACTTGCTCTCACGTGGTTGTGTCTTCCTAAAATGGGTAGTGCTTATTGTGGCGATGGCTTGTGGCTGTTGTCCTTTGGTCATGGTACTCTCCTCCTCTGGTGGCCTTTGGTCTTAGCTTCTTCCCTTGACCTCTCCCTCTCGGTTGAGCTTAAGGTTCTTGTAGGGTGGTTTAAATGAGTGAACTTCCTTCCCGTTGGTTGTCGGCTTGTTGTGGGGTGGCTCGTGAATGTTCTATGCAGTGGTGCAGTGCGTGAGGGTGGTAGTGATTGCATGTGGTGTCTCTATGGTGGTGACAAGTGATGGCTGGCTCACTGTCTACTTGCAATGGTAGTGAACTTGGCTCATTGGTGGCTATTGGCGGTGTTGTTGTTGCTTTGCTCCCTCCCTCTCTGTGGGCTCTGCTTCATATCCCTGAGGGTTCTTCGACTGTGACTCGTGGCTTGAGACGTGTCTTGTGCATGGATGAAGAAATGGTGACTCACCAGTGAAAGGTAAAAAGGTAAGGGTAAAGGTAAAAATGGGAATTACCGTGGATGATGAAAACCCACTAACGCGAGAGGTTCCGATTGGCCCCGGACAATCAGGTATCTCGGTGAGCATTGCCCTTGTGCAGTTTTATTTAAAACTAAAAGTGGGTTCTGACGGCAATTCATTTATTATATTTATTTTCTTTGACGTTTCTAATTGTGGTTTTGGATCAAGTGACTTGTAGGTGTCTTCCATTGATCGGCTGCAAAGAAGTTTGAGTTTGATAGTTGTATATATGTGTAATATTCTTGTAGAATTTTATTCTTGTAAATCTGAAATTGTAATTTTAACATTGAACTTGTAGCATTGTAATTTAATGTATGAGGTTTATTTCTGTAATTAAGCTTTTTATGTAATGCGGACTTTTGTATATAGACACTTTATTCCTTTTAATCCGTGAATGGCATGATTGTATTTTAATTCTCACATTAATTTATTATTTACTTCTTTATTGTGTGATTTTGGTCAAGTAGTTTTGAGGGTTATCACAAAGGCCTTATTAGTACCATATTGATTCAACTTAAACAAAGATAAAGACAACGGAGTTCATAGTTGGCTTCTTGTATTGAGTATATACTCAGAACTCAGAAGGATTAGCCGGGGTGCTTATCTTTGATATCTCTCTAGTCTAGTGGTCACCCTGGTATGGCACATTAGAGGACCACTGACCACTAAAGAAAGGTAATTATGTGCATCAAGCATGCTAAACACATCAAGAATGGAAACATCCGGGAGGGAGCTTAATATGTCCGCATATTAATGAAAAGGTGTTGTTTCACTTACCAGTGAAATTTGCTCTATAAGCAACAGCCTTTTCAAGATAGGTGCAATTGAATGTGGAACCACTAAAATTTGACTCCCTCATATCAGCAGCTGTGAAGTTCGCCTGTCTACATCAATAACTGAAGTCTTAGATAAAGGAGAAATAAGGAATAACTAAATCTACTATTTGTTTTAGTTATCTACTATCAAAAAAAGTTTTGGTAATAAGTGTCACAATAACTGCTTAATCGTTCCCCTAAAAAGCTGCTTAATTGCTACAGACTTATAGTAAATTCTGTTGAACATTTGGACAGTCTTTTCTCCATATGTAAGCAAACTTTATACAGCAAGAGGTCTCCATCTAGTATATGGGTTAAACGGATAAATCAATGTTTCAAAACCGCATAATCCATCTAGGCTCTAGAGAGAGTGTGACAATCCACCCACAAAACCAGCATAACGACATCAGCTTGAGCTAGATCATTTTCGAATTTCGAGTACTGAAAACTTTTGGTGACAATATAATCTCTAAAAAATAAGGACAAAATTGTATCAAAGACTGAAGCTTTTATAGAGTGCACTAATATCTACACTTGTAGAGAACCAAGATTGCCTTCAGACACAAACCAAGTGAAATTTCTGTTTACCAATTAACTTGGATTTGCTTCAACTATTCCATAAAATCTATCTGTCACAGCAAAAGTTGACATAGAGGCATCCAAGGATTCTAACTTGAACGAGCAACATTAAGAACCCAACTGAAGTTTTCGTTAACGTACACAGCCTTCCTACAGAACCACACAGAAAAGGAGCCCATCAGCAACCCAATGCAACAACTTGAACAAGAATAAGAGACCGAAAGATGCAGGGGAGCGCGTACTTGAGGTCGGCCGAGCCGAAGTGCGCGGCGGAACCGATGCCGAACTCGTCCCGCTGCTCCGCCTCGAACCTGTTGAGATCCGCGAAGGCCGGCATCGCCGATACTACGGCTGCCGCGAGGGCGGCAGAGACCGCGATGCGCCACCTCGGCGGCGCCGGTGAGGCGTTCGATGCATTGCCGCCGCGGGGACGGTCAGCGGTCGCCTGGCAGGAGACGCGCGGGAGGCGGCGAGGCGGGCAGCGCGAGGAGCGCGCGAAGGGCTTGGGTCGGGCTGCGGCGAGAAGGGAAGTGGAGGCGAGAGCCAGGCGTAGACTGGTTTAAGGTGGGGAGCAGTGGAGGGAGAAGCTGCTAGCTTTTTTAAAAAAAGTTTGATCCCGAACGTTTTCTGTAAATTTAATCTCCTCCTTAGACCCTACAGTTACATATGAAGAACTCGGTAAGTAGTTGCCGAGCTCCGGCGGTGTGACGTGCCCAACCGATCACACAGCGATTTAGTCAGCGCTAATAAAGCTTGATTAGCGTTAATCATACAATATAGTTGTTAATAAGTGTTAATCATGCCCTTTAATTATTTGCCATTGTGTGGCTGTGGAGTTATAGGTCCTGTTTGATATGACTATGGCTTATAGTTTTGACTGAAACTTTTGTATTTTAACTGTTTATGATAGAGATTACGGAGAAAGATACTCGTTTACGATTTTGGTTGATACAGATGTTGGGCTTTTAACGTATACTATAATTAACTTGTAGACTCCGTCTTGATAAAATACTCCGTTTGAAAGCTAAGTACTGTAGTAAAAGCTAAAAGTCGTTTTTAGAAAGGGTATGTTCTTTTGAACATATCCTATGGCTTTTTATAAGATTTGTGAGCTGCTATGAGAGATTACAGAGTAAGGACGACGGCTTTCGATATAAATGGTAAGATATACTACAATTAACTTAATAGACCTTATCTTAAAAAGACACTTTATTTAAAAGTTAGTTACTGTAGAAAAGATAAAAGATAAAATCAGAAGAAAAAAACAGGTCCAAAGAATATGTCCTATATTTTTTATAAAATCTGCCGAGCTGGTATAGGAGTATAGGACGGTGCTCAGAGAGTATACCCAGCGACTAAATTTGGAGAGAAATGAGGCTACGGTGCCATAACGCTAACAGCTCAAGGAGAGAAGCCATCGGGCCACGGGCGCGGGGAAAAGATCTAGTGGTCGCAGAATTTGGGCTGTGAGTTTACAGTTGGGCCGTAGTGTGGGCTTCTCTCGCCTTCCAGATAGGCCTTCCTTTTGTTGCGTGGTCAAAAAATCAGGGTTGGATTGTTACGCATAGGCGATGGTCCATGTGGTTAGCAAAGCTCAAACGATCTGCTTAAAAAGTCACAGTTCTCAGCCCAATCGAACAAGGACCATTTCAATATCGCGGTATAAGTGTTAGGTAACAGCCAAATGACAATTTACCTGTTTAACTCAAAACGCTAGGCCATTAGCTCATAAATTGGTAGACATAGGTTTCTGCGGAATTTTTACGAGAATACTGCCTTCGAAACGGCGAAAAAGGTTGGAGGTACACGTAGGCTAGAAGGCTTGCCCTGACCACGGGCTTGGCCTACTAAGATAGATCAGATTGGGCTACCGGGGCCGGGTCTGTGGGCCAGTTGGAAACAAAATTAAGCTCACTTTGGTAATGATAATTCTTTGACCACATTGTTGCTACTAATTAAGGTGCCACTCGGTTGAAATAAATTGATTTATAATTAAAATTATACTGTAACTGATAATGATTTATTTGACGTAATTAAATTTAAAAAAATTAAAAATAGAAAAAAAAAAGTTAACCCATCATGAATAATGCAAACGAATACGGAAAAATTGACAAAAAAAACTCAAAAAACTATAAAAAAATAAAATTTAAAAATAATAAAAAATAAGTCAGAAATTAGAAGCTCAAATCACATCAGTGATCTTGAAGCGAGTTCAACGAACATGATTGACAGAACTGCCTGCACCAATGCTATGGCTAACTTCCGCAAGGCCGCAAACGTTCGTAGCTAGGCACGTACGTAGCGCTGTGCAAAGGTCACTTTAATTACTGAGATACCCAGGGAGTCGACCTGGATTGGAATCTATAATCTGACCGGATCTGCTCCAACCATCCCCTTTCGCTTCTGAATCCTGCTCAGACTAGACCTGCTCATCTGCGCATTTTGACTTAGTTTATGTTTTCTGACTTATTTTTATTATTTTTTAAATTTATCTTGGTTTATTTTTTAGCCTTTTTTTGGTTTTTTGCTGATTTTTTTTTCGTATTCGTTTGTATTATTCGTGATGAGCTAGCATATTTTTATTTTTATTTTTTAAAAATTTAGTTACGTTAAATAAATTACTATCAGTTATAGTGAAATTTTAATCAACTACATGCTATAAATTAGTTTAATTCAACCTATTCCAGCGGCACCTGCCGTCTGACCTACCGGATCGATAATAACGCAGCTCAATTATTATTAATATGTGCCTTCCACGGTAGTACGTCTGCATGCCTAAGCTATGCATATATAAAAAAAATGCCCCCCTAGCTAGGAACGAGGGCATGCATGCAGGATGCAGCTAAGTTCACTTCGGAGAATTCAGTAATTCACGGCTACCGCAAGCCTGGTCACGCCCCTCTTGGATCTTGCCTCCGTAGATCCTAAGCAATTTCATTTACTCCATTAGCTAGCCCTGCAAGTCTGCAATATTGCTTCTGAGCTCTGAGCAGTATGCCGTGTAAGCTTGCAGCCTAGCTGCGACGTTTCGTTCAGCTCCGAAGCTAGCAGCTGCACGCATGCACGCTTCGAGATTAACGCATCGTTTAGCGCTAGCTCAACTACACATGGCTCATCTAGCGCATGTACCACCCACGCATGCTTGGAAACATCATCAAGGCCTGGCCTTCCTGTAGGAGTGCATGTAAGGCATAGCTAGCTGCAGCAGCAACACATGTACATACAAGCGTTAGCTAGAACAGTCGGTCCCCGGCTCTAGCATATGGCTTTGTTTCCTTTTCCTTTTGTCCGTTTCGTTTTTACAAGAATTCTACGTACGTAGCTACGGCCTACGGGGACCAGCTGCATGCTCGAAGGACTGAGTCATGCAGCCGTATCACCGTATGGCGAGCAAGCAGGCGGGCTTGGAATCTAGCTAGCTCCGTGGCATCGGCTAGCTCGCTGTTACGTACTGACGCAAGCAAGCTGAAGAAAAAAAAATCACAAGGTGGCGAGCTGTCTAGCCTGCAGAATCTGTTCTGCCATTTCTGTAATTTGCAAGAGCTATCCAGGTTCCAGAGCTCTAGCTGGCTTCTGCAGATTGCAAAGCCCCACCCAACGAACTGATGATCAAGACGCCTCGCTTCCTGCACTAGCTTGATTTGTTCTGCCTAGTGGATCAGCAAAATCTGAGAGCTAGCGTTACTGTGGTCAACCACAACATCCACTACTACTAGGATGGAGTATTTAAATTTGCATATCATTAGAAATTAAAATGAACCCATTGTAATTTACATTAATGCATGTCTTAAAAAATAATCATCTACCTTCTCCAAAGTACTAGGATTTTAGATGGATTAGCTAGTATGTAAAACCCGATATAGTATCAGAGCACAAGGGTCCTAAGTTCAAGACCCAGTAGACTCCCTCTATTATAGGCTATTCACTTATTTGTTATTTGTGGTGTGGGAGTGACTAGATTGGGCCTGTGATCGTGTCCTCTGTAACCTTTGCGGTAATGCACCCTTGTGATAATCTTGCATAGTTGCACTGCTATATCGACCATAATCTTGCGTAGTTGCACTGGCAATATGGACTCTAGGCCCGAATGAGCCCAAACAAGACGGTGGTCTACTGGTGTTGAAATATGAGTTCTCTGCACTAATCAAATGATATGTTTTATAACCATGAACAAAACTTGAAAACTTGTAGATGTGGGCACTAATAAGGGTCAATATGTCACTACTATATTGTGCTATATGCATGCTACAAGAAATTTTATGTTACATACTAACATTTTTAGACTGTTTAGTATTCTTCATCTAACAGATCAGATTGAATATCATAAGTGCAGCTATACCAATGCAGTTTGATCCCTTTCAGGCATTAAGAGTCTCACGGTCTCATGCTTTATTAGGGATAGCCGGATAGGTCAGGACCATATATAGCTTAATGATTCATGCAAAAGAGATACTCCGCCCGATCTAAATTATGGGCTTGTTTGGTTCATGACCAGAAGTTGCCTAGCCACAAGTTAGGCGTGACACAGTTTTTAGGTAGCTGTTTGGTTCACTGACGTAACTGTGGCATGCCACACTTTCTTAGCACCCGCCCCACACGCCATAGACTCGCTTGCCAAACTTTGCCACAAGTGTGGCTTCGATTTTGTTAATCACACTTTCTGTGGCAGCCACATATTGCCTAAGCTTAGGCATGGCAAGCTTAGGCACCAACCAAACAGGCCCTATATGTCATTTTAGCTTATACACATAGAACATGGAAGAAAGTAACACTGCTAGCATTAAGCAATCAGTAGAGGCATTTGGTGATCAATTGGCTGCTTTTGCATGAGAACACAGCCTTTGCATGTTTCTCCTACTAAAATTGGGGTTTAATTTCCATTAGGTAAAAGGTCACGTCTTTGCAAAGAGTACATATATACTACCACTACTATAAAATAAGTTATAGTAGACGTTTCATCACAAACGGTTAACCAAAACTATCAGTATTAAGTATAATCACATACGATTTTAATAAAAACCGTCTGTGAAGAGAAATATTACAGACGGTTCATAATGAAAACCTTCTGTGAAGTATCACAGACGGTTCTAACCGAGAACCGTCTGTAATATCGCCAAATATCATAAGCGGTTTTCTATTTAAACCGTCTATGATACTTCATAGACGGTTTGTATATTAAAAACCGCTTGTGATAATGAAGTTATCATAAACGGTTTGTATTAAAAACCGTCTGTGATATTTTCCCGCATCACAATCCTCCAAAATTCATAATCTCCCGCCTAAGTCCGAGTAGGATTCGACTCCGAGACACCTTTAATAAAATGGGTATAACTTTTGCATACAATGTCTATTTTTGATGTTCTTATACTTGTTAGAAAGTTAATTATGATCCCGATAAAAAAACAACCCGCTTGTGACCGTCGCCCTCTAAGACCTCCAAAATCGGCCATCTTTGACCCTGAATTTGCATCGTAAGTATTTTTTCTGTTTTTGCTCTTTTCTTAGTCTTCCCTTCAGAATTTGGATTTCGCATCAACTGCAAAGTTGTAGATCTCGTCGAAACCTTTCAAACGAGCATATATAAGCCATACAAAACTTTGTTATTTTATCTTTTGAGACTAGTTGTTTACATTGCACATATATATTGTTTTTGAATTGTGATATACCGTCGACCATTATCACCGAAGGTTTTTAATAAGAACCGTCTGTGATATCTCCCGTTATCATAGACGATTTTTATTAAGAACTATCTGTGATGTCTCTATCACAGACAGTTTGCAATCCGAACCGTCTGTGATAACTCCTCGCCACGTCACCGATCCGTCGCACCTCCCCGAGGATCCCGATCTCACTTGTCCATTCTCTCCACATCGAACGGCAGGCATCAGTCTTCTCCCCACCTCTCGCCCCTTATTAATCCCCCTCTCCCTACTCCAAGAACCAACACTACCAGTACTACTCCAACTCGCTTGTACGCAGCAAGGGTGGGAAGAGGTTCGGCAAGGACGGCTAAATATTCACTTGAAGCAAGATGAAATGGAAGATGGCAATGGCAGATCTGCTCTATTCCAAGTCACCGGCATCGGCAGGGGGCATCTACTTGTTACATTCTAAAAGTGTGGCATTCTGTTGTTACATCGAAAATAGTGCTCGCTGCCTTTTTGTTTCTACTACTTGAATTTTTTTCTACTCCACTTGTTTTATATTGTAGTTTAATGAAGGATATGTACGTCTAGCTTGCATTAGTCTAAAGTTTCTTGTAGTGTTAAGCATCTTTCTAAATTGTAACCACGAAGGTTATATTTGTAAAATTATAAATGTCCTCTTGTGTTATACTGTAATGGTGGATTATAATCTTAATGAAAATAGAAAACACTGTTGTATTTGCTTGTTTTTAAAGGGCATAGCTAACATTTCCAGAGGCTAGCCAAAAAACAGAAAAAATAGATATATAATGAACTATCACAGATGATCTTGTGGTATAAACTGTCTATTAATGACTATCATAGACGTCTCGAACAAAAAATCGTCTGTGATACTCGCACGTCACGGACAATTCTATCTACTAACCATTTGTGATGGAAAAATATCACAGACGGTTCTATATACCAACCGTCTCTAATACTCACCCATCATAGATGGTTGGTAGCTAGAACCGTCTATGATGTGTGAGTATCACAAACAGTTTTTGGTTCGGACCGTCTGTGATAGTGATCTTCACAGACGGTTTTAGTTACAAACCGTCCGTATTGTATTTATCACAGACTGCTCACAAGCCGTCTATGATAACTTCTGATTACCACTGACACATAAATTCAGATGGTTCAGAAAGCTGTTTGTGATGACAATTTCGAACCATCAATGATGGTCTTTTTTGTAATAGTGTACTCCAGTAACTTTCTCTGAAAAGAAACTAAATTACCGATGCAAAATTGTAGTCAATGTACTGATGATAAATATAAGACCAAATGAACAATTGAGGTCATATTTGTATTGGTTTTCTGCTTCTGACTTCTACTTAGAAAAGCTAAAAACCAATACGAACACTCGGCTTCTCGAAATGGCTTCTTGTACGATCGGTATGGCAATAACTATGAGAAGCTATGTGAATGGTGCCTTCAAATTCTCCTAAGTATTTCCTTAATTTTTACTCCAATAGCTATCAGAAGCTATGAAAATCAATAAGTTAAAAATCCAAAAAATCTAGGTGCTATAGTGATTTCAGCTCATGAATAGTGAAGAACAACACTATTTCAAATAGAAAAACTACGAAACTTTTGATCCGTCAATCCAAAAAACTTGAAACTTGAACCAAGATTAGTTCATGACCTTAAAAACCTATCCGAACAAAAAAAACTAAAATAACTTTAGAAAATTGGGATCTTTTGGTTCGTGAAACTCTGCTACACCAAAACTAGGCCAAAACATAAAAATGAGCTAACTCTTAAACCAAAACTCTAAATCACTTAAAATTTGGTATGCACTTTCTCTAGGATATCAGGAACCTATTGCAATTAATGACCAAGAAAATCATTGTTAAATTTTTGACCTTTTTTGTTTGAAGGCAGATTGCATCAAAACGGGTCAAAAACCACAAACGGTGAATACGATTTGCTCGTGAGTGAATGGTAGTAAAGCTCTAGATGTGTTCTCACATGTCCCATCAAGAAATAACACAGAAGCAATCGAGGTAGAAATATTTAGATCAAGAAATCACACGGAGAGGTTAAAAAGAGCAAAAATCAAGTTTCGTCATGAACTTACCAAACAAGTGCCTAATGGGTGAAGATTGATTTTCAGAGGTTGTCTCTATCTTTTACACGTCCTTGACACAACAAGATAAAGAAGGGGAGAAAGAAGATGAAAAACCAACCAAATTAAGAGTAAATCAATAAACACAAAAGAGATTCATGAAGATGAACAAAGATTGATGTATTGCTACTTAAGGATGAAAGTTTTACAACCACTCAACTTGGAGAACAAGAGAACACACCACACCACTCAACTTCTCTCAAACCCTAACCCTAGAACTCATAAACACTTGATCTCAAGAGAGAATAGTTAGATGGTTAACTAGTCTCCGTCGTAACCCTTAAATAGATAGGCTAGCCAGTCATATCTAACCCTTAGTGGATACTATCCACTTAGTACAATAGGGAAAACCCGATAACCTCACACACATAGGTTTTACTCACACATGTTCACTTATGCACATTTTTCAAAACGCATAAACCCGAATCTGCTACGTTCTTAGCCTCCATCTTGATCAAACCAGTTTCTCTCATGACCTAAATCGCCTTGCTGAGCGGCGCTCACGCACCGCGATTTTCTTCCAAAACTGTTTCCGGTATTTTGGTTAACCTATCAAAATACACTTTCTTGACCTGATCATCTCTTTCTATTGCAAGCAATCACCATGCTTGCCACGTGTATGTACACCACTGGCTTGCCACATGTCAGCAAGTCTCTCCCTTTCCAGTTCCACCGGACCACGCCTCACTTGGACCACCAAGCCACATGGCGCAAACGTGTCATTCGAACTTTCCTTCAATATTTTTCGTATTTCTCAGGCCATGCTTGAGCTCACCATCTCACTCGGTATTCTTGATCGTTCTTGGTTTCGAATCCTCCATGAGTATAGCCCCGATCCTCACCGTTGACCATAGTTGACTCCAAGCGATATTGTACATTCAAAGACAAAGAAATCGTTTTTGGACACAAGTTATTCACAACTTAACCCATATTAGCAATAACATATCTCATGCAACCTACAACCACTTATCTAAGTCACCAAATCATCTTATGACTCAAATTTTCTAAAATCATCTATTTTTACAAGCTGCCAAGAAAATTATGCAAATTCCAAATTTTCACTCATAAAAAATGATAATAGTTCATCATAACAAAATTATGGAACTTCTCACATGGTCCTTCACTTTTTCACTCATCTCCTACCGTCTTGCTCTGGGGATAAGGGAGAGGTTTATGGGTGCTGCAGATCTCTTCATACTTTTCGTGACCTGTAGCGCCCTCTTTTCAAAGTCGCTTATTTTAACCACTACTATTTATTTTTAGACAAAAAACATAAGCAAAAGCTAATACAAAGGTTCATAAGTTATTCAAAGTACCCTGTCTGCTTCACTGCATAAGTAAATTTTTTGGCAGTTGTTTCGCTGTGGTGAGTTTAAGCTCATGTTGCGAAATGGAAAGAGTACCTGCGATTGCATCACGGCTGTCCAACCTAAATTCCATCCGCGACACACGGCGCCAATCAAACTTGCCAACATCCTACGAACAACTGTGATACGAACGGTAAAATCCCCCTGTATGTCCGTACATTACCCCCGGGAGACCAGCTCCGCAGCCGGCAGGATAAGTAGATGGGCAGAATCTAGAGAGAGAGAGAGAGAAAGAGAAGGGGCGTGCAGTGTGTTGTGTGCATAGAGGATCTCTGTCCTCTACTGCTGCTGGCTCTTTTGCTGCCGACTGCGGAGCGAGGTGAGGTGAGCCCGATGGGATAGTGTGAGGTCAAATCATCAAAAGTACTGAAATTGCAGTCGGCTTTTTCCCCTCCCCCTCCAAGGCCTCCAACAACTCTCTATTCTGTACAAATCCACCGTCTTAGGCCATGTTTTTTTCAACTTTTAAAATATATTTTTCGATTTTTCTACAGTAACTAGTTTCTAAATATAATATTTTTTTCAAAATAGGAGCTACTAGTTAATTGTAGTACATACTTTACTGACTTCATTTATATCGGCAAAAAACCGCACGTGAATTTCTGTTACTCTGTAATCTCTTGTATAAACAGTCCAAAACAGTTAATCGCAGCCAAAGCCAAAGTTGCAGCCAAAAGAACAAGGTCTGTTCTTTTGGTCATGGCTTATGACTTTTACGAAATTTTGAATTTTGGTTGTTTACTGACAGACACGGAGAGACCGATACTCACTTACGATTTTGGCTGCTACAGATGTTGGGCTTTTAACGTGTACTATGTTTAACTTGTAGACTCTATCTTGAAAAAATACTCTGTTTGAAAGTTAGGTAGCAGAAGTCAAAAATCGCTAGCTTCGGAGGTAGCCGAACAGGCCTCATCTCACGCGAGCTTTTCATCGCGGCAAACGTATCCATCGCATCTACAAGGCTACATGCAGGAGGTGCCAGGAGGCGGAGATGCGAGTAATACGCTGTAGCTGCTGGCCACTAGTCATAGCTAGGGCAACTGTAGCAGGCACTACCCCTAACCCCACTGTAGCCACCGTCCCAGCAGCACCAGCAGCTCTGTGGCGAATGGAGCCAGGGAGGGGAAGGCCAAAACCTGCAAAGGCTGCATCGCATGCAAACGCAAAGCACGCACGTAGACGTATTTTGCAGAGGTATACATAGGCACATAGCAAATCATAACGACGATGTGTCTACGTACTTTCCCATATAATGAGGAGAAAACTAATTCGAACGGGTAATCAGTGCGTGAAAGCTACGTGGCCATTCACACGTCCCTTTCCTTTGAATTTCTTTTTTAGAACTGCTAAACAACACTCAAGTATTTTTTAGTTGAAACACTTTGATTTCAAATTCTACTAGACACTTCCTCTAAAAAGTCTCATCCCCTCCCAAAACATCTGAGTGCTCTAAACCATAAAAAACACTCGAATCCCTCTAAACACCTCCTCCAAAAAAATCTCACCCCACCAAAAAGTATGAGTACTCTGAACCACAAAAAAACGCTTGAATCTTCTCTAAACACCTTAAAATATCTAAGTGATTCGAACAAAAAAACACTCTTCTTAGACACTCCCATCTTTTTTTCCTTGATTCCCTCTCCCTGCGTGGCTCCTGTGCTGCGTGCGTGATCGCGCGCTCGCTCGATCGATCGTAAGCTTGTCTTCCCCCACCTCTGCCGCCTGTGCACTGCCGCTGCTGCCGCCGCCTGCCTCTCTCGGGAACAACGACCTCCCGTACTGCTCAGCTCCATGATCCCCAGCGAGCATGAGCGCAGATCATCTTCTTACCCTTAGCGTTTCACCATGGGTTAACTCGGTCGGGACCTAAGCGTAACAGAGCGCGTACGCCTGCTTGTTGCAGTAACTTGCACTGTCTCCAAGTTTACCTTACCTACCAGGCGTTTTAGGGAGCAAATGGAAGTTGTACATATGTTTGTAAACTACTAAAACCTACAACACTCTCTCCGTTGACATACACACGCATACAATACAATGCTTAATGCACGAGTCTCGATCCCACAGTACAACTTTGATCAGTGATACCTCCGTGGGTATGTACATTGGATATACGATTATGGTATACGTTAATTTGTCTTTACAAACACTTATATATAACCAGCCAAAATTGCCGTTCAATTGTGTAGCTAGATTACGATATATAGAGTTTTTGGGCTTGTCTTGAGGCTTCTAGTTTTTGGGGTGATCAACCAACTTGAAATTGTGTGTGTGCGTAGCCCACTAAGGCCTAGCCTACCAGGTTGTCTCCTTCCTTGGTCTAACTCTGGCACGAGAACAGAGCCAATGTCCTAGTGCCAAAAGGTATATGGATGAACTCAAGGGTTATGGGGGTTCCATTTTTGGAGTTTGGAGTGGCCGAGGTTAACTGTAGATGGTCGGCGGCGAAGGGAGCTTCACGGCGTAAGACCATGGCACAGGAGCAATCTGAGAGTTAATCAGTGAGGGTAAAGGTACTTTTAGCATCTCTGGGGTATGGGGAAGGTCATGGTGGAAGGCTTTGGCCCTAGAGCTTTGTGGAAGGTCGTCCATGGTGAGTGGTTCGGTCGGGCGGAGGTGCTCGTCGTCGGCGATCTAGGGACTAGGGGAGGCCAAGGTGAGGTCATGGTTGGATTCAGGAAGCCTTGGCAGAGATATGGCCAAACTTGGCGCGTCCTTGGCATTAGCGTGCTCACGGATGGCGGTGGTCAAAGAATGCAGGTGTGCACATCGGCTAGGAGACGCCTTGGATTGTGGCGGTGGTGTTGGCAGGATGGCGGGAGTGAGGACGGTGGGGAGGTGATGGCTAATTAATGTCTGGTTGTTGCGCTGGCGGAGTTGTGGAGAGATGAGGACGCTGAAGTGATGCTCTGGAGCAGCAGCGGCATACGCGGGCGCGGCAACGGCTAGGTCAGCCATATAGGGAGAAGGTGGCATGGAGGAAGGCACCAACGGGAAGGGGAAACGGGATGGCTAAAAAGGAAAGCTGGTTTTTGGGGGATTTTGCCAAATTGGAAGGTTTGCAAATTCAAACCGCATTCAATTGAAATTCATTAAATTCCAAAACTTTGAAAAAATTTTGGTCTGTTTCAGTGCTCTGCTGCCATGCATAGATGTACTAAGGCACCTTACTCCTCTTGATTCACTGCAGAAAATGTTAAAAGATAGTATGTACTTGATTATCAAAGAAAAACGCAAATAGCATAGACGTACACATGTATAACTGGAAAAACAAAAGACCCGTAACATATCACAGTTTTTTTTGTGAAAATAAATAATAGTAATCAAAAGATGTGATTCTTAGAAGAGTATTTATGTAGAGCAGTAGAGGAGAGCAGAGCCAGCCGCGCGGCGCGGCCGGGAGACCGGCCGCATCGCGCCACAGTTCGCCGGGAGACCGGCCGGGAGACCGGCTTGCCGTCGATCCCCACCACTATTTCTCCTTTTCAGTCATAAATAGTCTCGGGATGCCACCCGCTGCTGTGCCTGTGCGCGCGCGGAGACAGGCAGGGACGGAGCTTGCGCTTGGCTGGTTGCTCGCTTTGCCCCCATTCCCATCCCATATAGGAATAGGACTCCCTCTTTCTTTCTTCCACCATCTGTCTCATCTCCGCTTTGTCCAGGGCCATATCCTTCACACTCCATACCTCCCCTCGTCGCCTCTGCCTTTCCATCTTTGCTCGAGGCAGATTCCACATGCAGTGGTAGTAGTTGCTGTTGTATTTCAGCTTTCAAATCAGGAACAACGACAGATCAGAGGATTTCTCGAATCGGGCAGGTCCATCAAATCGGAAGCTAACCGGCCAGCCAGAGCCATCCATCAAATCACCTCATCACATCGAAGGGGACCAAAAGGATATCTCTGGCCGCCTGAGCTCCCAGTCGTATAAAATTCCCCTTTCTACACAGCACCTGCTTCCTTCGTTCCTCATCTCTAGCTTAATTCCTTGCATCTGTTCGTCGGTTAGTTAGCGCAGCTAGCCATTAAATCACCGGTCGAGGAAAGAAGCACGTTAATTAGATAGCTCGGGCAAAAGCGTGAGAAACCACCCATACATACACAGTACTACTTCTGGCCTGGTCGATCAACAGCCTCAGGGCGTCAAAATGTCCTCCTCCTCCTCGTCGGCCGCCTTCCCACTGGACCACCTCGCGCCGTCCCCCACCGAGCAGCTCTGCTACGTGCACTGCAACTGCTGCGACACCATCCTCGCCGTACGTGCTGTGGCGCCGCCACCAACCTACCGACAGCTAGCGCGCGCGCTTCAAAATATTAACATTCCTCGTTCATTTGTTTCTAGCTTGTTAAATTTCTGTTTCACTTGATGGTTGATTGGTGGTAACTTTGAGTGTTGATCTCTGCAGGTCGGCGTGCCGTGCAGCAGCTTCTTCAAGACGGTGACGGTGCGGTGCGGCCACTGCGCCAACCTGCTCTCCGTCAACCTGCACGGCCTCCTGCTCCCGCCCGCGGCGCCGCCCGCCAACCAGCTCCACTTCGGCCACTCCTTTCTTTCCCCCACCTCCCCACATGTCATCTTGGTATGTTCTATCTGGTGTCTAATGCTAGCTAGTCAGCTCTCTCCTTTAGTCAAGTGTTAAACCGAGTTCGATGGCTGTGTACGTACGTACGTACTTGCTGTTCGCGTAGGACGAGGTCGCGTTCCAGAGGCCGAGCTTACTGATGGACCAGGTCAGCGCCAACCTGAGCGGCATCACGGGCCGCAGCAATAGCAGCTGCGCCAGCAACGTGCCGGCGATGCCAATGGCTGCGGCGAAGCCTGCGCAGCAGGAGCCCGAGCTGCCGAAGAGCGCCCCGTCGACGACCAGACGTAAGGACTTGCTGCTCTTTAGTCTGGTCTCCTTCAATTTGATAGTACGCACGTTAGTCGACAAAGCAAACAGCGCATGCTGGGGCGACCTCGGGAAGTCGTGCACCGAACTGTTTCTGGGACTACGCTGCCCAATAACCTCTCTCTGCTTATATCTTCTGTACATTCTTCGTTGCTTTGGAGTTCTTTGAGAGGGTTAAGGAAAGAGTGTTTGAACAAGAAGCACGCATCACCTTCAATTCCAACTAGTGTAGTGGAACTGTTTATACTCCAGGAACATCTACTCCAGAGTTTAAACAAGCTAGGCCCAAAGAGATCGAATTTCGTGGTGTAAAAAGATGGGGGAGACAAAAACGAGACCTTGGGATCGATAGCTGGAGAACAAGACATACGATCATGTCTTGCTGTGGCAGGGTGCCCATGCATGCTTCTCTCCGATCAGTGCGCATGCTTATGTAGCAGTCAGCATATGTACATTAGTAGCTTATGTACGCTTACGCATTCCTCTAGCTATGTTCCTGCGGATGCTAGCTGATTCGAATTTACACTGCAAACTTAACTTTGCAGCTCCGGGGAAGCGGCAGAGAGTCCCATCGGCGTACAACCGCTTCATCAAGTAAGATCTGGCAATAATAATTGCTGCGTAGTAGTATATATACACGCGTGTTAATTCTATCCCTCTTCTCATAATTAAATATGCTGCGTATATGTTGATTTGCCGCAGGGACGAGATCCAGCGCATCAAGGCCGGCAACCCGGGCATCACCCACCGGGAGGCCTTCAGCGCAGCCGCAAAGAATGTAACTTTCTTCTCAACCACACAGTAACTCCTAGCTAGCCAGCTCTAGCTGTCTGTGTGTCGTCTGGATTTGACCGGTCGCTTTACAATGTCAGCACGGACACAGCGACAGCTTGTGTCCGGCCGCCTGTGGGCGAGAAGCGAGATGCCGAGTGGCTGTGGTTTCCGGGAGCTTTTAGCCCCACAGTGAATAGGTAGGGTTTGTTCGGATTTGTTTCGAGCTACTTTACTAATCCAAACCTGCCTTTTGCTTTGGCTTCCTCTCCTTGCGTCTGATGCAACCAGTGGGCACATTTCCCGCACATCCATTTCGGCCTCATGCCGGATCAGGGCCTCAAGAAGACCTTCAGCCCTCAGGTAATCAGTATCCCAATTAAGAAAATATATGGGGTATCTAAACCCTAACCTATCTCTGCTCTGCACCTTGAGATCCTAAGCATATCAGAGTTCAGAGCAAGAAGCAACACTATACTGGTTTGATTCATTGTCATTTGCAGGATGGCGCTGAAGACATGCTTCTCAAGGATGGTCTCTATGCGGCCGCGGCCGCGGCGGCCGCTGCTGCAGCCGCCAACATGGGCGCCACTCCATTCTAGCTTGCTAATATAGCAAGCTTTAAGCTCGATCTCTGCTGTGGCCCTAACTCCCTTATGTCACATTCTAGGGTTTTGTCTCAGATCTCTCGATATCGCGTGTGTTGCTTAATTAATTAGAGTACTTTTCAGTTTGTTGGGGAAATGGAGAATCAAGTTGAGTACCTAGGTTTCTTATAATTATCTAGGTAGAGACTTGTCTTCTCTATTTCCATCTTTTTTTTTTTCTTTTCTTTATTTTTCCAGGAATTCTTGCTCCTATTCACCTGTAGAGAAGTTGTTGTGCCTGCTGCCTGATTGTGTCTCAAGAACATGTTTTACTTTATGGACACTTGGATAGCATCTAGTAAATCTAGCAATGTTTGCCTTTCTTTTCTTAATTTGCATGCACTTTTCTGTTAATGAAATGTTATTGGCATTTCTTAGCGCTTTGCTCGGCTTGCATATATCTATACTTTCTGAAGGTATAATGGATTGTTTAATCTTTATGAAAAGATAAAACTAGTATTTCCTCTATTTTGTGATGAAGTAGCTAGCTTTTGGTTATTAATTAAAGCGAATGGATCTGCAAACTAAACATAAACGTAATCAATGTCGATCTTCTTTCCTGGGGCCAAATGTGACCCGGCCGGCCAGACGGAAAACTAATTAAATCAGCCAAATGAAATTGTTTAGTTAGAAACTTGAGACTAAAATTACATATTAACTAACTGACACAACAATATGATATGTGTTTCACACATTAGAATTTAAAATTCAGCTGATGGATTATTTATTTAGAGTAAGTTCAAATTAACTAAACCAAATCCATTGCATAAAGAGCGACAAAGGTCCATATGTTAATCCTATTCTTTATTGGGAATTTATCCCTTTAATTTCCAAGTACTAGATTTTTGAAACACCATATTCATGTGAATAATGTTCATGTCAGCAAACAAACCACGTGTTTTTGTGGTTATTTTGTTGTTATTAATTTATAGGAGTTTAATTTGATCTCATATGTACATAGCCTCTTGGGTAGCTATCTAGCTATATATAATTATATACTGTTAATTAGACCTTAAACTAGTAACATATTGAAGATTTATGCATATCCCCACTGGCCTTTTGGGTTGAGATTAAGTATATATGTAATGGAATATGTACCCTATAAACTTAGGTCTAATTGTCGACCACTAGACTCTACGGGTGCCCCCTTAACTAGGTCTAAATATCATGCCACCAAATTAACTTCGGCTCCATTTTAAACGGTGTGAATTATTTTTATATTCATGCGGGAATTGAACTATTTCCTTACAAAATTCCATGCCGTTATATTTCCTCATGTCGTAATGGTATCCTTTGCGACACAATCAAGTACTATCAGGTTTTTTTGCTTGAATTGTTAGTTGATTAATTGTAGAAATATATATTATACTTTGGAAGTTACATCAGGCTTAGGCAGTGTTAACGCTTCAGGACGGACTAATTGTTGGAGATTAAGCAGCTTTAGCATTATTTTCATATTAATTCCAGATATAAACAATAACAATAAAGTATATGACCAGCAGGAAATAAATAACATGAAAAAAAATGTCTCTTAAGACTAACATATCATTCAAGTCATTTAAACAAAACAATGTGCTTAACTGATCAAGACAGTGGCAATTGAAGTCTACATAGCACACATTATTTAGTGTTAATTTGTTCTCGGCAGAGGAGTTACTCAAGTTCTCAACTTGCTCTTCTCAACTCTAGTCAATATATCAACAATCTAAGTGACAATCCTTTTTATATTCTGCTAGTTTGTCAATCTAAACATTACTTCAGAGTAGTGACTGAACCAATTTCATGTTCTAATCAAAACATATAGCAGAAATGAACCATTGCAGTATTAATCTGTTGTTGATAATATTCATAACAAAGACAAAATGTACTATGGCTGAATCAACAGACTTCAGGCTAAGACCAGAACACAACAGCAAAGAATATGCACTAACTTTTGTGTACAATCAATGGACCAAACTAGCAGAATATCTCTAAACTATCACTATGATCTCAAATATGACTAGTTTCCTCATCGAGCAAACTTAAAAGCCCATAGTCTATTATGCAAAGTACTCCCAGTGCTAGTAATTATCATCGATTTCAGAGAAAATTAAACAAATATATTACACTAGCACGATAAACATATGCATAATAGAAATTAAAAATGTAAAGAACAACTTACTGGGCGGTGGCAATCCAAGCCACCGAGACGATAGTAAGGGCATGGCTCATCACGAGGATGATGTCTCAGAAAACCAATCACCGGCGTTTGCCCGGATATTGCCGGAGAGGTTAACGGAGATACAATGCCCAACTTCACAAATCAGTACTCACCAAATCGTGAAGTCGAGATGCAAGTGTTGCCGCACAAAGCCAACGCAATCTCCAATCGGATGAAGCAACTCGACCACGACAGATCGATCACTGTAGGTTGATCACGGCCAATCGACTATTTCAAGTCAACCACGGTAGATCGACCACAGCTGATCGACCACGGCAAATTGATCATGACTAGATGACCGCGGCAGAACGACCGCGGTTGGACGACCACGGCTGAACGACTAACAACCAAGGCCGACTACACTACAGAGAATCAGTAGAACCTCGTCAGCGTAGAAATCAACGAGACCCCGGTGAGTTCGCCGGAGCAAACCGCATAGGAGACAAGGATAGACCGTCGTCACTTGCTCTTAGATCTTGGTATGTTCTCTTGATTGCTCTCTATTGTCGTTGCTCGAAAGCTTTTCTATGGCTCGATTTTAAAGAGAAGATAAGGAAGATCTAAAATAAGAGGAGAGAGGAAACGGTGCCGTACCAGCCGTCAGACCAAGTCCAACGCAAGAAGAGGAGAGCATGATCTGACCCCCTTCTCTCGGTTGATGAGTCAAACCGATCATATCCCCCTCCCTCATATCTTTTCCAGGTGGGCCTCACACCTGGATTTCTTTAATTCGAAAATAAGGAAAATTCCTATATTGCCCAACACTAATTACCCAAAGCTTGGAAACGATCTGAAATTTTATCCGACGACCAATAATATTCCTATTTTCGCATGGCAACGTCCAACACCAGAACTTGAGCTAGCTAGGTTCATTTTTCCAGTCGGACCGGCCGGCCGGTCGATCAACCGATGGGTTCGTGTTGCTGTGGAGTATGTACCGTGATCAACCGATGGGTGATGCATTATATTTGTGGAGTGAAGTAGCCGCATGTCGGAGTGCCCATGCATATCGGCTCTGGTATTACGAGCTGCGATTTATTCCTTCTAGTTACGATTTATTAATCTAATAAATAATAATTTCTACTAAATACTCAGCCCATTACGCCTGGGGTTCCGCACTGCCCACGTCCCCACAGCACGCGCCGTGGCGGGGAATCTCTGCCGGTCGGTGGTAGTTTCCTCCTATTTCTTGAAATTACGCACAGTCCTTGGTTCTCGAAAAAGTCCCTAGATTTTTTAAGCCCTCCATTTTGCATGATGGCCCCGCGTTTCGGAAATTGCGCACGGGTCCCCGGTTTTCAGATCATGTGTCCTCGGGTTTTCCCAAAAACCCTTCGCTTTTTCGAAAATACGCCGCCCGGTTTTTAAACGGGTCCTCCTTTTTTCCCGAATAACCCCTTTGTCTTTTCCAAAAATACGTTTTTGCCCCCGTTTTTTTAGAAACTCCTCACGAATTACCGTCTCTTTTATTTTAGTACGTACGATGGCTGGCGCGGCGTGGCGCCGCGCTTATAATTCTAGTAATAATTATTACGGGAAGTTAACAGCCACGCTCATTATGCGCCCCGGCCATGAAGTGACTACTGATCTGGCGCTGGACAGGTCTGAACTGCGTGCGCGGGCCATTTCCTGATGGGTGGGCCCTCCGCGTGACCGTGAGACTTTTTTCGTTTTCGTGCAGCTGTGAATATGGCAGCAGGCCGGCTGGAAGAAGAAGGGAACATGGAAAGAGGTAGCATGGGCCGACAAACAAGCCCAAGCAGGAAAAACCCGTACACGTATTTCATGAGCCCAGAAGAAGATAACTGGCGAAGCCCGAAGCTCGGACGAGACGTAGGGCCTGTTCTTTTCCTCGGCTCGATGGCTTTGGCTTTTCACAAGATCTAACTTTCAAACGGAGTATTTTCTCAAGACGGGTCTACTGGGTTAAACGATCTACACATTAAAAGCCTAACATCCAGACCGCCAAAATCACAAGTGAGTATCTATCTCCGTAATGCATCAGAAACAAAGAAAATTCAAAATTTCACCTAAAACCATAAGCCGCAGCCGAAAAGAACAGGCCCGTAGAAGTTAGCGTGGCCACTATGTACGCGTTGTTGGAGTACGTACAATTCTCGGCCCGTCGCACGTGCGGCAACACATAGGCCCTTTTTTTTTTGCGCCTTTGTGGCTCTTGGCTTTTGACTTTTAGATTTTAGTTTGTTTAAAAGTTTTTAAAAATTAAAATTTTAAAATAATTCCTCGAGTTTAAAAATATGTACCGCGTCTATATTGATCTCTGTAACCATATAAAAACCTTGGGTCACAACGCAAAAGGACGGAACCATAGCCATCCTACGCCGGACCGCCAGGTTGCAGATGAGACGTCCATCCGATCTCCCTTGCGTTCCGTCTAGTGCACGTGTCACCTTCAAGTCTCAACTATCCGAAGCAGCGAGCGACGGTCAGCAGCAGCAGCCGCCCCGACGGAACAAAGAAAAATCGTACTACCAGAACTTCATCTTTCGTTTTCTACTGCTACCAGTTGCTCTCAACTTGTCGTCGCGCTGGACTGGACTGCCACTTACGCACCTGTGCGTCGCACTGTTGGACTGTGAAAAGCGACGCTGCCTTTACTTTTTTCCAGGCCAGCTATCTCGAGATTCTTCCTTCGGGCAATTTCTAGCATACCGAACCAAGTACCGATCAGGCGACCAGGCCCAGCCTGAGGAGGCGAATTCGTCGTGCATCTCGTGCTGCGACGCGGGCTTGACCTGGACTTCCTGTACTGTATATGTTGCAATTTCAACGATTTTCTTAAATTGTAAATGTTAGAAATTGGCCCATTTAATTATAGCTCATTTCCTTAATTCCAAATATGCATGGTTTAGTAACATATTACCAAGGCAAGACGAGAAAAACCAATTTATAAGGTGTAGTTCTCACCACTCTTTGAATATGGATAGAGATATCATGTGGAGGATCATGTCTAGTCATACATGCGCACGCACGCGTATACGCGTATTTTCGCATGAAAATCGTGTGACCGTGCCGTGATGTGGCGCGCCACTTGGCAGACCAAGTCTATCTCTATTTTTGTTGAACTCTGCACCACTCTCTCTGTGTTTGAATGAGATTCAAACGTTTGAATTTGACGCTTTATTGGGGTTTTGATGACAGACAATTACCAGTGGATAAATGGCTGGTTGAATGTGTCAGTTACCAGTGGGTAAATGGTTGTTTTAATCATGTCAGTTATCAGTCTGTCTATTTGTATGCCTGGAGACGTCCAGGGTATGAGAGAGAATCTCACTGCCTCCATTTCCTTCTTTCTATGATTTTGCGCTCGAGTAATGTGTTGTCTGAACCTCGTCGACCTTTCTTCCCGGCGTGCACCTAGAAGGAGGGAGAGCAGCTATCTCCGAACCGTTGCCGCAGAGAGTACCTCTACGGGGTGGCAATAAGGTTTCTAGGCAGCGCATCTGCGCGACCGCTCACTGCACTGCGTCATCTACATTCTGTATTGCGTCAAGCTTGTGCAGTTTCCTATTTTTCATCAGGTTAACAAGTAAGTCGTTCGCACGCATATACGACTTTGTTAATATATTTTTCTTGAGTATATTATGAAGCATGATGAGTAGCCTACTGTTAGTAGTAAATTTTGTATCACTAGTTTATTATATTTGCCTTCTTGTAAAATTTAGAATTTAAATATTGCCTACATCTTCAACAGTAAATGTGTCTTTTAATGTTAGGTATCGATTATGTTAGTGACTGGAGTACTGGACCAGCTGCTATACTTGTGCTAGCCTGTGGTTGCTACCATCCTCAGGCAGCATTTGCAATCAGGTCTTCCAGCCGGAGTCGATAAGAAAAGTCGGACGTTTCGTGATCGCTGAACTACAGGGTCAACAGTATTTGCACCCTGGCCTGAAGCATCGATTCGTGAGGAAACACGTCCCTGCAGGTCGACGCAGCACTTATATAATCACAGCAAACGAAACCGCCATCCGCAGATCTTTCGTTCTGTCTCTATTTTAAGGTGTGCTGACGTAGCACTGTCGCACAGAAAAATGACAGCACCATCTTTTGGGCACTGGCTTATACCGCTGTAACATCATGGTCTATTTTCTAAACCCAAAATGCTATCACTATTCTAACATTTATCATTTACTAACTGCTAGAAAAAAGACACGGGCCATATAAAATAAAGCAGCTCTAATACGATAGAATCTTAAGGTTAATTGTCAAAATCCAATATTAAAGTCTGATCATAACATGTAGAGGTGAAATGTGAATTACTGTCACACGTGGAAATATATATGTGCTACTCATATACATGCATGTCGCCCTCATCATACGCCTAAAAAAACAAAGATGAGTCCAAAGACTCAGTAAGCACACGATAAAACAATAGCATCTATATAGCAATTCAATCAATTCCATAACTGTGAACCATAAATCATAATATTTGTAACTAGGTCACTGTTTCTATCCCTTTCATACAATGCAATACGATGTGTCTGTAACTATAGCTTATATCGGTATAACAGAGTGTTCACCCGTCGATGAACCACTCAAGCCTGTCCTCTTTCATACAGAGTTTCAACCTCCACTCCCGAGTCATAGTCTTAACATGCATCAACTCATGATGTATCCTTTACTTCGACTATATTAACATATGATGGATCTTTACTTGACTTGATGATCAACACATGATCATCTCCTCTTGAACATACATCAACTCATGATGTATTCTTCATTTGACTTTATGATCTTCAACACATGAAGGCATCCCAAGTCATCCTTATTTGTGGAATCTAATCTATTCATCTAACTCATGAAAAAATGTTAGTCCACAGACTAATTATCATTAATTACCAAAACTTCACGATTAACTTATAATGGAGGGACTAGATTCTACAATATTTTTTGGGTAATTCATGACAATCTCAACAGATGATGAGATAAAAATTGAATTTCGAGTATACAACGTGTACACAACACTTGTATGCTATAGGATAAGCTTTTAAACAAAACTTACTCATCCGGTTGTCATTAATCATCCAACTACTATACATAATGGAGGAACTAAACACAACACAATCATGAGTATATATGAACTACACAAGCTACATATATACTCAAAGGATATGTTTCAAATTAAAAATTCTTAATATGTAAAAAGATGAACGTGGTTTAATACTAATAAAATCTCAAAATATAGAGTAAACTTCCCATAAATGTGTGCATATTATAGTATATAATAAAAATATATGCACATATTCTTGTTTGACTGTTTATAGAGTTCAATTTATATTTTGAATCCGAGAAATGCACTAAGATGTAAGAATATGATATTGAATACATACCTCTTATGATTTTCATATTTTCATCCAAATGAGACTGAGTAATATCATAATTAATAAATAAATTAGTCTTATAATTAGATTTGTCATTATCATCAAAATCAACTTAATGGAGCTTGAACTTACACCACTGCTGGACCTCCTCCTCCGGCCATCGGCCTCCCGTAGCCAAAGCCATGACCGCCTACCCGGGGCTCCCCTCCAAGGCCTCCACATCGCTCCCCTAGCTCCGACGGCCGTGGCGCCCAGCCGTGGCTCAAGCCCCCATCGTCACTGCCGCCCACGCGCACCTAGCCACCATCTTCGGCTCCAGCATCCGCTCTTTGGCTTCACGACCCCTTACTCCTTCCCAATCTACTCGCTCCTACCTCCCCGGGCCTGGTACCGCAGCTACTGTGGGGTTTCCCCTCGATCGCCCTCTCTCTCTATTGCTCGGCTTCGGGCAGTGGCTCTGTCGTCCTCGTGTCGCCTCACGGTCTCACCGCCGCCGACGCCTTGCTTACGGTAATCCTTCCTCCCCTCTACTCCTCTGCCTCCTGCGCCTAATCTTTGTGGTGGTGAATGAGTGCTATTGTGATGCTATGCGACATTCGGCCGATTGCTTATTGACTATGGGGCATGCATGATTTGATCTTAAGAAATTGATGCTATTACTATAGATAGTTAGTAGGATACCTTTACTGGTTGTTGGTTGAGTTTCTTCGTGAAAGAATGGAGGCTTGCGCTTGGCGGTCGTTTTCATGGTCGGCTATGTGTTGACTGGTTATGGCCTCCTACGACCGAAGGTCTTATGGTTTAGCTTCTTGCCGACCTCTTGCTCCTAGTTTGCTTGCCCTGATTCTGCCTTGCGGTGGTTGACAATATGTGGCAGTGTGATTTTGGGTTTGGGATAGGAAAGAAAAGGAAGTGAGGAGCTATGGCTTTGTTGGTGCCGTGCTCAGTGTTTCCTCTTGCTTCTCTTCTCTTCTATTCGGCTGGCTGAGTGTGCCCCTTTTTCTTGTGGCTGTGCCGTCCAAAGGTGTTGTGTTATCCTTTACTGTTGCCATGTGGACTGCCGGTTGATAATTTAGTGATTGGGATAGTTGGCTGGTTGCTATAGTCTTGGTAACCGAATGGAATTTTGTCTCTTTCTTGCCTTGCTGGCTTCGACCTTAACACCTCTGTTATGCTTGCTATGCCTTCCAGGGCTTTCCTGGGTGTGTCGTCGCTTCACCGTGCTATGGGGAATGCATTAAGATATTTTTGGTGCTGGTTTGCACAGTGGTTCTTCGATAAAAATCCCAGTTCACTTCATTCTTCACTTCCCTTTTCTCTTTTCTTTCCCACGGGTATTACAACCTTTTAGCTTAAGATTTTTGAATTTTGACTGTTCGCGAGAAAGAGTGTGAAGAGAGAGACAATCACATGCGATTTTAGCCGGTATAGCTGAAGTCGGTACAATGTCTACTACAATCGACTTGTAGACTTATAGACCTGTCTTGAAAAGACATGCCGTTTGAAAGGTAGTTACTGTAGCAAAATAAAAACCACAAGCAGCAAGTCTAAAAGAACCTAGCCAGATCTAGCTCTACAATAATTTGTGGCCTAGAACACGACACTTTGCACAATGGTGCAGATTCACATCCTACAACAGAATTGTTCACATAACTCACAATGTAGCCATTTTTTAAATTTGATCATCGAATACTCGTTTTTATAAATCTAACTTGCTCCATAAACCTAACGAGCTCGATAGGTATTTACCAAGCTAGAGAAGCTCGGCAAACAATCTATCAAACTACAATACCTTGGTAAATTCTCTTAGATCAACAGACAACCTACCGAGCAACCAGAGTAGAGTGCGGCTAAAGTCTTCAAGGTGCCAAATTTTCGAAGGGCGCGCTGCCTGCCCAAGCTAAATTGACAAATACAGTGTGCATTCTAGGCTTTATCTAGTACTGTGCCTTCTTATCTCAAGAAACAAGAGGAAGAAAAGAAGTATCAATAATACCGATAAGTCTATTTTTTTAGATTGTGACTTATTATTTATATATACAGCTTATAGCTCTTAATCATAATGTAAGTGTTCGTATGAACGAACCGAAAGTCGATAAACTGTTTCTAAGAGTTTATTCCGATAAATTATTTTAAAAAGCGATAGAGAAGTTATCTATTTGTTGGAGAAAAATTATATGCTAAAATTAGTTGAAAAGAACCGAACAGTAACAGCATTAGATCACGATGTTGTACTAGGATCGAGCCGGGAAAAACGTGAGGAACGATCGAATTGAACGCATACGTTGAGACGTGACAACGCAACTACCTCGCCGAAGAAACGCCGCTCTTTTTCTCTGTATCGGTCCGTTTAATCCGAGAGAAGAAAAGGGAGAGAGAGAGAGAGAGAGAGAGAGGCTGAGAAAGCGACGTCCACCGCCACGTCGCCTACACCAGGGGGCAGGAGTATAGCAGCCAGCCTTCTCTCTCTTCCCTTCTCAAATTCAAGGATCCCCATCTTTGTCCGCTTCCTCTGCTCCAGGAATATAGTTAGAGCATAGTCGGGTGAAAGAGAGGGGAGACAAAAAAAAAAATCCAAACTTTCGAAACCCCACCTCTCGACTCGAACCAGTGCGGATTGATTGCTGGTTTTATCCTCTTGAATTTTGTCGAAGATGAGCTCCGAGTCCAGGGAGCTGCTCGGGATCGACCCCATCGAGCTCCGGTTTCCCTGTACGTTTTCTTTCCCCTGCTGGTTTTCGTGATTTTCTTGAATTTTGTTGTTGATTCGGTGGTTTCAATGGGTTGATTAATGGGTTTCCGGGTAAATTCTGATGCGCTGCGTTCCTGTGTCAAGTTCGCATTCAAGAGATTTATATGCTATGTTCGCCTGTTTTTTTTTTTTTGTGTGTGTGTGTGTGTGTGGAGGGCTAGTTTTGATGTTTCTCTTCATTTTGAGGTTTTCTTTGAGGAATTTTTGGGTGCTTTTTTAATATACGATCATATTTGTTCTCTTGGTTGCTAATTCCCTCCTTTTCTTTTCTGCTTTTTAATCAATCATGCAGTCGAATTAAAGAAGCAGATCTCGTGCTCACTGCATCTAACAAACAAGACAGATGAACATGTCGCGTTTAAGGTAAAATCTTTCTAATGATTGTTTCCTGCAAAATCTTATGATTGTGTGAAAACAATAGTATTGTAGTGACTAAACTAGTTCAACCTTGGGTCTGTAGGTTAAGACGACAAGCCCAAAGAAGTACTGCGTCCGGCCAAACAATGGCATTGTGGCACCGTGGTCCACGTTCGATGTTGTTGGTAATTTGATGAATTAAACCGTCCAATCACTATGTTTGTTGTGGGGTGCCCAACCCCTCTCCTTTGGACTAGATAGGATTAGATAGTGAGCCTTATGCAAGTCTAATAACATAGGGTTACATATATAAAGGTATCAATTTACCTTTATCTTTTGTAATTATCGAGGGGTAGTATGGGAGTTTCCCATCCTGCCATATTCATGTATATAAAGCCCTAGGTGGTATGAGGGGCTAACTCTCCTAGTTCTAAATCCCTAAGGGGGAACTAAGTACTCACTGTTTGTGGCGTATGCTACAGCAATGTTATTCTGAAATAACTGCTTTTATTCTAAGGTCTTTTACACTCTGAATTATTGCCTTCAGTAACAATGCAAGCGCAGCGGGAGGCGCCACCAAACATGGAATGCAAGGACAAATTCCTTGTGCAGAGTGCAATCGTGAACCAGGACCTCACACCAAAGGATATTACTGGAGGCATGGTAACCCATGATCTAGTGCATTATGCATTATAGCTTATGTTGGCAGTTTCTTTGTATAACTCTAACGAGGGATTTTGTGTAGTTTACCAAAGAATCAGGTAATGTGGTGGACGAGGTGAAGTTAAAGGTTGTTTATGCCCCACCACCGCAGCCAACATCCCTAAACGAGGGATCTGATCAGGAAGGTCTGGGCAGTTTGAGTTGTCAAGAGGTTAGATTTTGGTCTTGAGTGGCTGTTACTCTGTTAGTGCTGTAATAACATCCATGACTTTTCCTTATCGGTATCATCTCTAATTGTCTAATAGAGATTTCACAGTTGTTCTCTGTTAGTGCCTAGTAAGGTTACTTTGTGCCCTTATCAATCCTATGGATATCCATTGTTTTCTTGCCTTCTCAAACTGGGAGCTGTTCTTTCTTTGCAGGCAACAAGAGAACGTAAAGAACCAGAAACAATAACCTCTGATGTGAGCCCCCTTCAGATAAAATTCATCAAGCTATGTTTACTTCTTATTTTGGAACTAATACAAATTATTTTAAAGAGCAGTCTTCAAATATCGTACATTTTGATCAGACGTCATTAGAAAACCATGCGCATGAATCTTGCATCAAACTGGATAGCTATCACTCTAGAATTATGACTTGAACTAATTCCAGTATAGATATTGGCCACTTTGGGTGCCAACTGCTAGAGAAGACCCATGAAGTAGAGACGCCCTGTCTAAATTTATCTAAGAGCTCTTTTTAGAACACTCAAGAGTGTTATTTTGGAAGATGCCACCATGGTATCTACAGTTTTGGCATTCCCTTATTTCCTAGCATTCCGGATGGCATATGTTGATTGAACAATGTCTTGGCATATTTATGTTTTATGCCATCAGTTTGCACTCTGCAATGCATTTTACTTGATGCATATGTTGGAGAGGTCTCATTTCTAAATTTAACCATGTTCAGTTATCACTATCCTACTCCACCTGATGTAGTAGATTTATTGATATTTGGTCAATCTTCTTGTCTCGGTCGACATATGTAAACCTTCAATTTATTGTTGTCTCTGTTTCCTATTGAGCTGTAGTTGCCTTCTTTCATTAATGATTGGCCTGTAAATTTTTTGATGCAAACAAGAGCTTGATTTCAGAGAGGTTCTATGTTCTAATATTACCTAATCATTTCATGTTGAAACTCTAATGTGTAATTATTCTGTATGTATTGAGTTTTTCAGCATTTCTGTTGATTTAATGAGCAAAGTAATTGAGGCCTTATGTAGAAGATGCCACCTCCTTATGTTGCTCACAGAAGCAAAACAATAACATGTTGATCTCTTTTATTTATATCTGTGTAGCCCTTGGCTTTGATTTCAAAGTTGAAGGAGGAGAAGCAGTCTGCTATTCAACAGAACGATAAGCTTCGAGAGGAACTGGTTAGTGGGTGTTACCTGATTATGCAAATATTTTTGGACTATTCAGTGACTCTATCAGTAAGCACTAGATTCAGGCCTTTTCCCATAGACTAGAATCATATAGTCTTGTGGGAAAACTTCACTGATAATTTTTCTCAAAATGATCACTACATAATTTCACACAGCTTCCCGTTTTTGCTTCAGTTTTATATGGCCTACATATGTCTTTTGCATTTTGTGTCTTGGAGTATTTTTGCATTTCAAGACCAAGTACAGAACTGCATGTCTATTTCCTGATCTGTAGGCTGCATGTCTATTTCCTGATCTGTAGGTTTTCATCTACTTTTGCTGTTACATGGTTTCTGGCTTTCTGCATCTGTGAGATCTCAATGCGGCATCAATTTTAGTTGCAGCACTGACATAATTTTATTGTATCTTCGATTGAAATCAACAGGCTCTCCTAAGGCGGGAAATCAGCAGGCAGAACGGTGCTTTCTCATTAGTTTTCGTGCTGGTGGTCGCTACTCTGGGAATCCTACTAGGTTTTCTCATGAAGAGATAAGCGTGTGTAATCATGCACCTTGTTTTGCTTTTCTGTCATGAACTGAAAATTGTACGCGCGCTCTGTCGTGCTAACCATTTGTACAACTCATTGTCTTTTTCTCGTAGGATCTGATGCCTCTTGTAATTGCCTAATTCATATTAGCTACTGTCACCACTCACCAGACAATAAGTCATCTATCACCGTAAACTCTTGATATTTGCCAGCTTGTTAGTGACCCGATGTTTTAGCCTATTCAATTAGGAAAATATTTTGGCTAATTATTTGCGTGTTTTGGCACCTGTAAACAGAATAGTGCTTTCGATATTATGGCCTGCGATATTATATGTTGGGTGCTTTGTGAATAGTGTGGAGCAGGATTTTCGTTACTGTCGCATTTCATCATATCTGTACATGTTAAAGTACGGTTTCAGCATTTATCATTGTACTAAAAGAGAAATTTAGACTGATATGGGGTTTGTTTGTCCAATTGATTAGCTTTATGATAAGAAGGTTTATCCGGGTTGGAATGAAGGCACATGCGCCCAGCCACTATCTGCTGACCCTGTGGAGTCATATGAGAGCTCTGGCTGACACTCATGATCAACACAGATCTAGAATTCAGCTTGTATTGCCCATCCGATTATTCAGTGCTTCAGAGTTGAGACCCTATGTGTTTGTTGCAATCAGTTTGGTTAATGTGGGTGGGTGGATACAGTTGCTGCCCTGCTGATATATGCTTAGTTCGATAAATGTCTTGTTCAGGACCATTTCCTTGTGCATCACTCCATGGCAAGTTGGAAACCCATGTATCAGTAGTTGCTTATGCAGTTATGCTACGTACAGAGTCAGAATGAAACATGAGTCGGGTTTCGTGTCTAGTTATCTTGAACAGCCAGGGTAAAATGCTAGGCCTTGGTTGCGTTGTATGCTAAGCTCGCCTGAGATTCTATTAAGCTTTTTGCTTCCGCTTAGTTGAAACTAATAATTCTACTGGATGTTAAAAGCCATCAATAAGACAACTGAAATTGTATCACTAAAACTTATGCATATATGACTTCTCTTGCTAAGGCTGCAAATAGGTCCTTTTAGGCATGCCGCAAGAGAGACGACATCAAGCAGTTGATATTTGATAATGATATGTTCATTTTGGGCTTGCACAATCTCTTAAGAAACTGGTGGCAAGGAGATAGTCGAACGTATCATAACAAGTCTCAACATATAAGTAATTATGTTGGAAGCATCAGCAGATTTTTTTTATAGAAAACTACTATAGCAATCGTTTTTAAAAAGTGGTATAAAAGATACAAGGGAATTTATTCCCAGAATTTTCTGATGATACTTCTCAATAGAATTCCCAATATTAAGCAATATTGCCTCACGTAAACCAACGTACAGAAAAACAAAGGTTAGAAGAAATCATTTCTTTAACAATGGTACACATTTGATTCAATTAAACGATAAATGCCTGTGGTTATTACCACTACAAAATTTGGTACAGTATGAATCCTAGATAATTAAACAAACTTTATATGCATGTCTTTTGGCAAAGGAAAAAACAGGGAGCTCTCAATGCTTGCTACCCTCAGGCTTTGAAGCCTTTTGCTCCCATGTTTCGACCTGCTTCATTGACTTTCTTTCCTCTGCTGTAGCTCTTTGAATTCCTCAGGGCTGTAAGGAGGAGGCAGATCGCATGGGCCTGCTTCATTGCCAGACTTACCATGGAGTCCTCCATAAACTTCTTCTCGCGGCCTATAGCTTGGCAGGCCGAAGACTCAGGACAGACCTCTAACTGCTTCAGGTGGTTTGGTTGGCTTGAATCTTAGGAGCTTAGCATACTCAGTTAAGAGGTGAAACATATAGTCGTATATATATAGTCCATACTAAGCTCTTGTTGAATGAAAAAGCTCTTATTGAATGAAGTTGCTTGCTTGCTTTCCTATTCGTTGTGCCTATAAACAGTTTTTCAAGGGGAAATATGAGAACATAGTTTGTTTTATTGAAACATACTATCACAGGAGGATATGATAATATATTCTCTATTAAAGAAAAGGTGTGCTTAACTCCAAAATGACCACTACTAATGAAAAGGCAAGTAAAATCTAGTTCACTAAATACTAGACAACTAGACATGTATAATGATTGATGATTTGATGACTTGCCACTGAAAAATTATTTGAACATTAGTTAGCATGTTGCTTGCTTTCATCTATGCTTTGGTTTATAGCACAGAACTTTCAGTTATAATACATCAGGGAAAATAGTACTGTTATTTACTAATCAACGTGCTTCTACTTAAAATATGCAGAGGACATCGCTTTCTCTGCATCATCAGAAGCTTTAAATTTTATCTGGTAAAAACTCCCCTACTATCACACACACAAGTAGTTCGGTGAATATGAGTGACACTAGAAAGATCTCCTGAGTTCAAAACATATTGCAGCTTATAACCAATGTGTTTCATTCCATACTTAATACAAGTAACCAAGAGTTTGTTATGGTCATTCATAGCTGCTAACTAGTGCTACATAGCGTACCTTTTTCTTGTGAGAATTGCCCTAGTCAACAGCGTAGTTTATGGAGCTGCACTTATTGTCATCTTGAACTGGCCAATAATGCTCAATGGGCATCAGCACCCTTGAAAAGAAATCGTAGTATTTTGGCGCAACCACCAGTGTCATCGAATCGCAAGCTAGAATATACTTCTCACTGACTGACCATGCTGATCCTTCAATGTAGATCTTGTACCTGTCACCCAACAAAAGAATTTTAGTGCCAACAGAACAAAATAAGTCTTAGCTTGATTTTAATAAAAGAAAACAAACCTGTGGGTGCATTGACTAGCCAAATCTGACTGTTTGTATCCTGCCTTGCTCTCTTTGATAAAATCCTACATGAAAAACAAAGTAAAATAGCTAACTAACCATAAACACCAACAGAATTATTTTCTTGAAAAATAAGTTGTGTACTAAAGTAGAAGGATTCAAAAAAATTTAAGGGCAACGGAATTTGACAATATGATGGGAGTCTACTTGCGAGAACAAAATGGACCATTACACTTCAGGTATAAAGAAGTGCAAGGCAACATAAACACAAATAAGTACCTGTTTGTAAATCCGTGCATTCCATTCTTGCTTACTGGAGACATTACACTTAACCAGCTCTTGGCTTTTAGCTGCTACATCCGGATTCCCTTTCAAGTAAGCATAAGGCTCTCTATCCACCCATTTCACCCTCTTATTGCCAACATCCAAATCCTTCTGCAGCGCATCCCACGGCTTTATGTTGATCTCTGGCTATCATGACAAACAGTTTAGTTGTTTGTGCTCTGTCTGAACATCAAAGCATAAAACAGCAAATTTAATTTGAAGTTTTCGCTATGAACTTAAATTTATACACTTCCCTAGATCCTAAACTTCAGAAAATTTATTGATCATTTTCCTTTTGGTTCCCATTGCATTCACTGTATTAGCAACAGAACAGTGGATGCAGTGACTACTGACATAAACATGTGAATTCCCATTTCATACATGCAGATAATGTACACCGTTATACTCTGATACCCCTCCTTATGTGTACCAACCTCCAGATCGGATCAGAATTTGTGAGATATGATATGAGCGTGCACGGTATCAAGAATGAAGTAGATGAATCTCGTAGAGAGAACCGAAATAACGATAACCGAAATAACGACACCAAAACAATCATGAAGAGAGAGATTAGGCGAAGCTGACCGTAAATTTCTTAAGCACAACCTCAAAAGAGTATAACAGATTGTCACTCTCACAACCCTCTCGAAGCTTCTAGGACCTTAGATCTTTACTCTGTACAAGAATCTAGTGCTAAAAAATAACCTAACCTCTTATCCTCTGTGCATCTCTTGCTTTGGATTAGTTGGTTTGTGGCTTGGGTTCCTATGGCCACACCTCATGGCTTATATAATCCCTCCTAGTCCTGCTCTAGAGAGAAGTAGGATTCATTTAGGAGTCCTTATAGCACACATCTTCAAGTCCTAATAGGTTATCTTGACTCTTATTTGCTGAAATCACCGTACTTCTCCAAGAACTCGCTCCAAGACGGCTCCGCCTTTTTTGTTTTTCCTTCTTTTTTTTGTTTTTTCCTCCCACCTTTAGGAGTGCCCCTACCACATGGCTCATGCACATCATTGTAATGTGTGTGTTCGATGTCCAAGCTAGCCTGCCTAGACCCTCTACATGAGAGCTTATTCGTTATGTAGTTTGTTTAATCACACCTCCTGTTCCTACAACCCTCCATGCCATAGATTTGTACGACCTCTGAGTTCCACCTGCTCGCAGGTACCACCTGGTTGGTCCCACCACGTCTTCCTTCTTCCAACAACTCGCATATTCGCCTGTAGCTGCTAGAGTTTGCAGTCATCTTTGCAGTTCTTCACATAACTACAGGTGAGCTTTGAGTACTTACCATTGATGATATAGTTTTCTTATCCTAGCCAAGAATTTTACCAGATCTCCCATTGGATGTTGTTCCCTTATGATTACCCATCAATCGATATCCTCCATTTTCAGACACTTTTCATGATTACCTGCCCTTTACAAGTAACGCACATGACTCCACATCGAAGTGATATCTCGTAACCATGGAGTTCTAATAACCTCAGATATTATATTCTTCTTTAAGCCAAGAACATACCGAACTCTCATCAATGTGCGATGTGCGACATCATACATATCCAATGTAACTGTTCCCACTTTAGTAATTGCATACCCTATGCAATCCACTAGGTGAACAATTCCATGCACCAGGTGTATATATCCTTTGTTGAACATCTCCCTCGCCTAACATATATGGAAGCAACAATCTGAATCTAATATCCATCCATGAGAAGTACCTCATTGACTGACGACAAGTACATTCGAATCATTTTTCGCTACCATCACTGAGCATGCACTCTTCATTTGCTTCAAATTTGAATAATCATTTATCATATAACCTTCCTCATCACAAATATAGTATACATGTGTGCCCTTACTCTTGGCCTTCTTCTTCCCGTGACTTCTACTTTTGCTTGTAACACCTACGACGACCAATACTTAATCACCCAAAGATGAAGAATCTAATGGCTTTTTTAAAGACTTCACCTCCAATAGATATGCAACTACTTTATTGAAATTGAGTGTTTTTCCCAATGAGAATATTCATCACCAATTGCTCCATGATAGTGGTAGAGTTGAAACCAAAATGATGACCATGTCATTCTTCTCAATTTTCTCATCCACACCAGTCAGTTGCATGATAAACTTATTGAAGACATTGAAATAGTCAACAAACTGTGTGCCCTACTCCATACGCAACATATATAGTCGCTGCTTCAACATTTACCGGTTTATTAGTGATTTTTCCATATACAATTTTTCTAACTCACTCCATAATTTCGTCAATGAATTTCCCTTAATCACCGAGTACTTTAACTCATAGGAGAGGCACAGACGATTGTACTAATAGCCTTCCGCTCCATCACCTTTCATTCTTCAAAGGACATCTTTTCCTGTCTGTCCACTTCAAGAGCATCAATTAACCATTGGTGGATCACCACATATTGGCACATGCTGAAATTTCCTCCGCCATCAATTTCTCTACTTACTCCACATCGTTGACACTGATATTGATTTTGTGTCATTGATGCTTTGCTGACCTTCTCATAAATCAGATTAATCTGGCCTTACCTATATACCACTTGCTATACTCTGACACCCATCCTTATGCACAACAGACCCTAGATCGGATCAAAGTTTGTGAGATATGACACGAGAGTGCATGGTATCAAATAGATGAATCTTGTAGAAACAACCAAAATAACAACGCCGAAACAATCACGACGAGAGAGAAAGATTTGGCGAAGCTGGCCCCAAATTTCTTAAGCACAACCTCAAAAGATTACAAGGGATTGTCACTTTCTCACAACCCTCTTGAACCTTTTAGGGCCCTCGGATCCTTGTCCTATACAAGAATCTAGTGCTAAATAACCTAACATCTAATCCTCTCGTGCACCTCTTGCTTTGGATGAGTTGGTTTGTGGCTTGGGTTCTTATGGCCACATCTCATGGATTTATATAATACCCCCTAGTCCTACTCCAAAAAGAAGTAAAAATTCTAATCAAATTAGGATTCATCTGGATTTAGAGAGGTTGTAGCACCTCTCTAAGTCCTAATAGGTTAGGATACGAGTCACCTTACTCAACATACTCTGCTCTGCAAACTGGTGATAAACTTACGGGACATGACTATTTGAGAAATTGTTCTAGTTTGGGAAGTCCTTCGTTCTATCAACGTTTATGTACTCCAAGTCCCCAGCTCATGTGCAATATTACATGATGAATACTATCTTTGTACTATTTTGCTAATAACAGCATGACTAGCATAACAGTAATGGTAAGGAATCACAGCCTGTGATCGCACTCTAGGATTCGTTGCATTTTTAACAAGTAGTAAGTAGTAACCCTAACCCAGATTGTTAGTTAGCAAAGCACAAAAACATAACTAATGTAAGAGGGGAGAAGCCAGGAGTAATGTAGTTACTTACCAGCCCCAGAAGGACCAGTCTGGGAAGACGACGTCGAGAGTCTCGTCGTCGCCGCAGTACCGGAAGAGCGGCTGCATGACGGTGGCGTTCTCCCCCTGGTACAGGTCGGCGCGGACGACGTGCCAGTCGACGCAGTCGAACATGAGGTCGAGGTCGGGGACACGGCCAGGGTACCGGCGGATCAGCTGGAGGACACCCCAGATGGTCAAGAGGTCGCGCGTCTGGAACGCCGGCGCGATGCGCTCGACGTAGGCGCGGCCGCGGAGCACAACGAGGCGGAAGCTGGCGGTGGCGCGGCCGCGGTCGAGAATCGCGCGGGTGATTCCCCCCGCGTCGCGCCATGGGTGGAGGTCCTCATGGATGAACCGGAAGTAGGCGGGGCAGGAGGAGTTGGTGGTGGTGGCGGGAAGGAGTTGCGGGTCGTGGACGGAGGTGCAGGTGGGGTGGGAGGAGAGCGCGAGGGAGAGGGTCTGGGAGATGTTTCTGGGGACGGCGGGGGAGCGGCGGCGCCGAGCAGTAGCGGGGGAGCAGGATTTGATTACGGACCTGTTTGTTTCCACTTAAAATTATTATAATCTAACTTATACTATATGTAGATTTTATATTGACTAAAGTATAATCTATTTAATGTATAGCTTAGATGGTCGTGACAGTGAGGATGCAGGGATTGAGTGGTCTTGGATTATTGCTTGAGGAGTTATGAATTGTTGTGATTATTCGAACGTTTAAAGACTACAATGCCCTTATAGCTTATAATGTTTAAAGATTGAGGAGTTAATGAATGCTCATAAAAGGTGGGTAATTTTTCCAAGTTTTATGGTCATTTAGATAAAGGTGATCTATGTTGAAATAAGCTCCTTTTGAGCTTATTAGATTACAATAATCGAGCTATTAGATTATAATAAGCTACCTTATAATTTGATTGCTTGTTTCTACTTATGATTTATAAGCTAAATTATAATAATCTTAAGTGGAAACAAACAGGCTCACGCCCGCTAAACCGCTTAAGTCGATCATAAAAATATTATCTAGATTAAATTAAATTTATCTAAATTATATATTAGATATTTTTCTATATTATAGACTAAAGTCTACTCTATTTAAGGTAGAGCTTAGATGGTGCGCGGTGACTGTGAGGATAGCAGGGATGGAGTGGTCTGTGTGGCGGCTGGATTGCCTAACGGTTGTGATTATTCTTGCTTTGAAAGTATATCTTTAGCACAGTTCGGAACGCGGGAATTTAGTAAAATTATATTACTTCCTCTTAAATTCTTGCATACTAAACAGGGCATTAGTTGTGATTTGGCAGGAAACGGTATAATCCTTATTGTAGGATTTCCATGGAATTCCGTGTTGCAAACTAGGTTAAGATCAAGACTATAACAAATATTTGTGTTATTTTAAGGTGCTTTGTTTGGGTGAAAACAAAAAAATGCGGTGGTTGATGAAATGTCATGTTGTATCCTACATGAAAATGGTAAAGAGAACTTTGGAACATTTTCATTCGATAAATGAACTATCGTTTATTTTCTTATAAAAATATGTATGATAAATGAATCCTGTAACATATGATCCGTGTTAGTTTCAGGTAGGAGTGTAATCGAAGCAGATACGAACGATATCGCTCATTCTGTATTATTTTCTACATTTTTCCTTAGAGTTGAGTCAGAGCGATAGAGAATAAGCTTGGAACCACCGGAGAGAGTGTGATGGATGTCCCTGGTAGGAATTGACAATGGTTGCATGCATATGATGGTTGATGTCGCAATGATCAGAATTAACAATAATTAGAAAGGAGTAGAAGATAACAATATGGTAGAGTATTGTATTAGAAGTAGTAGTTGGGAAGGATCGATCAAGAATTGGGCTTGATGTTGGAGGTTAAAGTAAAAAAGCCGTGGGGGCAAGAAGAGATAGAAGATACATGGTTTGGTGGGATAGCCAACATGCGAGAGAAGATAAATTCAAGGTAGGTTATCTATGGTACATTGGTATATGCGTAAGTAAGGTACTCTAATACCACGTAAACTAATAAGAAAATGTGTCTCACATATAATCAATGTATTGTTTGATATTAAATAAATATGCATGTGCATGCATATATTTTAGAAAAGAGTAACTAATGCAGGAAGAATAGGGACATGCATGATGAAGAGTGGTTACGCTTCTAATAACCTTAGTAGCTTATTATGCTCAATGATTTTCTTTCATCAAAGCTTATACCTCAGTTACATTTCTCAAGTTATTTATCTTCAATGTTCTATTGTCATTTCCGATTTGTACGATGTCTTAAAAAATCTAATTAGCCTATAAGATACGTAAATATATTATCAGTTATTTAAGTTATATCATTTGATACTATAAAATTTGAAGCAAGTCTAACGGTACAAATGTGCGGGCTATCTTCTAGTTCTATTGTATAAAGATGTCTTCGGTGTTCTTTCTCTTGGTGCATGAATCCTTATTAGATGAGACGGTTGTTGTATATTTTTAAGGACATGACAACATTTCGCACGTGTATTCAATAAACTTATCGTACGTACACTCAATTTTGGTGTCACGACAAATCCACCCATGTTAACCTTTTCTTTTTTGTCCTATCAACGCGATTGTGCTACCCCGTATGGGCAATCGCCACTACCCTCGCCAGTGTTACTTCAACTATCTCTCTTAGGCTCTGAATCCAACTTGTGATTAAAAATGGATAAAATTGGAAGAAATCAAGATGGCATAATTTGAAAAGCTAATCAGTTTATATTTCAAAAGCGAATCATGTAAATTTCAAAGCAAAACAGAACATGTAATTGAGTAAATCCCTGTAACTGCAATCATAACAACTATACGATATTTTCGTTTTATAAAATGGAATCTGGGTGTTCAGCCCTCTTATTCTAAAAATAAGAGCAAATCAATATAAATAAGGAGAGCAAATTAGTCTATATGTGAGAGCAAACCACACTAAATATGGGAACAAATCTGTGCAAAATTTAAGAGCAATTGAAGAGATATAATTGAAAAGGTAAACAAAGTTGTAAGAAAATTCAATATTTTGAAAGAATATGTAGTACAAATTTGGGTACAAATCAAACAAAACTGGAAAGGAATTCAAGATAATTTTCCAAAGCAATTGAAGTCAATAGCTTGCCTAGGCCTCGCCGGTGGCATCGTCAATGCTCTTTGGTGGCACAAATCATGTACGAGGTGGCATTGAGATAGTTCGGTTCGTTGTTGGGCTAACACGGACCGAGCTTGCTTTGATACCAGAGTCGGTACATATATAGTGTGAGGAAAAGAGTCCCACACGGAGTGAAAATCGAATTAAAGTCGGTTGCTATATATTGATACCACAACCTACATATGCACATGCCATACCACGTCTAGCATGCGACGATGAAGTGTCATACACAGATATGATACGAATTCAGATCAACTTTAATATATTTTTTCTAAGATAGGTGAGGAGAATCTAAACCACGTTGGCTAAGTGAGACAGCCTCACTCAGGCCAGACGACCCGAGAAGCTCCTCTTTTTCTGTGGTATATAGGGTATGTTCTTTTTGGCTGAAACTTATGGCTTTTGGCTGCGGTTTATAGCTTTTAAGCTGTTCGTGTGAAAGATTACAGAGTAATAGAAACTCACGTGCGATTTTTGTCGATATAAATAAAGTCGGTATAATATATACTACAATTAACTAGTAGACCTATAGAGTCCGTTTAAAAATTATTTACTATAAAAACCGAAAAATAGTTTTTAAAAGCTGAAAAGAACATGACCTATATTTGATTTATTGCTGCTGTTGTGTGTACTGCATTTTTTAGTCATACTGTCCACCTGTCGTACACTCATTTTGTTCACTTGACATTTAGAAATTTAAATACGAAACAATGGGATGGATTCAGAGGCCAAAAGCGGCATCTATTTGAACTCACCGGTTCAACACCCAGAGCAAGAGGCCAGTGCACCGCAACGAGATCAAACGGTTCAACATTTCAAACCAAAATCACTCGTCTTCCTCCTCGCACTTCCTTCCCCGCCTCACCAAGTCACCATGCGGACTCGCTTTCTCGCCACCGACTACTTCTCGCCGTCGTCGGCGGCCTCCTCCTCCGACCAAGCCCTAGCGTCCTTGCGCTTCCCTTCTCTCCCCGTCCCATCCCTTCCTCCCGATCTCCACTCCCCCCTCCCTCTCCCCCTCCCATTCACCGCCGTGGCCGACCTCCCCACCGCCAGCATCGCCGGCGATGATCTCGATTCTCTCCCCATCGCCTCCGCGCTATCCGAGTTCCTCGCTGCCGTTATCCCGCAGGCCCTGCCTATGCCGACCATCCCCGCCGCCGCCGAGGTGAGCCAGCTGTTCGTTCGGGGTTCACGTTCTCTAGTCGTGTGGGCTTGGTCGGGGTAGCTCGGATTGCCGGCGGTTTGTGTGGTTTTGGTTAATTTCATGCTTCTATGTGGGAAATCGTGCTGCATTTGTGAGTTTCAACAGCTTGGGTGCTTCACGCAGGGACTGGATCATTTCCTCTACGACAGGGGCCGGTGTGGCAAGGGTTTTAGCTCGAGGGAGTCTGTTGCATTCAAAATCCCTAAGGTAACTGAAGCGTTTATGTTTGGATTCTGTGCACTTTTAGGCTTGGATTTCCCCCCATGGAGCATTGGTGAACAATTGTGTGTCTATTAAAGGGAATGGACGAGATCAGCCGCGAGAAGGATGGGAAGGGAGAGGGGTCCAGATCGACCTCCACGGTTACGAAGGTGATTGAAGTTTTTGCTTGTTTCGGCTGTGACTGTTCCGTAGGAGATTGATGTGTGATTTTTGCATTGCGTGGTGTTAGAGATGGGAACCGTTGAAAGAGCTCAGGTTTGAGGTTGTAGAGGTCGATCTCCTGCAGGTAAGCTGCGTTCAGTGATATTGGCTAAGATTGCTATGTGTTTTCTGGCTCAAACTTGTTGTTTCGTGGTGTCTAAGGCTTTGCAGGGAGACGTTGCATCCTTTGGTGGTGACGAATCGGGTGATGGTGTCACCTTATCGTTTCGTGTTCCACTTGTGAAAATCCATCTGGTACTTTACATGATCTCATCACTATTTCAAGCAATTTACCAGTCTATTTTTTCCAGAATATACATTGTGTTTGGAGCTGCAGTTTAGGAGATGGATGAAAATATTGTGCTTAGAATTTCATGGTTGTGATACTCTCATTCTTTTACTGTGTACTGTTACAATTATAATATTAACATCACCCACAGTATATACTTACATAACATAATGTAGGGTTCCCTCATACCTTTTGTGTCCACTGTTGTTTCAAAAGTAAAAATTTGTCTCCTCATCCCAATCTGCATTTTGTAGCAATCTCTGTCATGACAATTCAGATACAAATATGCAAATCAGTTGAAGTTGCTTAAGCCCACTGGTTAAGATGTTTGTGATTTGATTCCCTTGTGTTTTCTTAATTCAAAGCATCATGCTATTTTTTTTATTACAGTTTGCTCATATTCCCATCTCCTATTTAATTTCTCTCAGGATTTCATTGATATTGACACTGAGATAACAATAAGGTATCCAACTGAACTTGCGGACTCAATTTATCAAGTAGAAAAAATCCCTGTGAAGTATAACAATGACGAGGACCATTCTTCTGCAAGAGATAGTAACTGCTCAGCAATTGTAGCTCTAGATCATGGTGTAATAATACCTCAATTGGAGGTTAGTAGGAATTCTTGGGAGCTCGATGAGTGTCCAGCTAAGACAGAGATATCCAATATGTTTCATAACATTGCCCAACACTTAGATGAAGCACAAGTTCAGCATTCAGCTTTTAACTCAACTGAGTTCTTGAGATCAACTGATATGGACATGTTGGCCTTTGTTTGTGAAGATGCCCCATGTGCAGACTATCAAGCAGATAAACCAACAACAGTCAAGTCTGCAGTAGAAATGGAACTTATGAGTATCAACGATAATATTCTACTTGATAGAAACTCAGCATTATACCTTCTCAAGCCTGATGGGACCTGTTCAGACTTGCCTTGCTCCATTCTTTTAGAGGAGGTACAGATCGTTGATTTTCCTTCAGATGATGTCTTCAAAATGCTTGTTCAGTCAGAGACAGCTGAGATGAATATATCTGATGAAATATTCAAAGATGATTTTGATCCAGCAAGACGTTTCTATGAATCAATGGTTAGCTCTGAGTTGGCGCTGGTTGATGATACATTCAAATCACTACCTACACCTATTTTAACTGATGATATAGCAGTGAGATCTACGGTCCTCCCAATAGAAGAAGTACTATGCTCTCTGAAACCACTTCCTATGTCTGCAGCCGACGGAATTTATTTGGATTGGCATCTTTTATTGGAAGGGCCATGCAACCGGGAGATCTGCTCTACTTATGCAAGCATGGTCGAGGAGGTAAAAACTTGTCATTTAAGTTCTGAGCTGCAAGTTAGTTGTCAGCAGACATCAGCACTTGGCATTGATTTTCTGGAGGATTTTCAGAGAAGTGCAAAGCTTCAAGATGAGGACAAACAGAATGATATTTATGTTCCGGCTCCTCTACCTCATGATCCACCTGCTATATTGGAAACAACTCAGAATTACAGACAAGAAAGCGATACCAGAGGCCATTGCCACATGGGAAATTTGAGATCAGAAAAGGCATCTTCCTTATTTGAGCCAAGGCCACAATCCAATGGCCTAAACTTCTACTTGAATGTCCGGAGTGGCACTAAGAGAGGAACTAATAATGAGAATATTGCTAGTTTAGACATCCCCCCTTCAAAAGAGCAAGCAGTTTCGTTTTCAACCAGGCCTAAAGTTGACAAACTAATAGAACTTCATCCTGTCAGCCTCTCAGATTCTATTCGAGGCCTTATCAAACACATCCATGTAAGCTATATATCTGCTTTGCAAGAAAGTGCATATTTGAAACATTCTTTCTCAGATGGGCATGGTTTAAGCATTTCGAAGCAGAAGCTTCTTGAATTGATAACTGGAGAAGGTTCAGATGAGTTCAAAAGTCACTGTAAATATGAAGATAAGATGGAACTCATTGTACTGTATGCATTAAAACAGGTTGCATATTACCTATGTTTCTTTGG